>JAGFNQ010003896.1:294897-331536 GCA_024364735.1 Boesenbergia rotunda
CTATTGTTCTATAGCACTTATCCAACTCGGGAGAGATTACCTCTTCATCATCCGAAGATGATGAAGGCGCGGTTGAGGAGCTTGATTCGTTATCACTCTCCTTGGATGACTCTTCTAAGGCCACGAGAGCCACGTGACAGTGGCTTTCCTCCTCCTCCTTGTCATTCTTCTTTTTCTTTTTGTCACCTGCCACTAAAGCAAACCCTTTCTCTTTTGGGCTTGTGTTAGAGATCTCGTGTAGCTCCATCTCACAAAACAAATCATCTAACTTAACAAAAGATAAATCCTTGGAAACTTTGTAAGCATCCACCATGGATGACCACAAGACATTCCTAGGGAAAACTTTAAGAACATACCTTACTAGGTCTCGGTTTTTTACTTTTTCATTGATGGAGTGGAGACCGTTGAGGATTTCTTTAAAACGACCATGAAGTATACTCACAGTTTCATCTTCTTCCATGGACAGATTTTGAAGTTGGATGAGAAGAAGGTCCTTCTTGACTGTCCGTGTATCTTGAGTTCCATCATGGAGCTCAATGAGTTTGTTCCATAGGTCTTTGGCCGAAGTGAAGGGGCCAACCTTGATTAGCTGCTCTTTGTTCATCCCACATTGCAAGGTGACAACAACTTTGGCATTGGCTTCCCCCTTTTTGATTTGCTCAGTCGACCACATGGAAAAGTTTAGATCTTTTCCCTCAATATCCTTTGGAGGAGAGAAACCCTCCTTCACTGAGAACCACATGCTTATGTTTGTCTTCAAATAAAATTCCATCCTTGACCTCCAATACGGAAAATCTGAACCATCCAAGAATGGAGGTCTGTTTGTGTTGAACCCTTCTCTTCCCATGGTCATCGTTGAAGCTCTCGGATGTTAAGCCGCTTGAACAGAGCCCCAAGCTTTGATACCACTTGTTGGAACTTGGATGGCTAGAGGGGGGTGAATATAGCCAGATACAAAAATCGCTTTCACTTTTGAGATTTCTGTACTTCAAGGGTTAGTAGCATAGCGGAAGCAAACGAAACAGAGAAATGCAGAAACACAAAAGAACAAAAACTAAGGCAACAACCAAGATCGCTAAAACGGAGGGTTTACAAGGTTCGGGGATAACTTGCCTCTACTCCTTGGCGTGCCCGTGAGGTGGGCGATCCTTTGATCGTCGGCAGATCAAGCCCCGGAAATCCGGATATCAAATGTAACCTCCTTCTCGGTGGAGTAACCTCTCTACAGCGGGTTCAACAGAATAATGGAAATAAGCACAAGAACCACAAGAGAAGCTTACAGAGCACTTAGGACAGTAAGAACACAAGCGAACTCCTCACCGAGCACCACCCAACACAGATCTCACGCACGAACACCCTGCTCTTCGTGTCTTCTTGCTGATGGACTCGCCAAGATCCTTGTTTCTTCCAAGTGCCCACGTATCAGAAGGTTGCTCAAGATTCACAGTTGCTTGCACAAGAAATGGATCAAAGTTGTCGCAAGAACTCAAGAGTTGTAGCCAAAGAACTTGGAAGAACTTCCTCTCTTCTCCACTTCTCAAGACTTTTAAGCTTCTGGCCTCTGCAGCTCACATCGCCAGCCACCAGACGCTCCACTGCCACTGCCTAGCTACCCTGACCTCTCCTGGACTCCCTGAGTTCCTCTCAGCCGAGCCCCAGGTTTGTTGCCAGCAGCCCAAGCGTCCGTTGCAACCTGAGAAGAAGAAATAGGCAAACCTGATGCATGGAAAGAACTCAGTTGACCCTCCTTCAACGTTTGAAGTCATCCCTGTCACCTGCACACTTGATCAGAGGTTTAGCAAAACATATCAAATGAAATCAGCAATGTATCAGAGAATCGGCAAAGAAAACAGTCGCTATCAGAGCATCTGACAGCGTATTTGAATTAAAGTTCAGCTTCTGATCGATCCCCAGACCGATCAGGATGAACCCTGATCGGTCACCGGACCGACCAGGGTGTGGCCTGATTGGACTGGTGACCGATCAGGCCACTCTCTGATCGATCAGGCTCCAGCCTGATCGGTTATATTGAGAACCTTGCGACAATTGATCGTTCACCAGAACGATCTGAATAGTCTCCCTGATCGGTCACCAGACCGATCAGGAGTCGATCAGTAGCCCAACAATATCACTGTATGCTCCCTGATCGGTCACCAGACTGATTTGAACAGTTTCCCTGATCGGTCACCAGACCGATCAGGAGTCGATCAGTAGCCCAACAAAGTCATTCTATGCTCCCTGATCGGTCACTAGACCGATCTGAATAGTTTCCCTGATCGGTCACCAGACCGATCAGACATAGCTGGATCGGTCACCAGACTGATCCACGAAGGAACTCCGTGCCAACTTCCCTAATCGGTCACCAGACCGATCCAAGCAAGGTCAAATCTCCTCTAAGTCACGAGAACAAGCTCCCAGCCTTCTCTGACTCGTGCTCAGTCCCCCGGACCAAGACTCCATGCCCAGTTTCACTCACCGGGACTTCAACCTAGCCCTCCAAGCTAGAACCTGGCCCTCCAAGCCAGGGTTTCATCCAACCTAGCTTCCCAAGCTAGGACCTGACCCTCCAAGCCAGGGTTTCATCCAACCTAGCTCTCCAAGCTAGGACCTGACCCTCCAAGCCAAGATTTCATCCAACCTAGCTCTCCAAGATAGGACCTGGCCCTCCAAGCCAGGATTTCATCCAACCTAGCTCTCCAAGCTAGGACCTGACCCTCTAAGCCAGGATTTCATCCAACCTAGCTCTCCAAGCTAGGACCTGACCCTCCAAGCCAGAATTTCATCCAACCTAGCTCTCCAAGCTAGGACCTGGCCCTCCAAGCCAGGGTTTCCACTGTTGGGACCAGGTGCATGTTGACATGGATGCGGGTTCGTAATTTTAAAATTAATTACGTGCAGCGGAAGGTTTAGCATAAATAATTTCTCAAATTATTTAACCACACATCTAAGTATGTAATTTTATCTTGTGTAGACATGATCATATATTTAAAATTTTGCAGAAACATAAACTAATTTATGTATTACCTCGCGTAACTCGAAGGAAGGGACGAGATCCAACCGTAAGCATCCCTTGGAAGCTCCGCCTCTATTTGCGTCCACGTCGAGTATCTTCGAGATGACTTCGCAAAGCCACGAGTTTCGTGTTCTCGAGAACTACTAGATTTTCCGAGAACGCGACAAGAAAAACCAAGAGAGAAGTCGGAAGACTAACCACAAAAGGATAGCCGGAATCAAAATTCCGGCGAAGCAAAAGAAGAAGCTTGCGGCAAAAGATCCTTCTTGGGGCTGGTTGGCGCACGACAAGAAGGGGAGAGAAGGAGAGAAAGAGAGGGAGAGAGCCTATGCCTTCATCACTTCGATTATTTTCCAAGCCTTGCCTTGGGTCCTTTATATAGTGGCCTCTCAACCATCAAGCCTCTCAAATATGGAATAACTTATTCCATCATGTCAAGTTTGATTTTATATCATGGTTAAAATCATATTTTAATTCATGATAAAAATCAATCAAGTCTCTTCTCTCCTATGGAATAAATTTCCTTATCATGGTAAATTAATCCATGATTGATTTTATAAAATAAACCAATCCATGGTTCATTTTAATTTCCATGAAAAATAAACTAAACCTTGGTTTATTATATAAAAATTTATATCATCCATAATTTTATAAAACAAACCACACTTGGTTTATTTTATAAATTGAACCAAAAATATGGTTCTCTCCCTTTGTTGTGGTCAGCCAAACAAAGAGGATGGAGGCCCTCTTTGGCCGGCCCATCCAAGCCAAGCCCCAATGAATTAAACTTATTTAATTCATCTATTATGTCTTCAAAAGTCTTAGCCATTTTACGCTTCCGATGCGTCTCTGAAAAATTCAGATTCGACTTATCGTTTGGCTCAACTAAACCTAATCTCTCTTGATTGGAAAATCCAATTTTCAACTCGTTTTAAATCCCTCGGATTACTCATAGTGCATGTGACTAAATAGGCTTTCGATTTATGTTGGTCGTCTATAATTAATCAATTATAGAACGATCATGAGTGGCACCTAGTAGTACATCATGATCCCCAATTAATCGAAAGATCAACGGTTGACCTTAGAAACAATTTTGAAACCCTTCAGCAGCTATAATGAATCGTGCCCCATTCCCTTCACCATCTTATACCCACTTGGTTCAGGACATGGTCTATGTGTGTCAGTCCCCACTAGGCTGACTACGTCACACCTAGCCCAAGTAACGTTTTCTCGTCCTACGGATTCTAATTACTCTCATGTATTTAAGAGATTCATACTCTGAACATGTCATGCTCTGGCCAAAGGCTTCGAGTAACAATCCGACGATAGGCCTCGGGTATACATCTCCTCTCAAGGAGTAGTGAATCCTTTGTAGGCTGTTCAAACATCTTCGGGCACTTCGGCTTATACCCAATCATCCTGGGTCCACACCTCCTTGGAGATGCTTGCTTAAGACGTCAAAGTATAAGTCTCCATGACCAAGATGACTTGAACACCGCAAGTCAAAGGAACATCGCACTTAAGCTGCAGTAAGAACTTCACTGACATATCTATATGTAGACTACCATATGAAGTTTTACAGTCAGTCACTCCAATGAACTAGTTCCCTTAACTAGCATTCATGTTTATCTTCGGACATCTCAATGTCACCAGCCAGTGAGAATCAGCTGATTAGAGAATAACCCATGCTAGTCTCAACAAAATTGATAGTGTCCATATTTATCAATTCATCGACTAGGGACAATTTCAATACTTCACAATTGCACATGTAGAGATAATCACTAGTTGTGAATTCATCACAAATTCTCTCATGCTGTGAATTGTATTGCGGGCATTCAGTAAATGAGTTTAAGATCTCAATCAAATACACAAACATGTATACTCAAATAGTGAATATTCATTTATTAAAATAAATGATTACAATCATAAGGCGATTGCCTTAGGACACTTCTCTCATATCACTAACATCCACCTAGTCCCACTAGGTATGCCTGGTCCCACTAGGTCTTTTCCCAAGCCAGCGTGCGATCTCCCGATCCACCTGGACTTAACCTGAATTCATTCAACCAAACTTAAATCGTTATCAACACCAAAACAACAACCGAGCCAAACTGCATCAACAGGTTGATCGTGGGAGACTCCATCCGAGCCCGGAAGCCACAAATGTGTCGACTAGAGATTCATCAAAGTCAGAACGTGTGCCGCTCAGGCATAAGGGCCCCAGATCAACTTCGGGTCGCAAGACTTGCAAGGACTGGAGGTCCCGCACGACGATGCTTTGGTGATCACGGCGGTAATCGCCAATTATCAGGTCCACCGCACCATAGTGGACATGGGCAACTTGGTCAATATCTTGTACAAGAAGGCCTTTGACCAATTGCAGATCGAGTCATCCCAGTTGGAGTTGGTGGCTACACCACTATTTGGGTTCACGGAAATCAAGTACAACCGATCAGACAGATTCGCCTGGCTGTTTCCTTGGGCGAGGAACTCTTGAAGAGAATCAGATAGTCTACTTTTTTGATAATAGACGCCCCTCTGCCTATAATGTGATCTTGGGGCAACCAGCTCTCAATGTGTTCCGATCTGTGGTCTCAACCTTCTACCTCAAGATCAAGTACTCGGTTGGCGACAAGGTCGGGGAAGTCAGGGGGATCAGAGGGTTGCGCGCCAATGCTATGTGGATGATGTTTGGATCGAGAGTCAAAAAGCTCAACGCATGCCCACCAGCTGCAATATGGTACAGTCCTCTCCATGAGCCGAGCTGCACAAGGACAAAGAGGAAGTTCAATTGCTCCCTAACCGGGCAAAGTCCCAAGTCAAAATAACTGCAGGCCTCTCGAGTGAACTAAAGGAACCACTGTTGGAGTGCTTGGTGAAGAACCAAGACGTGTTCGCATGGTCGGTAAAGAAACTACGAGGTGTCCAACCAGAGGTGGTCGAGCATCATCTGTAGGACCGGTGTCGTCGATAGAGGGGGGGGGTGAATATCGACCGTGAAAAACTCTCGCGGAAACTTCGTAGAAAAACTCGGATCGTTCTGAACTTAGAACGTTAGTAGCACAGCGGAAAAGTAAATAAACAAAATAAAAGCAATACACAGGGACACAGCGGGATTTATTTACTTGGTTCCCAACCCCCCATGGTCAGTACGTCCAAGGCCTATGTACTCGGCGTGAGTCCACTATTGGTCTCCTTTCTGGAATTTCCAGAGGCGGAGAAAACCCGTCTTACAATGTAGAAGTACAAGCACAAGTACAGAAATTTAAGTACGGAAAATTAAATGCAAACCGAACAAAACAAAGTTGAAGCTCGGCCGATCTGGACCTCCGAAGTGCCGCGCACATCCTCCTGGAGCCTCCCGGTCGTAGAGCCTCGTCTTTAGCGCGTTGTCGTCAGTCAGAATGATCAGAATGGCACTTAGCAGTTGTTGTTGAAGCAGAGGGGTCGAAGCCCCTTTTATAGCACTCCTGCGGGTGCCCTGGACGCTGGGGGCGCCACGATAAACCCGGTCAAACCTTATCCCCGCGTCGACCTCGCTGCAGCTGATAAAACCTTTGACCAGGGCACCCCAGACCTCCCGTGCACCCTCATGAAGGCTTATCTATGTTTCGAACTCGAAACAGCAAATACAGGTTTCAACCAAGGCGCCCCCGTCGTTCCGGGCGCCCCGCTTGACAACTATTCTGCTTACATCACCAAAACTGCATTTTTACTCTTTGGTTTGGGCGCCCCCAACAATGGGGGCGCCCTGGTTGCATGGGGGCGCCCCTACTGATGGGGGCGCCCTGCTTCAGGGTCTTCCAATCTTGGTACCTGCAAGATACACAAACACAAGGCACATATACATATAATATTAGCCTTAAGGACTTTGTTCGGACTTCGGATCTCCACGAAACCCTAGGTCGAACCGGCGTAAGTTCCCACCCCCGAGAGCGCGCCTTTCACCTACTCCTTTCAGGAGACGGTTGCCACCCAGTCCTTCGGGTGGACTTTTGCTTAGCCTCCGATTACTCCGGATCTCGAGACGTCCGAACCCCGACCCGTCTCTACTCCTGTCCTTAGTCATCGCTCAGCTAAGTTGCTCAGTCCTTTGGACCAAGACTTCATTACCTAGCAGTCCTTCGTCAGGTGCCTAGCAATCCTTCGCCAGGTCTTCATTCCCTAACAGTCCTTCGCCAGGTGCCTTTGCCAGGTCTTCATTCCCTAGCAGTCCTTCGCCAGGTGCCTAGCAGCCCTTAGCTAGGTCTTCAATGCCTAGCAGCCCTTCGCTAGGTGCCTAGCAGTCCTTCGGTAGGTCTTAGAGTTTCGATACCTAGCAGCCCTTCGCTAGGTGCCTAGCAGCCCTTCGCTAGGTCTTAGTGTTTCGATACCTAGCAGCCCTTCGCTAGGTGCCCAGCAGCCCTTCGCCAGGTCTTAGTGTTTCGATGCCTAGGTTAACTAGGACTTTTTTTCAACTTAGATTACTTCTCCTTTGCTCCCCTTTGTGTGTTCATTGTATCACTGACTTAAGTGTATTGTCAAACATTAAAATACTTAAAGAAGAACATCATTGATGCAACTTACACCAACAATCTCCCCCTTTTTGATGTTTGACAATAACTTAAGTTAGATTGGTTTAAGGGGCTAACTTACCATCCTTGGGATCAAATTAAAGACTGATCTTAGTTTTGAAAATATATTTTTGATCCTTTGGGAAAAATAAAAAATTTCTAACTTAAGCACACCTCTCCCCCTTTGTCATTCATAAAAAACAATCACCAGAAATACTTGCACTAACAATGAAAACCTTTGGTTCTTTTTGAAAATACTTAGTGCAAAATTTTGAAAGCATTATATTTTGAATGGTATATTGCATTTTATGAAAAATGCATATTTTGAAAAAGATGCTATGCGCTTTGAAAAGTACAAGTACTTTGAAAATTATTACGATCTTTAAAAAAATGTAACTACTTTTGTAATTTTTGAAAAATATAAATACTTTTGGAAAATGCATATCTTTTGAAAGAATACTATTTTGGAAAATATAAATATTATGCATATTTTGCAAGTACTAACTATTTTTGAAAAAGATGAAACTTTGAAAAATCTAAGTAATTTTTGAAACATAATATTTTACATGACTAGGTTTCTTTTCCAGTCTGACACAATCCTAGGAAACCTTGTTAACTACAAGGACATTTTCTAAGTGTCCTAGAAATTCTCCAACTCAAGTAAACATTTTTTCAAAAATAATTTCATAAGTCACACAAATTCTGACAAATAAAATAATAGTATTTTGAAAGACTCCTTATGTTTTTAGCAATATTTGAAAATACCGCACATGAAAATATTTGAAATAATCAATAATTCATTTAACTTGATCTCCCCCTAAACTTGACCCAGTCCTGGGAAGCTTGTTGACCACAAGTACTCTTCCTCTAAGTCTTAAGGTTTGATTTAAATCAAAGGGATTATCTAATAATTTCAAAACAATTAATTATACTAAAAACTATTTTTAGAAGTTTGATTCATACTCCCCCTAAATTTGACACATCCTAGGAGTCCTTGTAGATTATGAAGTGGGTCTTCCTCTGTGTCTTTAGGGTTTATCAAAATCAAGTAAGACAAAGCCCACTTTTAGAATGTATTTTGAAATTTTGAAGCATATTAAGGTAATTTATCCGACATAGTTTTCGAAAAACGTAAGTAATAGTGTTTAAAGCCCGGTTTTCGAAAACCATTTTAAAAAACAGTGGTTTTTCAAGGGCAATTTTTGAAACAGAATAAACCACTCCCCCTGTACCCAACATCGTTTGACTCTATCTAGGTGCCTTAAGGAACTTTAGTGTTGTCCTAAGAGGCTTGTGTCTAATTGAGTGAGTCAAACAATTTTTTGAAAAGCTATACTTTTGAAAAATGTATAATATGTATAATCAATCAGACAAGCATGAATTCCATAAAAATATTATTATGTTGAAGCACTATTTTGAAAGTATATTTTTAGAAAAATATTCTAACAATTTTGAAAAATAATTTTGAAAAATATTTTTCAATTCATTAGTCCTTAACATCTCACCCATTTTAGATGTATCAATACAACAAGCATGGTTGCCTTATAGGTGTATTGTGAGATGCTTGAATCATTTTTCTTAATTTATTATTAACTCTAAAATTTAATTGAAGCTTATGTTAGATTTAAATTTGACAAGAAGTAACTTGAATTTGAATTTCAAAAATTGGCTTCCAGGTCTTGGCGAGGCACTAGGCCTTCTTTGGTCGTAGCCTTATTGGATCATCAACCCTTTCCTTGACAAGCCTTTTAGTGAAATTTCATTTTCAAAATTACTTTTTGAAAAATTCTGGTCTAACTAGTTTGGGTCTTGGATTGGTAGCTTCGGCTAGTTTCACCAGTCTAAAGAGACCAAGTATAGTATACTTGACCTTATTAGAATTGGCTTCCCTACGTACTATCATCTCACCGCCACCCAATACTATGTTGATTAAGTTTCAATTATTCTTTTTCCTATAGCCGTTCTAATATATGCATAAAATTTAAATATGAATGACATGTCATATATTAAAAGAAGTAGCAAATGCATGACATGACAATTATGCATGAGTCAAACAATTCAAACCATTTATTTAAGTTTCTAAAAATGTATCAAATTCTCGATTTGATACATGTCGTGTGTACCTGCGAATATGTCAACCTACTTTGACATATTTGATTTTATTAAATTAATTGTTGCGGTTTGGGTAAGGTTTTAGTTTAGTTCGAGTTTAAGTTATTTTGGATTCAAGTTAATTAAGAATTAATTGAAGTTTGAATCAATTTGAAAATGAACTAATTAAGATTGAATTGATTTGAATTAATTTGAATCAATTAAAGTTGAATTTATTTGAAGTAAATTGAATTAATTAACTTTATTTGAATTAAGTTGATTTAATTGACTTAATTAAGATTTAATTAAGGTTTAATTTGAGTTTAATTTAATTTGAATTTAATTTAATTTGAATTTTATTTGAATTTAATTTAATTTGAATTTAATTTAATTTGGATTGAATTTAATTAAGATATAATTTGAATTTAATTTGAATTTAATTTAATTTGAATTTAATTTAATTTGAATTTAATTTTAATTTGAATTTAATTTATTTAAATTTAATTTTATTTGAATTTAATTTAAATTTAAATTTAATTTAATTTGAATTTAAGTTTGAATTAATTAATATTAATTCGAGTTCGAATTAATTAAATAAATTAACTTAGGTTTGAAGTAATTAATATTTAATTAAATTAAGTTAAGTTTGAATTAATATTAATTCGAATTTATTTGAATTTATTTGAGTTAATTTGTTTTATTAATAATTGTGGATTTAAGTTTATCATTTTCATTATTTCGAAAATTTCTACTTCATCTTTATCTATCTTTTCAAATTTTTCTAACAATTCAGATTTATTTGAACCTTTGTAATTTTTATTAATTATGGTCTTGATCTTAGATAGTTTCATATCCTCCTTATTCTCCAAATTATATCTTTTAGTATCCTTAAAATAGGAGGAGTAATTTGGGTAACTAGTTAAGGTTTTGTAATAATTTTCAAGATTATCTATGATTAAGTTATTATCTAGAAAAATTTTATCTTCAATATTATCCTCAGAATTATTCTCAGAATTATCCTCAGATACATCTTCAATATTTTCAAGAAATTCAAAATTAATCTCTAGATTATCCTTAAGATTTTCAGAATTAATTTCTGGATTATTCTTAAGATTTTCAGAATTAATTTCTGGATTAATTCTACTAACTTCAGAGTTATCTTTAGAATTTTTAGACTCGAATTCAGAGTTATACAATGGATTTTGAAATTTGAATTCATAATTATCTAAAGAATTTTCCAATTTGAATTCGAATTTATCCTTAGGATTTTCGAATTTGGATTCGGGATTAATTTCATATTTAAATTCAGAATTAATTATATCATTATCTGTAAAATTATTAGAGTTCATTCCAGATTTGAGTTCAGAATTAATTTTAGCAATTATTGAATTGGTATTAATGATTAACAGTTTATTTCTAACATTTTAGCCATATTCACATTTTGTAACTTGTCATTCAAAATATCTACTTGACTATGCAGTAATTCTAACTTATCAGGGAAATTATCTAAATTATTAAAAGACATTGCAGGAATTTGTAAAACTTTTGGAACATAAATCTTACGTACTTTGGCCGGACACTTGTTCTTATAGTGTCCGTACTTCTCGCACTTGAAGCATTGTACGTGACTTTTGTCCCTCCGGCTTCCTGGCGCTGGTGCCTCCTTTGCCACCGGTGGTGAAGATCGAATCTTACGAGTAGGGCACTGATTTTTATAGTGCCCTCTCTCCCTGCACTTAAAACACGTAATTTGAAATTTAAAAACACACATTTTAATTAAAATATACCTGATTCACCCCTGGGCTCCCCCTCAACTCCTGGCGTCGTTGCTCCGTCGACGGTTAGTCCGGTGAAGAGCGGCTCGGCTCTGATACCAATTGTAGGACTGATGTCGTCGATAGTGGTGGGGTGAATATCGACCGTGAAAAACTCTCGCGGAAACTTCGTAGAAAAACTCGGATCGTTCTGAACTTAGAACGTTAGTAGCACAGCGGAAAAGTAAATAAACAAAATAAAAGCAATACACAGGGACACAGCGGGATTTATTTACTTGGTTCCCAACCCCCCATGGTCAGTACGTCCAAGGCCTATGTACTCGGCGTGAGTCCACTATTGGTCTCCTTTCTGGAATTTCCAGAGGCGGAGAAAACCCGTCTTACAGTGTAGAAGTACAAGCACAAGTACAGAAATTTAAGTACGGAAAATTAAATGCAAACCAAACAAAACAAAGTTGAAGCTCGGCCGATTTGGACCTCCGAAGTGCCGCGCACATCCTCTTGGAGCCTCCCGGTCGTAGAGCCTCGTCTTTAGCGCGTTGTCGTCAGTCAGAATGATCAGAATGGCACTTAGCAGTTGTTGTTGAAGCAGAGGGGTCGAAGCCCCTTTTATAGCACTCCTGCGAGCGCCCTAGACGCTGGGGGCGCCACGATAAACCCGGTCAAACCTTATCCCCGCGTCGACCTCGCCGCAGCTGATAAAACCATTGACCAGGGCGCCCCAGACCTCCCGGCCACCCTCATGAAGGCTTATCTATGTTTCGAACTCGAAACAGCAAATACAGGTTTCAACCAGGGCGCCCTCGTCGTTCCGGGCGCCCCGCTTGACAACTATTCTGCTTACATCACCAAAACTACATTTTTACTTTTTGGTTTGGGCGCCCCCAGCAATGGGGGTGCCCTGGTTGCATGGGGGCACCCCTACTGATGGGGGCGCCCTGCTTCAGGGCCTCCAGCCGCCTGCTTTGTCTTCCAATCTTGGTACCTGCAAGATACACAAACACAAGGCACATATACATATAATATTAGCCTTAAGGACTTGGTTCGGACTTCGGATCTCCACGAAACCCTTGGTCGAACCGGCGTAGGTTCCCACCCCCGAGAACGCGCCTTTCACCTACTCCTTTCAGGAGACGATTGCCACTCAGTCCTTCAGGTGGACTTTTGCTTAGCCTCCGATTACTCCGGATCTCAAGACGCCCAAACCCTGACCCGTCTCTACTCCTGTCCTTAGTCATCGCTCAGCCAAGTTGCTCAGTCCTTTGGACCAAGACTTCATTACCTAGCAGTCCTTCGCCAGGTGCCTAGCAGTCCTTCGCCAGGTCTTCATTCCCTAGCAGTCCTTCGCCAGGTGCCTTTGCCAGGTCTTCATTCCCTAGCAGTCCTTCGCCAGGTGCCTAGCAGCCCTTAGCTAGGTCTTCAATGCCTAGCAGCCCTTCACTAGGTGTCTAGCAGCCCTTCGCTAGGTCTTAGAGTTTCGATACCTAGCAGCCCTTCGCTAGGTGCCTAAAAGCCCTTCGCTAGGTCTTAGAGTTTCGATACCTAGCAGCCCTTCGCTAGGTGCCCAGCAGCCCTTCGCCAGGTCTTAGTGTTTCGATGCCTAGGTTAACTAGGACTTTTCTTCAACTTAGGTTACTTCTCCTTTGCTCCCCTTTGTTTGTTCATTGTATCACTGACTTAAGTGTATTGTCTAACATTAAAATACTTAAAGAAGAACATCATTGATGCAACCTGCACCAACATCATCTGCATGTGTATCCTAATGCTAGGCCGGTCAAGCAGCGGAAGAGAGATTTCATCACGGAGCAGAACAAAGCCATCCGGGCAGAAATCGAGAAGTTGCTAGAAGCAAGACACATCAGAGAATTCCAATTCCCAGTCTGGCTATCCAATGTGGTCCTGGTGGCCAAGCCCGACAATAAATGGAGAGTCTGCATCGACTTTCAAGACTTAACCGAGTCTGCCCAAGGGATTGCTATCCTTTGCCCTGGATCGACCAAATGGTCGACTCGACTGCCGGGAGTGAGCTCGTCTCTATGTTGGACACAAATTAGGGCTATCACCAGGTGCCCTTGGCGTTCGAGGATCAGGAGAAGGTCAGTTTTATCACGGCGGACGACACGTATTGCTATTTGGTTATGTCGTTCGGGCTGAAGAATGCCGGAGCTACCTACCAGTGGATGATGAACAAGGTCTTCCGGTCACAGTTCGGGCGGAACATAGAAGTATACATGGACGAAATCCTGATCAAGTCGGGGCGAGCAACCGACTTGTTGTCAGATGTGGAGGAGACATGTCAGACCTTGCGCAGGTATGGACTAAAGCTGAACCCAGCCAAGTGTCTCTTCGGAGCCCCAAGTGGAAAATTCCTCGGGTATAGCATCACCGAGAGGGGCATTGAGGCCAACCCGAGTAAGGTCCGAGCCTTGCTCGGCATGCCCCCACCACGGAATCTCAGGGAGGCACAGAGGCTCACCGGGTGAATCACGACACTGTCTCGCTTCATTTCTCGATCTGCCGAGCGAGGATTGCCCTTCTTCAAGACCCTCCACCGAGCAACCAAATTTCAATGGGACGCTGACTGTGACAAGGCGTTTGAAGAACTGAAGACATATCTAGCCGAGTTGCCTGTTTTGGCCAAGCCAGAGGTCAGAGAAGTTTTGTATGTCTATTTGGTGGCCTCGGCTGAATCGATCAGTATGGTGTTAGTTAGGCAAGATGATGATTTCTTTGCCTAGGCTAACAATAGGACGTATGTTAGTTGCTAACACTAGGACGTAAGCTAACTTTTCGAGTGTCGTGTATCGGCACTCGGCACCCTTTAATAGATGAGCAAAGAAATACATCGGTTGCTGCTAACACCATACTGATCAAACTGAGCAGCAACCGATGTATTTCTTTGCTCATCTATTAAAGGGTGCCAAGTGCCGATACACAACACTCGAAAAGTTAGCTTACGTCCTATTGTTAGCTGCTCGGCGGCTCTACAAGAAAAAATACTTTTAATGACATTGAAAAGTGTCATCATATATTACTTATACTGACATTTTTGATATAGTGACATTATGTTAAAATGTCCTCTATAGTGATGTCGTCTAAAGTCTTATTACTTATGACAATTCTTAATGTCACTATAAAATAAAAATAGTGACATATTAATAGCATGAATAATGGTTATAGTGATAAAAAATAGTGTCACTATAAGATTTGTAATGACATTTATATATGTTGTTTTATTATAGTAATGATGACAAATTTATATGTCCTTTAAAATTAGTTATCAAGACAATTATAAGTGTCTTGAATTTTATTTATAGTCACAATAAAAAATGTCACTAATGATAGTTTATAAAGTTAATTTAAAATGCCTTGTTATGTCATTTATAGTGACACATATAAATGTTTGTTATGTTAGTTTATAAGGACATTTAAAATTATCATTAATAATTATTTATTATGACATTTTGAAATGTCATCATATGAGTTTTACAATGATATTTTTATCATGTTTATTATGATATAAAAAATATCATATATTAATAAATATCTCACCCATTTTCAATATTTTCATGATATAAATATCTATGCATATAACTAATTAACATAAACACAAATAACAATTTTAAATTGAAATCAAACTGCTAATCAATAATTGCCAATTTTTTTACAAGACTGTCAAATTGGTCACCTCAAAAAATATATATGCACTAATCACAATCACAAATGTACCCAATGTATTTAGTTTAAGAACTAGCAAAAAAATTAAGTCTCTCCTAAAGCAAAACATAACTAAACTTCCAAACTTTGCTGCATCTTCAATCTTCAACCATCACATCTTGAACAAAATCCAATATTCTTGTCACCTACAAAAAAAACATATATTAATTTGTGTAAATGAAATAAAATTAAAATAAACAAATCTCGACAGTACTGATAGATGCACATGACCATGAAAAAAGAAGCTAGGCATGAATGAATGCAATTAAATTGATATATATGGTTTATGGCTTGTAAATGAAGGCTCGTGGCACAACATCTATCTGGCTTGAGTCCACTTCATTTGCAAATAGGAAAAAAAAAAGCTCATTGCCTTTAGCAAGTTTATGTTTTCTTCAGTTTAGGTATGTGTAACTTTTTCCCATGTCCCTGTTGCTTGATTCTTTATGCTTTGTATGGGAGAACTATTCTGTTGCAAATTGATGGGTAGTGTATCTGTTGCAGGAGTAAGATTTTCTGAACTCTATTTGCTAGACTGATTATGGAGAACAGGGATATTCTACTTCTCATATTAGTTAGCACGCCCTTTAGCTAATCTGGACTAACATTTATGTACCATTTGGCCATATTTTTGGAATGTTGCACGCCCTTTCTCCAAGTGGCCCTATTACACTCCCTGCAGAATTTTGAAACTTGGGGGAAATTTGAGTTGTGCCATAATTTACTTGTTGAAAGTTACCAAAAATCACCATCTTATGAGCTAAAATCATCACAGATTTCATATTCTTGACTTTGCCTTTGTTTTCACTATTTGTAACACATGGATAATCAGCAGTATTTGAGCAGATCGTCTCTCATGTGGATCTCTAACCAAATCAAGTGAGTTTGCATTGCTGAAATATACTTCCATAATACTCTCCATCGTTTTCACCATTGATACAGCAGATTATTTAGGTTTAGAAATGCTAATTCCTGAATTAGGACCTGAACCTTTCCCTTTCCTAACAAATGATTGCACTCCTTACTACTTTGAGCCTCATTGGTTAAACACAAGTGCATCTGTTGTGACCTATCAAATTCAATGAGTGCAGTATCAGGAATATCAGAATTGAGAGGAGAATAGATCTCCAATTCATCCAGCATTGCTGCATTTTTTCTCATGGACAGCAACCTATGTGACTTGTCATTGATAACAAGTAGGTAAAGTTAAGGAGTGATTTAGTAAGAGGATTTTCGATTTGTGACATACTCTCTGGAAAATAATTTAGGAGATTTTAACAGAAGGTTTGGCAATTGACGATCTGCTCAAACACTGCTGATTATCCACTTGTTACAAATAGTGAAAACTAAGGCAAAGTCAAGAATATGAAATCTGTGATGATTTTAGCTCATAAGATGGTGATTTTTGGTAACCTTCAACAAGTAAATTATGGCACAACTCAAATTTCCCGAGTGTAAGAGGGTCACCTGGAGAAAGCCCTCGATCATGGAACTCTAATGTTAACTTTTGTCACTAAAATTCAATGCACAGCTTGATACAGAGCTCCGAAAGTAGACGAAATTTCTAAATGACATATTTGCTCAACAATAAATATGGTCATTGTAGAAAATAGACATAGATTGGATTTTATCAACATCTGAAGATAGACTATATGTTTCCCTCATTCCGAAAATATGGCCAATATGTACCATAAATAGCGAAAAGAAACTCAGTCATGTGATTATCATATAGGCATTATGGATATATTTGCATCATTTTAGTCTTGATAAAAATTTGGAGAAAAAAGAAAGACAACACACATCAACAAAAATAAAAATCTAACCTCATGCACCTAGTAGAAGTCTTCTTCATCAACTGTTAACTACAAATATAATTGATATTCATTTTATAAGACACTAACATAATGATATATATAATAATAATAGTTAATTAAAAAATTGCATATCATACCAGATGACAAGGCCAAGCTATCATTCCTCCAAGTGCATCCTCAAACTTTTGTAACGGATCATATGGCCTAATCAAACTCTCTTCCCGTTGTAGGACAACTAGAACTTGTATTTCACACCAATTTGGTCCCAACGCCTGTCTTCCTACTTCAGTATTCGGATCCATGCTACGAACAACTCCTTTTGCCACAATTTTTGTCGAATCAAATAAACTTTTTATCAAGATAGAACGTCCAGTCTACATGAAAAATATAAAAATAATGTAGATGTTAAAAATCAGTAATGCACTAACTCAATATAATAATAAAGTAAGCAAAATGGAAAAAAGACTACCGTTAGAGATAAACGCATTGGATCAGAAAATAATGGACTACTAGATGATGTTGTGTGTTGTATATTGTTGCAATTTGAACCATGGTTATGGTTTGGTTGATTGCAAATCTTTGATTCTAACATTGTAATGTGTTGGCCTTGCTTTCTAATTTGTTCATCCATTTTTTCTAACTGTGCCTTTTGCTCCATCACTATTCGGTTGCATGTAATACGGCTTGGAACTTCTCCCCATAAATCAGATGGGCTAACACCATCACCAAGCATACGTACTCAGCCTGGTTTATCTGGTCCAATGATTTGAGCAAATATGTCATTTTGACCAACTTGATCATCCTCATCTTCAGAAAGTTGATTTTCTAGTTCTTTCATTGCAGCCTTTACCAAAATATAAAAAACCAAAATTTATACATAGTAATGATGAAAACAAAAATCTTTTAAAGTAATATAGAAGATTATAATACAACATACCAATTTTTCTGCCACAATGTTGTTTGAGGGACTTCCATTAGCATGAGTGAAGCAAGCATGGAATAATTCAACTCGTGATGGGGGTCGTCCCTTTTCTTTGCTCTAAAATTTGAATTGGTTAAAAGTTTATAGATTCTAATGCATATAGAATTATAAGATTAATAAGAAAAATTACCAATTTTTGTTGCACTTGAGCGAAAGATCTTCTTCCAGTTGTCTGATTCATTATCTTTTGCTAAAGGGATAAAATACACAATACTAAAGTCAACATGAAAATATTTCTAAAGGGATAAAATATTATAAACCTTTGATTTTTCTGATTTCCACTGGACAACTAATTTCACATATTGTTCCATAAAAGCTCTGTTATCTCTTTCTTGCAGAAGAACTTCCATTGGCAACTCAGGATCATAATACTTCTTTTTTAGTTCTGACTTCCAATTTCTCCATTTTTTTGCTATTGAACTTAATGTCCAACTTTCTGTTCCAAGAGGAAGGTCATACTTTTCCTACAAAAGCATTTAGACAATTACCCTAATGATAAAAGATTACTTAATAAAAAAATTATAAAATAACATTTCAATTACCTTTACAATATCTAACATTTGTTTCTTATTTTCCAAGGGCATTTTATGCCAATTTTCGATGTCAATTGGACAAAATTTACCATTTCTTGCCAAAGTACCCAAAAAATCAGTAAATTTATTTCTTCTTGATCCTATAGGACGTCCCATACCATCACATTGAATCTTAATACGTGGCTGTGTGCTTGGTCGACCCCAAATTTCTTTCATAAATGTAGGGCCTTTAGTTTTCTTCTTAGTAGGAGATTCAGTTTCACAATCTACATCTAGAAATAAAAGAGAAATAAATAGTTGAATAAATATAACAAAATGAATTAATACATTCTAGAAGATAGGTTACCTTGATTAAATTCTTCACCATAAAATCAGTTTCAACAAGTGGATTATTGTTGAATTTAATCCTTGAAGTCAAATCTGTATGATTTTATATAAGAATTGAGGTTAGTAAAATGAACATGTAAATAATCAACCAATAAGAATTGAGGTTACAAAAAAAAATGGATCAATTGCATGATATAGTTGCTAACTGCTAAGCATAAGATATAATTGCATGATCAGGCCCCAACACAAAAACAAGGCAGGCCATCTAGTTGCTAACTCCTAAGCATAAGATATAATTGCAAGAGATAAAAAAAATCCGTAATAGATACAGTATCCCCACTGTAGTTAAATAAGATATCATTAGATATACTTGAATAAGATACAATTGAAAAAGATATAATTGCATAAGATAAATATGCTGCAGCACGCAGGAAGTTAAATCTGCTCTTGTGATAACTGCTGCAGCACTTACCATCAATCGAAACTGCTGCAGCACGCAGGAAACTCAGTCTGATATTATACAAAGGACCATATACAACTCAAGCAACCTACCTGGAAGCCATATTTATACAAAGGAAAACAGCGAGCAGACTTAGAAGGACTGCATGATGTCTCATTGCCTATGACTGGAATAAGGAATGCTAGGTTGAAATATTATCATTTCACCATTGTGTGCAATCATCAGGGCAATAAAATATTTTATTAAGCCAATCAGATCAGCAGATAAAGCTAACATTATTTTCTAATTTATTTAAAAATGGTTGCAATTAAATTCATAAAATATTTAGGTTCTATTGTCCAATATGGCATACGCTGAGGATGATGAGGCACTTTTTGATGCTGAGGTGTGCTTTAGTTCAAACTATGTTTTGTTTATGGTTTTGTTTTTTGGTTTGGACAACTGGATTCTTTTGCTTGCAGGAAGATGAATCTTTTCCAGATATTTATCTAAAGCCTCGTTTTCATTCATCTCGTTTTCATGGATCTGATATCACAGAGGATGTATGATCTTATCCCTTTTATGTTTCTTTCATATGTTTTTCTCGATACCTCATTATGCCAACAAGTTATTGCAAGAGTATAATGAATAGTGATTGATGTCATTGCTTATGTTCTACGAACCTGAACACAGATTTCTGTGTTTTCTTGTTGTTACAGGATGAAGGCACAACCAATGTTTTGAATTTAAGAAAATCTAGTGCAGCTGGACTAGATATTCTTTCAATTGTTTTTGGAGATGAGATTCTTCCAACCTTAATGCCTTTGATACAGGTAATCCCAACACCTACCTATACTATTACTATCATGGTAAAATGTTTGATTAAGTTTCACTTGCTAGTAATGAGATATTTTGAATAGTAACAGTTGCATCATTTAAAAAAAAATAGTAAACTATTGGCTATAGTTAGTGACTGTTGCAACTTGCAACCACAAGAGAAGTGAAATTGGTACAGAGAAATACAAAATCAACAGAAGAAAGGACAAACTAGCAAAATAAGTATACTCATACTGGATAATGCTAGAAATTGGTGCTTCCAATTAAATTTCCATGAGCAGGGAAGTGAGAGGCCTAGTTCTTCATGCTCCAGAAAATAGTTATTTTTGCATAGATTTGAAGAAAAGAGAGGAAGTAATTGCCAATGGTTGAACACGTTTATTACCACTCCAATTATGAAGGTCACAGAAACAGCCTATTTTATATGCTATTCTAAAACCATATTCCTAGATCCTGCAAATTTAATATTAGCTATTCCTAGATTCCTCCTACCTCTAGATTAAAAGTAATTGAGAAAGATTCAGAAGCATAATTTATAGAAGAAAAGACAAAAAAATAAGTTATATAGGATAATTAAAGCATGAAATAAGCATTATACCAAATTCATATAGAAAATTTTATTTTGAAATAAAATTTTCTAAAACTTCATATTTTTTTGATATCTAATACCTGATGTATCAATGACTTGATGGTTTTTTTTTTTGACAAAGGAAGGATTTTATTTCAAGAAGGAAGAAATACCATAATAAAAGGGGGGCCAAACCTAACCTTCTAATATGAATTTTACAAGGAAAGGAATGATTTTACATTCACGGAATACCAAAAAAGAAATATGCTCGGAGTACTCTTGTACATTTGTTAATCAACATCCAGAGCATAGCTTGTTTGAGGTTCAGGAATTTTGGTGAAAGCTTCATACAATTCTGAAATTTTATGGCAGAAATAACCATGCTAGCCCATAAATTTTATATCGAAGAGGATCTCCGATACGTGTTTGTGACAAAAGAGACTATCCCATATCGCAAAGGCAACAAACAAAACCAACCAGATATAACGAAGCCTTCAAATTTTGAAAGTTCAGCTTGTCGACAGTTCCACATAAGTAACCTTCAGCCTTCCAATTTCAATTTCATCAGAAAACCATTAAGTCTCGATATGATATCAAAGGGTTCATCATAAAGCCATCAGAAAGTTATATCAGAATTTCATGAAATTGTATCAGAAAGCATCAGACAATTATATCAGAAATTTCAAATTCTGATATCAGAAAACCATCAGAAATCATTGTATCAGAATTCCAGCAGAATTCCTTCCAATTATATCCTTCAAACCTGTTATCATTCTGATACCATTTTACATATAAAGCATAAGAATAGCACATTAGTTGTATCTCAAAGATTCAGATACAATCAGACAATTATATCAGAAAGTTCAAATTCGAATAACAGAAAACCATCAGAAATCATTGTTTCAGAATTTCAGCAGAAAACCCTTCCAATTATATCCTTCAATCCTGTTATCATTCTGATACCATTTTACAGATAAAGCATAAGAATCGCACTACAAATAGATCAAACATCAGCCAAAAGTCAACTGTCAGTTATGAACATAGTAAAACCATTAGAGCATAAGAACCATTAGAGCATAACCTCCGATATTTTATCAGATTCTGTCAGAAATTTCCATTTAACCATAGTAAAACCATTAGAGCATAAGAAGCCTTCAAGCAGACATAAAAATTCCAGAAAAACCAGATTACAGACTTCAGATAAGCCTGTACCAAAATCAGCCTATATTTGTAAAACAGCAGCAATACCATAACAATTATGAAAATTATTTCATATAGCAGTCTAGACATGAATAATCCTCCACTGTTTCTCACAGAATCACAATCCTTAGTGATCAGAATCAATCTTTATCTATAATAAACTCATTGAACATAATCGGCTTTCAGGCAAACATAAAGATTTCATATCAGAAAAATTTCAGGAATCAGTGACAGCTTCCAGACCTATCAGGCTGCCTTCAGCTTGTCAGTAAGCTTGCCGATACACAGTTTAAATTCCATGATTCCGAAGCCATCAATGTTCTCTGCAATATATCTCAAATTCAGAATGATAATCAGGCATAGTATCAGTCAACAAATTCAAAAGAGGAGCATTTTCAAAATTATTCAGTCAACATTATAAAGAATAGAAAACCAGAATATCTCATCCTCATATGATCCGGAAACCAGAAAATATTACAGTAATTTTCGAACCATCTTAATATAGGGGAAACCCATCCTATCCATCTTACAAATGCCATTTAAAGTTTTACCCATATCTTGTTTGAGTAACACTTTCTCCTCTTTAAACTTAAAAGCTAAATTAGCCAAGTAATCCGCGGCCATATTAGCTTCGCTATATACATGGGAATAAACCACAAGATACTTCTTCACCAATAATCTGATTTTCAAAACAATCTTTCTATAATCCCAGCATATTGAGCAAGCTTGAATTAACCTCAGTGCCACCAAGGAATCTGATTCTAACCAAATCGGTAGAAATTTGTTCGCTATACATAGTTCTAAACCAATTAAAATTGCTTGGAGCTCATCTTTAATATTTGAAAAGAAACCCAATGTACCATGCTTTGCCATTATAAATTGTCCACTATGATCTCTGATTATGATCCCAAAAGAAGCTTCACCCGGATTTCCTTTCGAGCAGCCATCCGTATTTAGTTTATAACCTCCAAATTTTGGCCGAATCCATCGCACCAATATGATAAAAGATCTAGCTTTTAACTTAATATCCAACCCCCAACATTTTGCAACAGAAAGAAAACCCTTCCAATGTTTGTTTTTGATAGTGCCGGCAGCTTCCCCCAACCAACAGTAATGAATTATTTTCCTTTTGATGTTCAAGACCTCCTGTTTGACTTCCTCATGTTTAGCCTCATTCCTAGCTATCCATAAAAACCATGCAATAAGAAAAGGCATCACCTCTTTAATATGTCCTCCTTTCCGCCATTCCGACCCAATTTTCCATTCTTCTAAAATTGTAAATCGTTTAACACAGAACAAGTTAGCAAAATAAGACCATACTTCATTAGCAATTGGACCTTCAAAGAACAAATGATTCCAATTTTCTATTGAGCTACAACATTGACATTTAGAGACAAGGGTAATACCACGATGTTGTAAAATAGTGTCTATAGGAAGTTTCCTCTTCAAAAATCTCCATGCAAAGATAGAAACATTCGGTTTGAGTAGCCCACTCCATATTGCATTGTTTATAGGATCCCTTTCTTGTACTTGCCGAATGCTATTCCATGCCAATTTCAAGGAAAAACCACCATCTAAAGAATGTTTCCAAATAATTTGGTCGGCTCCTAAATGGTGAGGAGTAACAGCTACCATTTCTACAATATTAGCCGGTAGTAGTCTTTCAATTTCTTCCATTCTCCAATTTGCGCCATCTATAAGTTCTTCAACCTTTAAATCCTTATTAGCAATGAGTATACTAGATTTAGAAAGAGGTCCTTCATCTAACCAAGTATCAAACCAAAAGTTAATCTTTCCATTGCCTAGAATCCAACCAATATTTTGTTCAGCTAGATTTCGTACTTTGATAAGCCTACGCCAACAAGGAGATGCATTTTTCTTTAGATCAACAATAACCGGATGTAACTTCTTTAGATCAACAATAACTGGATGTAACGAACCACAATAAAAATTGGATAGATATGAAGCCCAAAGGGTATTTTGCTCTCTGAATCTGAACCATAGCTTAACTGCCATTGCAAGACTGATATCTGCAAGTTTCCTTACACCCAAACCTCCTTCTACTTTGTGCTTACTGATATCTGACCATGCTACCCAATGTACTTTTTTATTATTTACCGTGGAGCCCCAAAAGAATTTAGCAAATATCATCTCCAAACTGTGAAGAATAGATAATGGGGGAAGGATCACTTGCAGCAAATATAGAGGCATAGAGGCTAGCACACTTTGAATTAATAGTAAACGTCCTCCATATGTTAACCGTGTCAGGTTCCATCCCATGAGCTTTTTCCTTATTTTTTCCAACAAAGGTTGAAAATAAATTGATTTCCTGTGCCCAACATAAAGAGGAATTCCCAAATATTTCATAGGCCATGTACCTTCCAGGAAACCTGTCTCAGCCAAAATTAAACCCTTACGTTTATCTGAAATCTTATTGGATAAATAAATCAAACTCTTCATGACATTTACCGTTTGCCCCGAATGCTCTTCATACCTGCGCAAGAATTTCATCAATAATTTTATACAGTCAATAGATCCATTCAAGAATAATATCACATCATCCGCATATGCAAGGTGAGAGATCTTCATATTACTTCCTGTAAAGAAACCCAACTTAGGATTATTATGATAAAGTTTTTCTAGTCCCCTGGATAAAAATTCAAAAGCAATAATGAATAAAAAAGGGGAGATGGGATCCCCTTGCCGAAGCCCTCTTTTTTATTGAAAGAATCCTGCCATCTGACCATTAATACGGATAGAGAACCAAACTTCAGAAATACATCTTTCAATCATATTTACAAAATTTTTTGAGAAACCAAAGGCTATCATAATTCTGAGTAAAAAGCTCCACTAAACCTTATCAAACGCTTTAGCCATATCCAATTTCATTATGATATTTCCCCCTCTGACATGATGATTCAATTTGTATGTCAATTCTTGAGCCAATAATATATTATCTGATATCAATCTGTTCTCTACAAAGCCACTTTGTGATGGGGATATTATCTTATTCAAAACTTGCCGCAGCCTATTTGCCAACAATTTAGATATGATTTTATAAGAGACATTAAATAAACTGATAGGTCTGAATTCTTGCCAAGTTTGCGCATTCTCTGTCTTTGGAATTAAAATAATAGTCGTAGCAATCATAACTTTTGGTAATATTCCTCCATTAAAAAAATCTAGCACTGCCTGAAAAACATCTTCTTGAATGAGATCCCAACAAGATATATAAAATGCCGCTGAAAAACCATCTGGACCAGCCACACTTTCTTGATTCATTTCCCACACCACCTGTTTTACTTCATCCTTAGAAGGTAGCATTGTTAAGGCCATATTTTCTGTTAAGTTAATCAATTCTGGTATGCAATCAATATCTACCATGTTGCCATTTAAGGGTTTACCTGTCAATAAATGTTCAAAAAACTTAACACCCGAAGCTTTAATTTGATCTGGACTTTCCAAGCACATGCCATCATCCCATATCCAAAATATTCTATTAGCTAACCTTTTTGACTGCACCATATTATGAAAGAACTTGGTATTTCTATCTCCCTCTCCCATCCATTTAACTGCCGCCCTTTGTTTCCAGAAATCCTCCTCCATCTGTAAAGTTTTAAAAAGAAGAGCCTGAACCTTATTCTTATTGATTCTATTTATTTCAGAAGGCGTACTATCGAAAGTTTTTTCAGCTTCTTTAAACTGTTCTTCTGCTTTTTGCACATTGTCATGTATATTCCCAAAGACCTCCTTATTCCACCATTTTAAATGGCTTTTCAACCTCTTTAATTTTATTTGCAACTTCTGCATACCATAACTAGAAATCGGCAAATTCCAATTTAATCTAACAGTTTGTAAGAAGCCATGATGCCTTAGCCACATTTTTTGGAACCTGAATGAAGATGTCACCTGTTCGGCAGCTAGAAGAGAAACAAGCAAAGGACAATGGTCTGAGGCTGCTCTGCTTAAATGTTCAACCCTGACTGAGATCCCATTACTTTGCCAGGAGTTAGATATCAAAATTCTATCTAACCTTTTCCATATTCTGTTATTTGTCCAGGTGAACCTGTCTCCTACAAATCCTGCATCAATCAGTCCTGTTAACATCATAAAATTATTGAAATCTTCTATAGCACTAACCCTTGTTAGAATACCAGTTGAGGTCTCCGATTCATTTGCAATTACATTAAAGTCTCCACCTACCAACCAAAGCTCATCATTTAAAGGTCTAATTAGCTCCAACTGCTCCCATAGATCAGCTCTATCTTCTCTAGAGCATTTAGCATAAACTATTGTAACCAATATTTCCAAAGGAAGCATATTATATTTCAACTTTAAATGAAGAAACTGATCATGATCCTTCAAGATTGTACATGCTATATTCATATCATGAGAAAACCATATTTTACCTGAACAATTGGAAAAAATTGAAGGAAAACCAAGTCTTCTTGCAATTAAATCGTTATCAAGAGTAATCATAGGCTCTAAAATACCCAAAAAATTTAGATGATAATGATTCTTCAAATATATCAGTCTTCTGAGATGGGAGGTTTCCAATCCCCCTAATATTCCACACAAGACCTGACATTTAATAAAGAAAATTAGAGAACCTTTGAACTTGAGACTTGAGACTTACTTCTGGTAACCCTTTGAGGTATATCAAGAGGAACTTTAAATCTTGCTTTATTCAAAGTGATTTTTAATGAGGAAGGAAAGGATGAAGATCTTTGCAATTGTCATCCTTCTTCTGGATCTGATACATCTTCTTCCATAAAGGATTTTGTAATCTCGGCTACCATAGAATTATTCAAATTGGTTTGAAAAAGTTCATCATCTTGAACTACCAAATTTGTATCTTTCTCAGCATAAATTTCCACTTCTATTTGACCTTCATCATGCCTAACTTCCTTTCTTTTTTCTGAACCTGATAAATTAGAGAATAACGGACCAACCGATGCACTTTTTGCTGGAATTAAGCCTTCGGTTGTAAGATTATCATCTGAGTTTGAATCTACTAACACAAACTGCACAATCTTTTCCTGAACCGATTTCTGAACAAGCATATCAGATTCACTAGGAAAATTTTGTTCTTCTATATTATCATTCACATCTGTCTCCTTGTTTGAGATGTTGTTTATACCCCTTTCCTTTTCCTCATCTATCCTTTCTATTAATTCTTGGGTCTCATTTATACTTCTTTTTTCTTCCCTTTCCAAAGAAGCCAGAATTTGATATTTGTTCTTATCAGCATCTTTTTGTATCCAAGTCTGTTTTCCATCTCTGTTTTTTCCACCATTCTTTATAAAAGTTGTTGTGTCCTCCCTTTCCTTTCTGGTTTCCCTTCGCAACCTATCCTCCAAATCCTTATCCACCGTAGCATTTTCCTTCCATGTAGGAATTAGATGACTTTCATTAGCATAACACTCTTCAATCGAATGACCCAAATGAGAACAATAACTGCAGTACTTAGGACATTTCTCAAATACAACCTTTTGCAGCCTCTTTTCTTCTCCAATCCCGATCCAAAACTCAGTTACCTTTGGCTTGAGTAAATCGATTTCAATACATACCCTTGCCATATATAATCTTGAGCCATCAGCCGTAGCTTCATCAATCTTAATTGGTTTCCCCACAATGCGCGCGGCAGAGAACAAGCTTTTCTTATTGAACATATGAATGGGAAGATCAGGGAGTTGAATCCATACCGGGGCTATTGAGGATTCCACAGCATAAGAGAAGTTAGGTGACCATTTGAAGATCCGCAAAGGAACACCACCAATATACCATACTCCCCTTGTCCAGATTCTAGCCATATCCGCATTGGATGTGAGATGTAAAAATATGTATCCCGATCGCAGTCTTCTGATATTGTAAGGACTAGAGAGCCCTAGGTTTTGGAAAGCCAACATGACCGCTGAGAAGATTGGGCGTTTGCCCAAAAATTTTCCAATTAATGAGTACCGATAAGGATCTGCCATGGATGTCACTTCTTCCATAGAGTAAAAGATCCCAGACTTATCATTGTAAGTTATCATCTCCTTGAAATCTTCTCCGATCTCATCGAAGGTCTTTTTAGACGTTCTTGGTGAAGATGGTCTCAGCGCCGCAGCATAAGAGAGTGAAGTCTCAGCCTTATCTCCTTTTGTGTTCGTCGAGCTCTCCGGATGTAGAGCAGCTTTTGGCAATGGAGGAAAGGCTGAGGGATCCGGCGCCGGCTGATTGCTGGCGCCGGCGGCCATCGCCGCAGCAGGAGGAGGCCGCGCGTGGAAGTCGCCTTCAAAATCGCCCTGTAGCAATTTCCTTCGGAAGCGTCAGCTCTTATGTAACAACAATTGTTACTAAAAGTTAAATGATAACCCTTTTCATTCAAACATGAAATAGATACAACGTTCTTTATTAACAAAGGAACAAAATAATAATTATCCAATTCCAAGATATGTCTAGTAGGGAGCTTTAGGAAATATGTTCCAATGGCAACAGCAGCAATCTTTGCTCCATTTCCAACTCGCAAATTCGCTTCTCCCTTGACGAGTCTTCTTCTATTCCTTAACCCCTGTATGTCATTACATATATGTGAGCTACACCCAGTATCAAGTACCCAGGTATTTGAGGAAATAGAGTGACATTCAATAACGAAGATACCTGAAGAGGATGGGGCATCGGATGCCTTCTTCTTCAAGGACTCAAGATAAACCTTGCAGTTTCTTCGCCAGTAACCCTCCTTGCCATAGTGATGGCATGTGCCTTTTGGTGTCTTTTCAGTCTTTTTGGCCTTTTTCTTCTTTCCTTTATTCTGTTCTTTGGCCTTCTTCTTAGAACCTTTCTTCGAGGAACCAACTAACAGTACCGTCCTTTGATCCTGCTTTACAGAAGGCTCAATAGTCTTCAACAGGTTGAGCAACTCAGGAATGGTAGTCTCCAGCTTGTTCATCCGATAGTTCATCACAAATTGTGAATAACTTTTGGGCAAACAATGCAGAATTAAGTCAATACGTAGTTCATTATCCATTACAAAACCGAGTGTGTTCAGTCGCTCAATGTACCCCAACATCTTTAACACAAACTGTGAGGCAGAAGTGCCTTCCTGCATCCTAGAGGTGAAGAGGAGTCTGGAGACTTCGAACCTTTCGGATCTCGCCAGCTCTTCAAACAACTCATGAAGATGGAAGATGATGGTATAAGCATCCATATGCTCATGCTGCTTTTGCAGCTCAGGTACCATAGAGGCTAGCATGATGCAACTCGCAAGTTCAGAATCGGTCACATGTTTCTGATAGGCCACTAACTGGTCTGGAGTTGCACCTTCTGAAGGACGGTTGGGAAGTTGATCTTCAATGACATAAGCAAGCTTTTCTGCCTTGAGGACTATCCTCAGGTTTCTAAGCCAGTCCATGAAGTTTGGCCCAGTTAATTTGTTGGTGTCCAAGATGGAACGCAAATTCAGAGAAGACATGATCGAGTGATTATCCTAGAAATACAAATTGAGCTTATGTGAGAAGAATGATAAAGAATGCATCAATATACATTAATTAAATCCTATTTATTTTTCGAATTGAATAACACTTTTTATCAATTCGGGAGATTGTAGGAACACCTCCAAATAGGTTGATATCCAACCATAGATAAGAACAACCATGGCTGTGGCCATCAAGTTATTCTTAGCTATGAAGGTAGGTAATTATACCGATTACATATCACATATATGTAACTATCACTTTATGCTATCAACTAATTGAATGTTTGCATAAATCATTGGGTTGTTAACTCATTAACAAGTATGCAACATTATACATAGCACCCAACTACACCTCTTTTTACATCCACCTTGGCTGTGGCACAACAAATCGATGCTCCAAGCTTAAGGCTGACCCATTAATCAAGAAATAGTTTTAATATGGTTGGAGCTCATTCAACCATTTAGTCAGGCTTGGATGTGTCCAACAACTAAAACTAAGGATTGACCTCTGACTCCAACTATATTATTCATAAACTAGTTCCATGGTTTGAACATGTTGAGGTTCAAGCCGGGCATGGATATGTCCATCAACCCAAACGAGAAACAAAACTCCGATTCTAACCATATTAATGGAAGGTGTTGGCCATAATATTTTGTAAGGGGTTTTGGGTCTCATCCTTTCTTTTCTAAGCACATTCATGACATATAATTATGTCATGACTAACGATTTTCTTAATAAAGTATGTATGTGACTTAATTTATCAAGTCTCATTAATTGAATTAGGAACCAGATTTCCTAATTCTAATTTCATACTTTATTCAAGGAATTGTTTTGGGAAATAATTTCCTAAATTGTCATAATCAATTTCAGAAATAATATGTTTAAGACTTTAATTTCTCTAAATCAAATCTTATTAAATTAAGAGACAAATTCCCTTAATTCAACTACATATTATTTTCATGAAAATCTCATTTAAGAAAAATCTATAGGAAACCATTTTCCTAATTAATTTTGGAGACAACAATATGTAAGAGCATCACCTCTTAAATCAAATAAGGAAATTACCGTTTGAGAATCACCTCAAAATTTCCAAGATTTGATTACATATTATATTTATGGATTTATTAATTTCAACAAATTATTTTCTTTGGGTGGCTCCCCGAGGCTCAGATACCCAAAAAAAAAGAAATTTGTTGTAAATCTAATTTGGTCCGCTCCCCGAGGAGTAACCAAATTAAACATGATAATTTTATTCAAAATAGGAAATTAAATTATAAAAACTAACTTTAAATTGGACTGCTCCCCGAGGCTCAATCCAAAATAAAGAATTTTGTTAATAATTTAAAACCAATTCAAATATAATTGTCAATTAATAATCCATAAATTTGTCTAAACTTTCTTGAAAGAATGTGCCCAAAATTGCGAGATTTCATAATAGGTTTTCAAAATAATTGTAAGTTTCTGGTACAAAAAAACTTACATATTTCTAAAATTGGAAAATTTCCAAAATAGGAAATTTCCAAAATTGAAAAGTTTCCAAAAATGGGAAGTTTTCACAATTATCATAAAATTTTAGAAACTAGGATAATTCAAAAGTTTGCTAAATTTCATGAGGATTTCCAAACTTTGAAATTCCTAAATCTAAAATTTATCATAATTGGAAAGTTTCCATAATTGAAAATTTTTCTAAAATTGAGATCATGACAAAGTTTTCCACAAAACAATTATATGATTATGTCGAACACTAACTGGCTCTGATATCACTGTTGGGACCGGGTGCATGTTGACATGGATACGGGTCGTAATTAAAAAAAAATAATTACGTGCAGCGGAAGAATTAGCATAAATAATTTCTCAAATTATTTTAACCACGTATCTAGCATGCAACCTTATGATGTGTGGACATGATCATAAATTAAAATTTTGCAGAAAGTAACTAATTTACTCAATACCTTGCGTAACTCGAAGTAAGGGACGAGATCCAACCGTAGCGTCCCTCGGAAGCTCCGCCTCTATTCGCGTCCACGCCGAGTTCTCTTCGGGATGACTTCGTAAAGCCACGAGTTTCGTGCCGACAAGAACTACTAGATTCTCCAAAGACACAACTAGAACATCAAGAGAAAGAGATGGAAGACTAACCACCAAATAACGGAATCAAGATTCCGCGAAGGGAGGAAGGAGTCGCGACCCGCTTCGTCTTGGTGATGGCTCACGGCAAGGGAGGTGGCGCCGGCCCTAGAGGGAGAAGGTGGCGCCGGCCCTAGAGAGAGAAGGGGCACCGGCCCTAGAGAGAGAAGGGGTGGGCGCCGACCCTAGAGAGAGAAAGGGAGAGAATGAGAGAGAGAGAGAACTTCTTAATCTCTTGATCAATTGGAATTCAATGCTTGCCTTGGTTCCTTTATATAGTAGTCTCTCCATCGCCAAGTCTCCTCTTAACGGAATTAACGGAATAAATTTTCATAAGAAATTTATCTTATAAATTTTCTTATGAATTATTCCGTTATGCCAAGTTTTATTATAAGTAACTTTATAATAAAACAAATATATCTCTCCTTTTAATTATGGAATAAAATTTGTATAAAATTGTCTTATCATGGAAAAATCAATTCATAATTGATTTTATAAATTAAAATTAAACTAATTCATGGTTCATTTTAATTTCCATAAAAAGAATAAATTTCTACAATTTTCTTTATATAAATTTCTTTATATAAATTAATTTATTTATCCAAAATTTTATAAAACAAATCGCACTTGATTTATTTTATAATTTAAACTAATTAAATTGGTTTCCCTCTTTAATGTGGCCGGCCAAAACAAAAGGGGTTGGGGACCCTCTTTGGTCGGCCAAACCAAGCCAATCTCCTTGCGAATTAAACTCATTTAATTTGCCCAATAAGCCTTCAAAAGACTTAGCCATTTTAAGCTTCCCATGCACCTCTGATAAATTCAGATTCGACTTATTTCTCTTGATCGGAAAATCCAATTTTCAACTCATTTTAAATCCCTTGGATTACTCGTAGTGCGTGTAACTAAATAGGCTTTCGATTTATGTTGGCAGTCTATAATTCATCAATTATAGAACGATCATGAGTGGCACCTAGTAGTACATCATGATCCCCAATTAATCGAAAGATCAACGGTTGACCTCAGAAATTATTCTGAAACCCTTCAGCAGCTCTAATGAGTCGTGCCTCATTCCCTTCACCATCTTATACCCACTTGGTTCAGGACACGGTCTATGTGTGTCAGTCCCCACTAGGCTGACTACGTCACACCTAGCCCAAGTAATGTCTTTCTCATCCTATGGATTTCTAATTACTCTCATGTATTCAGGAGACTCATACTCTATACATGTCATGCTCTGGCCAGAGGCTTTGAGTAACAATCCGACGATAGGCCTTGGGTATACATCTCCTCGCAAGGAGTGGTGAATCCTTTGTAGGCTGTTCAAACATCATCGGGCACTTCGGCTTATACCCAACCATCCTGGGTCCACACCTCCTTGGAGATGTTTGCTTAAGATGTTAAAGTATAAGTCTCCATGACCAAGATGACTTGAACATCGCAAGTCAAAGGAATATCGCACTTAAGCTGCGGTAAGAACTTCACTGACATGTCTATATATAGACTACCATGTGAAGTTTTACAGTCAGTCACTCCAATGAACTAGTTCCCTTAACTAGCATCCATGTTTATCTCCGGACATCCCAATATCACCAGCCAGTGAGAATTAGCTAGTTAGAGAATAACCCATGCTAGTCTCAACAGAATTGATAGTGTCCGTATTTATCAATTTGTCGACTAGGGACAATTTCAATACTTTACAATTGCACATGTAGAGATAATCACTAGTTGTGAATTCATCACAAATTCTCTCATGCTGTGAATTGTATTGCGGACATTCAGTAAATGAGTTTAAGATCCCAATCAAATACACAAACATGTATACTCAAATAGTGAATTTTCATTTATTAAAGTAAATGTTTACAATCATAAGGCGATTGCCTTAGGACACCTCTCTCATATCACTAACATCTAGCATGCAACCTAATGATGTGTGGACATAATCATAAATTAAAATTTTGCAGAAAAGTAAACTAATTTACTTAGTACCTCGCGTAACTCGAAGAAAGGGACGAGATCCATCCGTAGCGTCCCTTGGAAGCTTCGCCTCTATTCGCGTCCACGCCGAGTTCTCTTCGGGATGACTTCACAAAGCCACGAGTTTCGTGCCGACAAGAAATACTAGATTCTCCAAAGGCACAACTAGAATATCAAGAGAGAGATATGGAAACTAACCACCAAGTAACGGAATCAAGATTCCGTGAAGGGAGGAAGGAGACGCGACCCGCTTCGTCTTGGTGGTGGCTCACGGCTAGGGAAGGTGGCGCCGGCCCTAGAGGGAGAAAGGGGTGCCGGCCCTAGAGAGAGAAAGGGGCACCGGCCCTAGAGAGAGAAAGGGAGAGAATAAGAGAGAGAGAGAGAGCTTGCTACTTTATCTCTTGATTGGCTTGGTTCCTTTATATAGTAGTCTCTCCATCGCCAAGTCTCCCCTTTAACGGAATAAATTTTCATAAGAAATTAACCTATAAATTTTCTTATGAATTATTCCGTTATGTCAAGTTTTATTATAACTAACTTTATAATAAAAACAAATACATCTCCCCTTTTAATATGGAATAAAATTTACAAGAAATTTATTATATAAATTTTTCTTATCATGGAAAAATCAATTCATAATTGATTTTATAAAATAAAATAAACCATTTAAAGTTTATTTTAATTTCCATGAGAATAAAATTATTTACATAAATTTCTTTATATTTATTTATCCATAATTTTATAAAACAAATCGCACTTGATTTATTTTATAATTTAAACCAAATAAATTGGTTTCCCTCCATATGGTGGCCGGCCAAACCAAAGAGGGTGGGCACCCTCTTTGGCCGGCCACACCAAGCCAAACCCTTGCGAATTAAACTCATTTAATTCGTCCAATAAGTCTTCAAAAGACTTAGCCATTTTAAGCTTCCGATGCGCCTCTGATAAATTCAGATTCGACTTATTTCTCTTGATAGGAAAATCTAATTTTCAACTCGTTTTAAATCCCTCGGATTACTCGTAGTGCGTGTGACTAAATAGGCTTTCGATTTATGATGGCCGTCTATAATTCATCAATTATAGAACGATCATGAGTGGCACCTAGTAGTACATCATGGTCCCCAATTAATCGAAAGATCAACGGTTGACCTCAGAAATTATTCTGAAATCCTTCAGCAGCTATAATGAATCGTGCCTCATTCCCTTCACCATCTTATACCCACTTGGTTCAGGACACGGTCTATGTGTGTCAGTCCCCACTAGGCTAACTACGTCACACCTAGCCCAAGTAATGTCTTTCTCGTCCAACGGATTCTAGTTACTCTCATGTATTTCAGAGATTCATACTCTGAACATGTCATGCTCTGGCCAGAGGCTTCGAGTAACAATCCGACAATAGGCCTTGGGTATACATCTCCTCGCAAGGAGTGGTGAATCCTTTGTAGGCTGTTCAAACATCTTCAGGCACTTCGGCATATACACAATCATCCTGGTTCCACACCTCTTTGGAGATGCTTACTTAAGATGTCAAAGTATAATTTTTTATGACCAAGATGACTTGAACACCGCAAATCAAAGGAACATCACACTTTAGCTGCAGTAAGAACTTCATTGACATATCTATATGTAGATTACCATATGAAGTTTTACAGCTAGTCACTCCAATGAACTAGTTCCCTTAACTAGCATTCATGTTTATCTCCGGACATCCCAATATCACTAGCCAGTGAGAATCAGCTGATTAGAGAATAACCCATGCTAGTCTCAACAGAATTGATAGTGTCCATATTTATCAATTCATCGACTAGGGACAATTTCAATACTTCACAATTGCACATGTAGAGATAATCACTAGTTGTCAATTCATCATAAATTCTCTCATGCTGTGAATTGTATTGCGGACATTCAGTAAATGAGTTTAAGATCTCAATCAAATACACGAATATGTATACTCAAATAGTCTATATTCATTTATTAAAGTAAATGATTACAATCATAAGGCGATTGCCTTAGGACACTTCTCTCATATTACTAATATACCCTTGTTATCTCATGTGTGTATGTTGAGTGTGCAGGTTGTACAGGTTAAACATATGGACTTGACTGGACGGTCTCGGTACGGTAAAGGATGGCATGGAGGTAAGCTGGAGGCTTGCGTGCGTATCCGTGGGACTTTGGACATCAGGGACGATGAGCTAATGGGCACGGAGTTCGAGGCATGCGTGAAGGATGGCATGGAGGCAAGCTGGAGGCTTGCGTGCATCCGAGGGACGGGAGCCGAAGATGAAGAGGGAGCGAAGGCAACAGTCGAGGCTGCTGAAGAGGAGTCAGTCGAGTCGTGAGGGTACGAGTGTTGTGTGATTGCACTAGGAAAATCCTAGGGTTCAAGTGCGGAGTGAAATGTACTCGGTAAGGGTAACCTTAGGTATGTGAGTAGACCAGTCGACTGGCCTGAGGGCAGTCGATTGATTAAACTCACAGAAGGGTCTTAGCCTGGGACCAGTCGACTGCCCTGGGGGCAGTCGATTGGTAGGTGGCTAGTGAGTTGGCTGAGAATTCGAATGTTGAGATGCAACAGTCGAATTTCAGAGGCACCGGGCGACTACCCTGGGGGCAGTCAACTGGTGCGAGGGTTTCAGCCCGAGTCCTATTTAAAGAAGACTTCGTGGTGGCTGAGATTCTTAACGAATCTTGTCTTGGTTAAAGGCAAGATAGTAGTCTTTGTGCTCAGAGATTTGTTTGGTGCTGTGGCGAGGTTTCTCCACCCACAATGAGCAACGAGGACTAGCCGGAGGTTATCTGGGGATTGATCCACCGACAGATTCTTGGATTAGTCACCCGTCCGGGGTGGATAGCAAGTAAATCATCGTTGTTAGCATTGGTTAGTATTATTAATCTTATTTTATTTGTATTTCCATTGTACTAACAATCTTGTAGAGAAAACGACGAAGAAACGCTATTCACCCCCCTCTAGCGTACCGGAAACGATCCATCATTAAGGGACTTTAGTGTTGACCTAAGAGGCTTGTGTCTAATTGTGTAGGTCAAACAAATTTTCAAAAAGATATAATTTTGAAAATGTATAATATAGATAAGCACTTAAACAAGCATGAAATCCATAAAAACATTATTATGTTAAAGCACTATTTTGAAAATAAATTTTTAGAAAAATATTCTAAGAAATTTGAAAACATTTTAGAAAATTATTTTTCAATTTATTAGTCCTTAA
>JAGFNQ010003896.1:350858-372427 GCA_024364735.1 Boesenbergia rotunda
TATGGTTATGTTTATGCCATGCTATGAATGTGATTAAGCTATGTCCATGACATGTCGAATGATGCTAAGTGATGATAAGGCTTATGTTCTAAGTAAAGCACTAAGTATGTTAATGTTTCATGTCTCAGATAAGTGATGAATGTTTTAGTGATAGGAAAGAGTTTACTAAGCCTGTGTGCTTATAGTTTTATTTCTTATACCGCAGATTACGCAAGGGGACAGTAAGGAAGCAGCAGGAGGGCCAAGAGCATGTGTGTGATAGTTACTTGGCCAAGAAACAATATGTTGCTCGTTATGATAGAACTTTACCTTTACTATTATGTGCTTGAATGGACTCCATGACATGATGCTAAGTATGACATGATGCTAAGATGACATGATCTATGTATGACAGATGCTAAGTAGACATGATATGATGCTAAGTATAAAGTTAATATGCAAGTTCCCATGTTATGTGTTAGGAATGGTAGTAAGTGCATGTAGGTGTAAGTTAAAGGTTTCCGCTGCATTATGATGTCTACATGCCCTAAGTATGTTAATGTAACGCCGCTTTAGGAAAAAAGAAAGCGGGCGTTACAGGTTGGTATCAGAGCAGTAACCATCTCACTACACACACATCAAGCCCTTTCCTGCCGCTTCCAAGTAAGTACCTCTTTACATATCTTATATTAAGATGTTTATGATTTAAGATAGGCAAGTATGACGATAGTTATGATGAAAAGTACCTTAGATATGTAACGATGAAGATATTTATCTTCTTTTATGAATTAGATAATAGAATAATAGGGGTAGAAGAAATTGATTTCGTGTGTCTTTCTCTGTATATATTTGCGAATTGAAAAAGGAATGGTTTTGTACTGGCTGGGTCGGTTTGGTACTAACTATGTCATTGTTTTTCAATTCCAGATGTTGCATGAGAATTTCACTGAGAGGTGCCGCGAGCTGATGGAGCGGATAGAGGAAGTGGGTTATAGTCCGACCCTTGGAATTCAAGGCAACATAGGGTTCTTGGATCGGCTATTCTGGAAACTGGAACGGGAAGGGTTCCCAGTCGTGGATGATCATAGGATCGGAGCTTTGCTTCGTTCATTGCCCAATCGGGCGAGAGAGGTGGCTCATCAGATCTGGGGGCAGCACGGATGCCATATCTCATATACGGAACTATGTAGGCAGCTTCTCTGCCATGAGTTTCCGGAAGACCTGGGGGACTCGGAGGAGGAGCCTGAGATGTTGGAAGAGGACCCTGAGCCGCTAGAGGAGGATCCCGAGATGTATGAGGAGGATCCCGAGCTATCTGAGGGGGACCCCGAGATGTACGAGGAGGATCCCGAGCCATTCGAGGAGGACCCTGAGATGCTCGAGATGTTTGAGGAAGACCCGATGAGCGAGGACGATCTCGAGGGGTTTGAGGAAGACCCCGAGATGCTCGCGATGTTTGAAGAAGACCCCTGGATGTTCGAGGAAGACCTTGAAGTGGCCGAGGAGATTCCCGAGATAGAGGAAGAGGATCCGATGGAGACGGTGGAAGACCCTGAGGTGGGCCATGGGGAGATGAACGAAGGAGTGGCAGTGACTGCCATGATGTTCTTTGTTATGGGTATGATGGCAGCCCATCTATTTCATTGAGTTTGGTTAGTTTTGTGAACCAATAAGGTCTGAGTTAGTCCTAATACAAGTTGTCAAGAGTGTGGGTCAATCTTATGTTCATGAACCTGATATTAACAATGAGGGACCTATCATATCACACAATGGTATCAAATTACATAAGGTCGATAATAATGTAAAAAGAGTTTCTTGAAACTAAGAAGGAGACTCACAAGTGCTCCAATTCTTACCTTCCAGAATGCAATTAGCGCTTTGATATGTATAGCGATGCCTCCAAACTAGGACTTGGAGTTGTACTTATGCAGAATGAAAGGGTTATTGCCTACGCCACTAGACAACTCAAGGAGTACGAACAGAATTACCCCACTCATGATCTGGAACTGGCCGCGGTAGTATTCGCTCTTAAGATATGGAGGCATTATCTGTACGGAACGCAGTGTCGAATTTATACAGACCACCAGAGTCTGAGATATTTCTTCACTCGGAAGGACCTGAATATGAGGCAACGCCGATGGCTTGACTTGGTGAAGGACTATGACTGCGAGATCTTCTACCATCCAGGGAAGGCGAACAAAGTGGCCGATGCACTCAGCCGGAAGTCAAGTGCCACCTTGATGTCTATATCTAGACTACCCCGACCACTCGAAAGAGAAATGGTTAATTTTGGGGTCGAGGTCATCACCGGACAACTTTGCACCATGACAATATCACCCACGCTGTTTGGGGATATGTTGGAAAAATAGAATAGTGATCTAAGTTTTCAGAAAATAAAACAGGAGATCCTAGAAGGAAAAGGCGATGGTTTTCATATCGCAAAAGGGGGGGGGGAACTATACCTTAGGGATCGTCTATGTATTCCTAATGATCCGGAGCTTCGAAGGAAAATACTAGCGGAAGCTCACGGAACCCCTTATTCGATGCATCCAGGATCCACTAGGATGTATCAAGATTTGAAAGAGAAGTTCTGGTGGTCCGGTTTGAAGAGAGATGTGGCCCAGCATGTTAGTACTTGCATGACTTGCCAGCAAGTGAAAGCAGAACACCAGCGACCCAGAGGAGTTCTGCAGCCACTTCCAATTCCGGAATGGAAATGGGAAGATATCTCAATGGATTTCATTTCAGGACTTCCCCGGACTACAAATGGATATGATGCGATATGGGTCATTGTGGACAGGTTGACTAAGTCTGCTCACTTCTTAGCAATCAAGATGACTTATTCGATTGAGCAATTGGCTCAATTATATGTTAAGGAGATAATCAGACTTCATGGAGTTCCCAAGACCATCATCTCAGATAGGGATGGTCACTTTACTTCGCATTTTTGGGAGTGTATTCAGAAGTCTCTTGGCACTAAATTGTGATTTAGCACCGCCTTTCACCCGCAGACTGACTGGCAAACTGAACGGGTGAATCAAATACTAGAAGATATGTTGAGAGCTTGAGCCCTGGATTTCAAAGGAAGCTAGTGTCGATATCTATGTTTAGCGGAATTCGCATACAACAATAGCTACCAAGCTACTATTGGAATGACACCTTATGAAGCATTGTATGGGAGGAGATGTAGGTCTCCGATCTGTTGGTATGAGGGTGGTGAAAAGAAGGAAATGGGGCTCACAACGGATGTGATAGACAGCACCACCCGAGCTATACAGAATATTCGACAACGGATAGAAACTGCTCAGAGCCGACAGAAGAGTTATGCCGATGTTCGGCGTAGACCACTGGAATTTAATGTCGGAGATTGGGTGTTTCTCAAAGTGGCTCCTATGAAGGGGGTGACAAGATTTGGGAGGAAAGGAAAACTAAATCCGCGCTATGTGGGGCCATACCTGATTCTGAAAAGAGTCAGTAAAGTGGCATATGAGTTAGAGCTGCCTTTAGAAATGTCAGCTATTCATAACGTATTCCATGTGTCCCTGCTTAAAAAGTGTATCCTAAATATGGACCAAGTGATCGAGCCACAGACAGTACAAGTGCAGGAGGACCTAAGCTATGAGAGCAGACCCATTCAGATTTTGGATAAGGAAGTCAAGAAGCTGAGGAGTATGGAGGTACCCTTAGTCAAGGTCCTATGGAAAAGTCAACGGTTCGAGGAAGCTACTTGGGAACGCGAGGACGAGATGAGGCGCAAGTACCCGGAGCTATTCTAAGTTCGAGGACGAACTTTCACGAGGTATGGGGGATTGTAACGACCAGGAAAATTCTCTTAATATTTCCTTAAAATATTAAGCATGTCTAGATAATTTTCTCAGGAACCTAGAAATACTAATGCGAACTTTGGCCTAGAAAATCCATGTTTTCTCATTTAAATTGGGAAAAAGGGGCATTAATGGGCCTTATATGGGCTTTTTAGTACCATAATTATTGGTGGATTTTAGGTGAAAATTAGTATAAATATAAAGGGATTTTAATAAGAAATATTAACATAATTATGGGGGAATTTTTGAGGAATTTTGGAAAATACTAGGAAAATAAAATAAAAATAAGTGGAAAAAAATTGTGCATCTACCAAGAATTGAACCTTGGACCTCTTGTACAACCATGTATGCTTTAACCAACTCACCTAGTAAGGGAATGTTATGAGGGAATGAAGTGGATATTGGTTAAGGCTTAAAAGAAGATGAAGGGTCATGGAGAGACTCTTCATTTACCTCCTTAATGGGCTATAAAGAGGGGGGTTTGGGAGTTACCTTTTCCTTCCATCACTTTGCATTTTCTTCCTCCTCCTCCCCTCATCCTAGCCGAACACCAAAGGAAGGGTTCTCCCTTGGAAAAGCTCCACAAGAAGTCTCATCTCCAAGATCAAATGGTTTTCCAAGGATACAAGGACAAGGAGGCTCAAGTATCCAAAGATTTTGCAATTTCCTTCTCTTTTAAGGTTTAAAAATCAAGATCAACCAAGGTAAGACTCCCTCACCTGTGGTGTAATAGTTCCTTATGTTTTTAGCATGATATATTGGTTGATTTTTGGGATTTGATGTTAAAAGAAACAAGAAAAGCAAACCAAGAACCCTAGGATATCCCATGGGTTTCGGCCACTAGAAGTTTTTTTTTTTTTTTTCAAAAGAAAGATTTTATTTCAAGAAGGAAGAAATACCATAATAGAAGGGGGGCCTAACCTAACCTTCTAATATGGATTTTACAAGTAAAGGAATGATTTTACATTTACGGAATGCCAAAAAGAATATGTTCAGAGTACTCTTGTAATTTGTTAATCAACATCCAGTGCATAGCTTGTTTGAGGGTCAGGAATTTTCGGTGAAAACTTCATACAATTCTGAAATTTTGACAGAGATAACCATGGTAGCCCATAAATTTTAATCGAAGAGGATTTTCAGATACGTGTTTGTGTCAAGAGAGACATTCCCATATTGCAAAGGCAACAAACAAAACCAACCAGTTATAAGCCTTCGAATTTTGATAGTCAGCTTACAGACAGTTCCACATAAGTAACCTTCAGCCTTCCAATTTCAATTTAATCAGAAAACCATTAAGTCTATATGGTATCAAGGAGTTCATCAGAAAACCATCAGAAAGTTGTATATAGCAGCCAGAAAACCATCAGTAAACATTGATTCAGAATTTTGGCAAAAAACTTAGTAAAACCATTAGAGCATAGGAACCATTAGCACATAACATCCGATATTTTTATCAAATTCTGACAGGAAAAAATCCATTTAACCATAGAAATCATTAGAACATAAGAAGCTTCAAGCAGAGAAAAAATTCTTCATAAGAATTCCAAAGAAGCCCGATTTCAGATAAGCCTATCAGATTGCTAAGCTTGCCGATACACAGTTCAATTTCCTTAATTCCTAAGCCATCAATGTCCTCTGCGATATATCTCAAATTCAAAATGATAATAAGGCATAGTATCAGAAAGCATCAGATGATTATATCAGAAAGCCATCAGATGTATCAGCAGTTATATCCTCAAACCTGTTATCCTTCTGATAAAAACATAAGAATAGCACATTAGTTGTATCTCAAAGATTCAGATACAATCAGAAAAATTATATCAGCAAATTCAAATTCGAATAGCAGAACCATCAGAAATCATTGTTTCAGAATTCAGCAGAAAGCATAGTAAAACCATTAAAGCATAAGAACCATTAGAACAACCTCCGATATCTTATCAGATTCTGTCAGAAATTTCCATTTAACCATAGTAAAACCATTAGAACATAAGAAACCTTCAAGCAGACATAAACTTCCAGAAAAGCCAGAATTCAGACTTCAGATAAGCTTGTACCAAAATCAGCTTATAAAACATCAGAATACCATAACAGTTATGAGAATTATAGTCACTATCCTTGGTGATCAAAATCAATCCTTGTCTATTAATCTCATTGAAAAAGTCAGCTTTCAGGAAAACATGACCTGTCAGGCTGCTAAAGCTTGCCAATGCACAGTTTAAATTCATAATTCCGAAGCCATCAGTATTCTCTACAATATATCTCAATTTTAAAAGATAATCAAGCATAGTATCAGTCAACAAATTCAAAGAGGAGCATTTTCAAAATTTTCAGTCAACATTATAAAGAATAGAAAACCAGTATATCTCATCCACATATGATCCGGAAACCAGAATATATTACAGTAATTTTCGAACCATCTTAATATAGGGGAAACCCAACCTATCCATCTTACAAATGCCATTTAAAGTTTTACCCATATCTTGTTTAAGTAATACTTTCTCCTCTTTAGACTTAAAGGCTAAATTAGCCAAGTAATCCGCGGCCATATTAGCTTCTCTATATACATGGGAATAAACCACAAGATATTTCTCCACTAATAATCTAATTTTCAAGACAATCTTTCTATAATCCCAGCATATTGAGCAAGCTTGAATTAACCTCAGTGCCACCAAGGAATCTGATTCTAACCAAATCGGTAGAAATTTGTTCACTATACATAGTTCTAAACCAATTAAAATTGCTTGGAGCTCGGCTTTAGTATTTGAAGAGAAACCCAATGTGCCATGCTTTGCCATTATAAATTGTCCACTATGATCTCTGATAATGATCCCAAAAGAAGCTTCACCCGGATTTCCTTTCGAGCAGCCGTCCGTATTAAGTTTATAACCTCCAAATTTTGGCCGAATCCATCTCACCAATATGATAAAAGATCTAGCTTTTAACTTAATATCCAACCCCCAACATTTTGAAACAGAAATAAATCCCTTCCAATGTTTGTTTTTAATAGTGCCGGCAGCTTCCCCCAACCAACAGTAATGAATTATTTTCCTTTTGATGTTCAGGGCCTCCTGTTTGACTTCCTCATGTTTAGCCTCATTCCTAGCTGTCCATAAAAACCATGCAATAAGAAAAGGCATCACCTCTTTAATGTGTCCTTCTTTCCGCCATTCCGACCCTATTTTCCATTCTTCTAGAATTGTGAATCGTTTAACACAGAATAAGTTAGCAAAATAAGACCATACTTCATTAGCAATTGGGCCTTCAAAGAACAAATGATTCCAATTTTCTATTGAATTACAACATTGACATTTAGAGACAAGAGTAATACCACGATGTTGTAATATAGTATCTATAGGAAGTTTCCTCTTCATAAATCTCCATGCAAAGATAGAAACATTCGGTTTGAGTAGCCCACTCCATATTACATTGTTTATAGGATTCCTTTCTTGTACTTGCCGAATGCTATTCCATGCCAATTTCAAGGAAAAACCACCATCTAAAGAGGGGTTCCAAATAATTTGGTCGGCTCCTAAATGGTGAGGAGAAACAGCCACCATTTCTACAATATTAGCCGGAAGTAGTCTTGCAATTTCTTCCATTCTCCAATTTGAGCCATCCATAAGTTCTTCAACCTTTAAATTCTTATTAGCAATGGTTATACTAGATTTAAAGAGAGGTCCTTCATCTAACCAAGTATCAAACCAAAAGTTAATCTTTCCATTGCCTAGAATCCAACCAATATTTTGCTCAGCTAGATCTCGTACTTTGATAAGCCTACGCCAACAAGGAGATGCATTTTTCTTTAGGTCAACAATAACCGGATGTGACGAACCACAATAAAAATTGGATAGATATGAAGCCCAAAGGGTATTTTGCTCTCTGAATCTGAACCATAGCTTAACTGCCATTGCAAGACTAATATTTGCAAGTTTCCTTACACCCAGGCCTCCTTCAACTTTGTGCTTACAGATATCTGACCATGCTACCCAGTGTACTTTTTTATTATTCACCGTGGAGCCCCAAAAGAACTTAGCAAATATCATCTCCAAACTGTGAAGGATAGATAATGGTGGAAGGGTCACTTGCAGCAAATATAGAGGCATAGAGGCTAGCACACTTTGAATTAAAAGTAAACGTCCTCCATATGTCAACCGTGTCAGGTTCCATCCCATGAGCTTTTTCCTTATTCTTTCCAACAAAGGTTGAAAATAAATTGATTTCCTGTGCCCAACATAAAGAGGAATTCCCAAATATTTCATAGGCCATGTGCCTTCCAGGAAACCTGTCTCAGCTAAAATTAAACCCTTACGTTTTTCTGAAATCTTATTGGATAAATAGATCAAACTCTTCATGACATTTACCATTTGTCCCGAATGTTCTTCATACCTGCGCAAGAATTTCATCAATAATTTTATACAGTCAATAGAACCATTCAAGAATAATATCACATCATCCGCATATGCAAGGTGAGAGATCTTCATATTGCTTCCTGTAAAGAAACCCAACATAGGATTATTATGATAAAGTTTTCCTAGTCCCCTGAATAAGAATTCAGAAGCAATAATGAATAAAAAAGGGGAGATAGGATCCCCTTGCCGAAGCCCTCTTTTTGATTGAAAGAATCCTGCCATTTGACCATTAATACGGATAGAGAACCAAACTTCAGAAATACATCTTTCAATCATATTTACAAAATTTTTTGAAAAACCAAAGGCTATCATTATTCTGAGTAAAAAGCTCCACTGAACCCTATCAAACGCTTTAGCCATGTCCAATTTCATTATGACATTTCCCCCTCTGACATGATCATTCAATTTGTATGTCAATTCTTGGGCCAATAATATATTATCTGATATCAATCTATTCTCTACAAATCCACTTTGTGATGGGGATATTATCTTATTCAAAACTTGCCGCAGCCTGTTTGACAACAATTTAGATATGATTTTATAAGAGACATTACATAAACTGATAGGTCTGAATTCTTGCTAAGTTTGCGCATTCTCTGTCTTTGGAATTAAAATAATAGTCGTAGCAACCATACCTTTTGGTAATATTCCACCATTAAAAAAATCTAGCACTGCCTGAAAAACATCTTCTTGAATAAGATCCCAACAAGATATATACAATGCTGCTGAAAAACCATCTGGACCAGCCACACTTTCTTGATTCATTTCCCACACCACCTGTTTTACTTCATCCTTAGAAGGTAGCATTGTTAAGGCCCTATTTTCTGTTGAGTTAATCAATTCTGGTATGCAATCAATATCTACCATGTTGCCATTTAAGGGTTCACCTGTCAATAAGTGTTCAAAAAACTTAACACCCGAAGCTTTAATTTGATCCGGACTTTCCAAGCACATGCCATCATCCCATATCCAAAATATTCTATTAGCTGACCTTTTTGTCTGCACCATATTATGAAAGAACTTGGTGTTTCTGTCTCCCTCTCCCATCCATTTAACAGCCGCCCTTTGTTTCCAGAAATCCTCCTCCATCTGTAAAGTTTTAAAAAGAAGAGCCTGAGCCTTATTCTTGTTGATTCTATTTATTTCAGAAGGTGAACTATCAAAAAAATTTTCAGCTTCTTTAAACTGTTCTTCTGCTTTTTGCACATTATCGTGTATGTTCCCAAAAATCTCCTTGTTCCACCATTTTAAATGGCTTTTCAACCTCTTTAGTTTTATTTGCAACTTCTGCATACCATAACAAGAAATCGACAAATTCCAATTTAATCTAACGGTTTGTAAGAAGTCATGATGCCTTAGCCACATTTTTTGGAACCTGAATGAAGATGTCACCTGTTCGGCAGCTAGAAGAGAAACAAGCAAAGGACAATGGTCTGAGGCTGCTCTGCTTAAATGTTCAACCCTGACTGAGATCCCATTACTTTGCCAGGAGTTAGATATCAAAATTCTATCTAACCTTTTCCATATTCTGTTATTTGTCCAGGTGAACCTGTCTCCTACAAATCCTGCATCAATTAGTCCTGTTATCATCATAAAATTATTGAAATCTTCTATAGCACCAACCCTTGTTAGAATACCAGTTGAGGTCTCCGATTCGTTTGCAATCACATTAAAGTCTCCACCTACCAACCAAAGCTCATCATTTAAAGGTCTAATTAGCTCCAACTGTTCCCATAGATCAGCTCTTTCTTCTCTAGAACATTTAGCATAAACTATTGTGACCAATATTTCTAAAGGAAGCATATTATATTTCAACTTTAAATGAAGAAACTGATCATGATCCTTCAAGATTGTACATGCTATATTCATATCATGAGAAAACCATATTTTACCTGAACAATTGGAAAAAATTGAAGGAAAACCAAGTCTTCTTGCAATTAAGTCGTTATCAAGAGTAATCATAGGCTCTAGAATACCCAAAAAGTTTAGATGATAATGATTCATCAAATATATCAGTCTTCTGATCGATGGGAGGTTTCCAATCCCCCGAATATTCCACACAAGACCTGACATTTAATAAAGAAAATTAGAGAACCTTTGAGCTTGATGCTTGAGACTTACTTCTGGTGACCCTTTGAGGTATATCAGGAGGAACTTTAAATCTTGCTTTATTCAAAGTGATTTTTAATGAGGAAGGAAAGGATGAAGATCTTTGCAATTGCCGACCTTCTTCTGGATCTGATGAATCTTCCTCCATAAAGGATTTTGTAACCTCGGCTACCATAGAACTATTCAAATTGGTTTGAAGAAGTTCTTCCTCTTGAACTACCAAATTTGTTTCTTTCTCAGCATAAATTTCCACTTCTATTTGACCTTCATCGTGCCTAACTTCCTTTCTTTTTTCTGAACCTGATAAATTAGAGAATAACGGACCAACAGATGCACTATTTGCTGAAATTAAGCCTTCGGTTGTAAGATTATCTTCTGAGTTTGTATCAACTAACACAAACTGCACACTCTTTCCCTGAACCGAATTCTGAACAAGCATATCAGATTCACTAGGAAAACTTGTTTCTGTCTCCTTGTTTGAGATATTGTTTATTCCCCTTTCCTTTTCCTCATTTATCCTTTCTATTAGTTCTTGGGTCTCATTTGTACTTCTTTTTTCTTCCCTTTCCAAAGGAGCCAGAATTTGATATCTGTTCTTGTCAGCATCTTTTTGTATCCAAGTCTGTTTTCCATCTCTGTTTTTTCCACCATTCTTTATAAAAGTTGTTGTGTCCTCCATTCCCTTTCTGATTTCCTTTCTCAACCTATCATCTAAATCCTTATCCTCCGTATCATTTTCCTTCCATGTAGGGAATAGATGACTTTCATTGGCATAACACTCTTCAATCGAATGACCCAAATGAGAACAATAACTGCAGTACTTAGGACATTTCTCAAAAATAACTTTTTGCAGCCTCTTTTCTTCTCCAATCCCGATCCAAAACTCAGTTACCTTTGGCTTGAGTAAATCAATTTCAATACATACCCTTGCCATATATAGTCTTGAGCCATCAGCCGTAGCTTCATCAATTTTAATTGGTTTCCCCACTATGCGCGCGGTAGAGAACAAGCTTTTCTTATTGAACATATGAATGGGAAGATCAGGGAGTTGAATCCATACCGGGGCTATTGAGGATTCCACAGCATAAGAAAAATTAGGTGACCATTTGAAGATCCGTAAAGGGACACCACCAATGTACCATACTCCCCTTGTCCAGATTCTCGCCATGTTCGCATTGGGTGTGAGATGCAAGAATATGTATCCCGATCGCAGTACTCTGATATTGTAGGGACTAGAGAGCCCTAGGTTTTGGAAAGCCAACATGACCGCTGAGAAGATTGGGCGCTTACCCGAAAATTTTCCAATTAATGAGTACCGATAAGGATCTGCCATGGATGTCACTTCTTCCGTAGAGTAAAAGATCCCAGGCTTATCATTGTAAGTTATCATCTCCTTGAAATCTCCTCCGATCTCATCGAAGGTCTTTTTAGACGCTCTTGGTGAAGATGGTCTCAGCACCGCAGCATAAGAGAGTGAAGTCTCAGCCTTATCTCCTTTTGTGTTCATCGAGCTCTCCGGATGTAGAGAAGCATTTGGCAACGGAGGAAAGGCTGAGAGATCCGGCGTCGGCTGATTGCTGACGCCGACGGCCATCGCCGCAGCAGGAGGAGGCCGCGCGTGGAAGTCGCCTTCAAAATCGCCCTTTAGTCGCCTTCAGTCCTACCAAATTTAAGACAGCTGTTTACTTGCTAAAACAGGCCACTAGAAGTTTAGGGTCAAAGATGATGCTAAAAATCTTTATAATGTTGTTTAATGTTCTCTTATGATGTTTAGAGATTAAAAATAATTTTTGGGAATTTTAGGGGTACCCTAGACTACCCTAGGGTTTCGGCCAACATCAAGAACCCATGTGTAGGGTTGGGTTTAAAACCTTAAGTATATCTTTTATGTTTTATCATGATATAAGGGAGATGGAGGGTGTTTATGTGAATGTTTCACATGGCCTAGAGACCATATAGGTTTCGGCCAAGTACCCTAATAGGGTGGAAAGTAAGGACTTATTTCAAGTAAGGGCTCTAATGGCCCTATGGTAAGATATGGTTGGTGTTTAAGCAATTGATTTGGGGTTTTAATGGAATTTCTCCATGCCCCCATGGCCTTGAAGTTTCAGCCAAGAGTAAGACTAGGGTTAAAGGATTAGCGTTGGTCTTAAGTATAAACTCAAATGTTTCCTATGGCCTAGTATGAATGTAGGAGATGTTGTTTGGGAAGTTATGGGAAGTTTCATGGACCTAGGGTTTCATTGGGGCATTCGGCCAAGGATCTAACCTAGGGCTAGGGTTGGGTTAAACCTACCAAGATGCTTGGGTATAGGTTATTAAGATGTATGTTTAAGTAAGGTGGAAGAATTCTATGTTAACCAAACCCTTAGTTTATATGTCATGAATTATATGTTAGGTCGTAAATGTTTAAGACATGTGCCATGATCTATGAATGATATGTATGCCATGTTTTATGAATAGTATGTATGTATGCCATGTCTTATGAATGATATGTAGGTATGCCATGTTTATGAATAATTGTATGTATGCCATGCTCTATGAATGATGTGTACAAATGCCATGTTTAAGAATGAAAATGATGCCATGTTTAAGAATGAAAATGAAGAATGAAGTTAAAGTTCATGCCTTTAAGGTATAACGATGATGTTAAGTATGATGAATGAATGAATATGCTATGAATGATGATGAATGAAAAAGCATGTGAAAACATTTTATTTTATTTTATGGGCTTGTTCCGGACCTAAGTAAGGTCCACGGTTCTGGACTACCGATGAAGCTGTCCACGGTTCGGGACTACCGATGAAGCTGTCCTTACGGTTCGGGACTACCGATGAAGCTGTCCTTACCCTAGTAGGTCGAGATTAGCTACCTCGTATTTACTTAGGGATGCGCACATATGATGTATGAATGTGGTACAAGCCAGGGCCCAATGAATGTTATGATTAGTTTAAATGCATGTTTTTAAAGATTAAGCATTCTTATATATATATACAATTGCCACATGCATCCATCCATGTTATGCATTATATTTATGATAAGAATATTATGCAAAGTAATTTTATGCAAAGTATGTTTATGGCATGATTTTATTTATGCTTATGCTAAGTAGGATGCCATGATTTTATTTATGTTTATGCTAAGTAGGATGCCATGATTTTATTTGTGTTCATGCTAGTTTAGGATGCCATGATTTAACTATGTTTATGCTAAGTTAGAATTCCATGATTTTATTTATGTTCATGCTAGTTTAGGATGCCATGATTTAATTATGTTTATGCTAAGTTAGAATGCCATGATCTTATTTATGTTCATGCTAGTTTAGGATGCCATGATTTAACTATGTTTATGCTAAGTTAGAATGTCATGATTTTATTTATGTTCATGCTAGTTTAGGATGCCATGATTTAATTATGTTTATGCTAAGTTAGAATGCCATGATTTTATTTATGTTCATGTTAGTTTTTGAAGCCATGATTTAATTAGGTTTGTGCTAAGTTAGGACGTCATGATTTTATTTAGGTTCATGCTAAGAATGTTTGTGAGGCTATGTTTATTATGTTATGTCTATGCTAAGTATTATGCCATGCTATGAATGTTTACGATGTTGATGTCTATGCCAAGTATTATGCCATGCCATGAATGTTTTATGGTTATGTTTATGCCATACTACGAATGTGATTAAGTTATGTCCATGACATGTCGAATGGATGCTAAGTGATGATTCTAAGTAAAGCACTAAGTATGTTAATGTTTCATGTGCTCAGGATTAAGTGATGAATGGTTTTAGTGAGTAGGAAAGAGTCTTACTAAGCCTGTGTGCTTATAGTCTTATTTTCTTATACCGCAGATCACTCAAGGGGACAGTAAGGAAGCAGCAGGAGGGCAATGAAGCATGTGTGTGATAGTGACTTGGCCAAGAAACAATATGTGTGCTCGTTATGATAGAACTTTACCTTTACTATTATGTACTTGAATGCGACTCCATGACATGATGCTAAGTATGACATGATGCTAAGAATGACATGATGCTAAGTATGACACGATGCTATGTAGGACATGATATGATGCTAAGTATAAAGTTAATATGTTAAGTTCTCATGTTATACTGTTAGGAATGGTAGTAAGTGCATGTAGGTGTAAGTTAAAGGTTTCCGATGTATTATAATGTCTACATGCCGTAAGTATGTTAACGTAACGCCGCTTTAGGAAAAAGAAAAAAAAAACGGGCGTTACAGGTTGGTATCAGAGCAGTAACCATCTCACCACAAGGAGGCTCAAGCATATCTACCACTTACTACCACTGATGAACCAAAGGAAGGGTTCTCCCTTGGAAAAGCTCCACAAGAAGTCTCATCTCCAAGATCTAAGGGTTTTCCAAGGATACAAGGAAAGGAGGCTCAAGGATCCAATGATTTTCAATTTTCGTCTCTTTTAAGGTTTAAAAATCAAGATCAACCAAGGTAAGACTCCCTCACCTGTGGTGTAATAGTTCCTTATTTTTTTTGCATGATATATTGGTTGATTTTTAGGATTTGATGTTAAAAGAAACAAGAAAAGCAAACCAATAACCCTAGGATATCCTATGGGTTTCGGCCACTAGAAGTTTATGGTCAAAGATGATGCTAAAAGTCTTTATAATGTTGTTTAATGTTCTCTTATGATGTTTAGAGTTTAAATATAATTTTTGAGAATTTTTGGGGTACCCTAGAATACCCTAGGGTTTCGGCCAACATCAAGAACCCATGTATAGGGTTGGGTTTAAAACCTTAAGTATATGTTTTATGTTTTATCATGATATAAGGGAGATGGAGGGTGTTTTTGTGAATGTTTCATATGGCCTAGAGACCCTTTAGGTTTTGGCTAAGTACCCTAATAGGGTGGAAGGCAAGGACTTATTTCAAGTAAGGGCTCCAATGGCCCTATGGTAAGATATGGTTGGTGTTTAAGCAATTGATTTCGGGTTTTAATGGAATTTCTCCATGCCCCCATGGCCTTGCAGTTTCGGCCAAGAGCAAGACTAGGGTTAAAGGATTAGGGTTGGTCTTAAGTATGAACTCAAATGTTTCCTATGGCCTAGTATGAATGTAGGAGATGTTGTTTGGGAAGTTATGGGAAGTTTCATGGACCTAGGGTTTCCTTGGGGCTTTCGGCCAAGGATCTAACCTAGGGCTAGGGTTGGGTTAAACCTACCAAGATGCTTGGGTATAGGTTATTAAGATGTATGTTTAAGTAAGGTGGAAGAATTCTATGTTAACCAAACCCTTAGTTTATATGTCATGAATTATATGTTAGGTCATAAATGTTTTAGACATGTGCCATGATCTATGAATGATATGTATGTATACCATGTTTTATGAATAGTATGTATGTATTCCATGTCTTATGAATGATATGTAGGTATGCCATGTTTATGAATAATTGTATGTATGCCATGCTCTATGAATGATGTGTACAAATGCCATGTTTAAGAATGAAAATAAAGAATGAAGTTAAAGTTCATGCCTTTAAGGCATAATGATGATGTTAAGTATGATGAATGAATGAATATGCTATGAATGATGATGAATGAAAAAGCATGTGAAAGCATTTTATTTTATGTTATGGGCTTGTACCGGACCTAAGTATGGTCCACGGTTCTGGACTACCGATGAAGCTGTCCTTACCCTAGTAGGTCGAGATTAGCTACCTCGTATTTACTTAGGGATGCGCGCATATGATGTATGAATGTGGTACAAGCCAGGGCCCAATGAATGTTATGATTAGTTTAAAAGCATGATTTTAAAGATTAAGCATCCTTATATATATATGCAATTGCCACATGCATCCATCCATGTTATGCATTATATTTATGATAAGAATATTATGCAAAGTAATTTTATGCAAAGTATGTTTATGCCATGATTTTATTTATGCTTATGCTAAGTAGGATGCCATGATTTTATTTATGTTTATGCTAAGTAGGATGCCATGATTTTATTTGTGTTCATGCTAGTTTAGGATGACATGATTTAACTATGTTTATGCTAATTAGAATGCCATGATTTTATTTATGTTCATGCTAGTTTAGGATGCCATGATTTAATTATGTTTATGCTAAGTTAGAATGCCATGATCTTATTTATGTTCATGCTAGTTTAGGATGCCATGATTTAACTATGTTTATGCTTAGTTAGAATGCCATGATTTTATTTATGTTCATGCTAGTTTAGGATGCCATGATTTAATTATGTTTATGCTAAGTTAGAATGCCATGATTTTATTTATGTTCATGATAGTTTTTGAAGCCATGATTTAATTAGGTTTGTGCTAAGTTAGGACGTCATGATTTTATTTAGGTTCATGCTAAGAATATTTGTGAGGCTATGTTTATTATGTTATGTCTATGCCAAGTATTATGCCATGCTATGAATGTTTACGATGTTTATGTCTTTGCCAAGTATTATGCCATGCCATGAATGTTTTATGGTTATGTTTATGCCATGCTACGAATGTGATTAAGCTATGTCCATGACATGTCGAATGGATGCTAAGTGATGATTCTAAGTAAAGCACTAAGTATGATAATGTTTCATGTGCTCAGGATTAAGTGATGAATGGTTTTAGTGAGTAGGAAAGAGTCTTACTAAGCCTGTGTGCTTATAGCCTTATTTTCTTATACCGCAGATCACGCAAGGGGACAGTAAGGAAGCAGCAGGAGGGCAATGAAGCATGTGTGTGATAGTGACTTGGCCAAGAAACAATATGTTTGCTCGTTATGATAGAACTTTACCTTTACTATTATGTGCTTGAATGCGACTCCATGACATGATGCTAAGTATGACATGATGCTAAGAATGACATGATGCTAAGTATGACACGATGCTAAGTAGGGCATGATATGATGCTAAGTATAAAGTTAATATGTTAAGTTCCCATGTTATGCTGTTAGGAATGGTAGTAAGTGCATGTAGTTGTAAGTTAAAGGTTTCCGCTGCATTATGATGTCTACATGTAACGCACCAAAATTCTCATTTTTAGTTCTTAAAGTCCTTAGAATTATTTAAAAATGGTTTAGAAATATTCTAGATATTTTTAGGGATTTTTAGAATATTTTTATGGAATTTTCCGAGTCCGTTTAGTATATTTAAAAAAAGAAAAACGTTTAATGGGCAGCAAGGAGTTCGAACCCTGCACCTCCGCGTGAGAGACAATCGGGCAGACCAGCTGCGCCAATTCGTTTTGTTGATAGAGAATAAGCGAATCAATAGATAAGTTGTAGTTAGGTCAATCCGCCCCATAAGTATAAATAGATAAGTTAAGAGAGGAAATTGGATTTTTGGTTTTCTCTCTTCCTCACCCTAGCCGCGCGAGACAGCCTCCCTTCTCCTCTCTTGGGTGACGCCAACCAACACCAAGGCCAAGGGGGCCGGCCAAGGTTCTCCTCTGAGAGATATTCCTATATTCGGGATCCCCGCGACGAGAGGAACGCGTAGGCGCGAAGAATTCTCCGAGATCTCAAGTTTCTCCCGAGCCCTAGACGTCAATCTTGGTTGTAAGTCCAAGATATCGATGTAAGTACTGCTCACCTGTAGTAAGAGGCGGTTTTTCCGCAAGAATTTCTCTTAAAAGTTTTTAAAAGAGATATTTCCTTTTTGTTTGAGTTTTTGCATGTGATCTTAGTTCATTATATGCTTATATATGTTTGATTAAGTACCCTATGTGAGTTTAGGGTCCAAGAAAAGCTATGAGAAAAGAAAAGAGAAGATAAAGATAAGAAAAGAAAAGGCCAAGGCCTTAAGAAATCCCCAAAAGTCAAGACTTAGGGATTTTAGCACGCAAGGTGCTCGAGAAAATGCCAAGGCATTTACAGATAAGAAAGAAAAGAAAGAAAAGCTATTTTATTTTCTAAGGCCAGTACCCGGCGTCCAAGGGCGTCGTTAAAGAAATCCAGGTGTCCAATTCCAAGGTCTTGGCCCTGGTAGACCAAGATCTGCTCTATTAGGATTGGTGGCTCGCTACCCCAACCTTTTAGGGAACGCGCATATGAGATGGTACTTACGTCTTCAGTGGATCCAAGTGATTATTATTTTCAAGTATATGCTTTAGCAAAGTTTCTAAAGTTTAAAGAGTTTTCAAAAAGTTAAAGAATAGCTAAAGTTTCAAGTTGAGCCAAGAAAAGTAAATTGAGATTTATTAATGCTTGAGTATGCATGTTTTGAGTTATACATGTTCTTAGTTTTCTTTCAAGCATATAAGTATCTCATATGATTTTCATATTGTTCAAGAAGCATGTTTGCACATTTCGAGATTTTGTGAGCTAGATAGTACTTACTAAGCTTTATGCTTATAGATGCATTTCCTCTTACTGTAGGTAAAGGTAAAGACAAGCAATTCTGAAGGAAGGCGACAAGGCGATGCTGAGCGACGTGTGTGTGGTGGCTGATTTTGGAGAGATCCTTGAGACGAGACAATTTAGTTATTTGAATTACAATGTTTAAGTTTATTCAAATTCCAAGTTATTGCTTTATGGGGTTTTAGCGAACGTTTAAGCTTTGGATAGTTTTACATGCTCAATTTCTTAGAGTAAAGATTCCATGTCATTTCATTTAGCATACATATCCTTATGATTGCATTGGATGAGTAGAAGTGTGAGTAGTTTAGAATATTGATACTTTGTTGGAGTTATTGATGCATGTGCCAAGATAGTCCTAGTTTCTCTTTTGAATTAAGTTTTATTGCTCAATTATGCTTAGAAAAGTTGCTTTCTCATTTCATAATGCCTTAGTGATGTTATAGAATTTTGTGTGATGAGTTTCAATGGTTAGAAGTTAAGTTTGGTACAAACTTTAGCCTAAAGTTTATATAGACTTTCATAACTTGCTAAATCCCGCAAAAGTCCTAATTTCAAGTTTATGGATTCGTTTTGATTGGCTAAATTGTTTAGAAAACTAGTATAGAGTATAGAAATGGTGTCATGATTTTGTATGGCTCGAAAGTATAGGTTTGGTGGAGTTTTGAAACAAGTTTCGAAACCTGAATTTCAGATTTCAGGCTTATCAGTCGACTGATACAGTATCAGTCGACTGATACCCGTAAGCTGAGTTGGGCGATGTAAGTTTCAATAAGTAATTTCTTACGAGTTTTTGAGAAAGGAAGTATGCCATTGTATCATGCATGACTATTAGAGTTAGTATATCATAGATAGATTTAAATAGAAAAAAAAAAGGATTTCCGCATTCTTAGTCGTGCATTAGAGTCAAGAAGTAGAGACAAGTAACGATCCGTCTAAGGCAGAGAAGGCGGGTCGCTACACTACATGCCCTAAGTGTGTTAACGTAACGCCGCTTTACGAAAAAAAAGCGGGCGTTACATGCTGCCTCAAGAGATGTCGGCTATCCATAACGTGTTTCATGTGTCATTGCTCAAGAAGTGTATTCTAAACACAGATCAGGTGATCGAGCCACAGACAGTACAAGTTCAGGTGGTTTAAGTTTAGAAAGTCGACCTATCCAGATCTTGGATTGGGAAGTCAAGAAGCTAAGGAACAAGGAGGTACCTTTAGTCAAGGTCCTATGGCAAAGTCAACGGTTCGAGGAAGCTACCTGGGAACGCGAGGATGAGATGAGACGCAAGTACCCGGAGCTATTCTATGTTCGAGGACGAACTTTCACGAGGTATGGGGGATTGTAACGACCCAAAAAATTTTCTCAATATTTTTTTTAAAATATTGATCATGTCTAGATAGTGTTTGAGGAACCTAGAGATAATAGTACGAATTTTAGCCTAGTTATCCATGATTTTCCCACTTAAATTGAGAAGCTAAGTACTAATGGGCTTTATATAGGCTTTTCTAGTACCATGGTTATTGTGGATTTTAGGTAGAATTTAATATAAATATAAATGAGTTTTAATTAGGAATATTAGCATGATTATGGGTGAGTCTTGGGGGAATTTTCAAAAATAAGGAAATAAAATAAAAATAAAATAAAAATAAAGTGCATGCACCAAGTATTGAACCTTGGACCTAGTATACCATCATGCATGTACTAACCAATTCACCAAGCAAGGGAGTGCTATGAGGGAATGAAGTGGATTTTTGTTAAGGCCAAAGGAAGTGAAGAGTCACCATGAGAGGAGGCACCATGTCTCTTCACTTGCCCCCTCTTCATTGTGTATAAATGAGAGGGATGATAACATAACACTTAAGATAGTTATTCCTCTTCTCTTCATCCACTAAGCCTCTCCTCTTCTTCTTCTTCCTCCTTCTAGCCGAACCCCATAGGAGGGTTCTCCCTTGGGAAAAGTTCACAAGAAGGCCTCTCCTTCAAGATCCAAGGCTTTTTACAAGGTTACAAAGGCTAGGGGTGGTCAAGGGACAACAAGGTCTTCATCCTCCTCCCTATCTAAGGTCTATAACCAAGATAAACCAAGGTAAGACTCCCTCACCTATGGTATAATAGTTATGTGTTATCATGATTTAAGATGATTGTTTAGGATTTGTATTGAGAAAAATCATGGATTATGACTTATAAGTTTCGGCCACCATGCTTTTTGGGTCCAAAAATGATGTTAAAAATCTCACTCATGTTTTCTAATGCTTTCTTATGATGAATAAAGAATAAAATAGGATTTGGAGAATTTTTGGAGTACCCTAATACCCTCTAGGGTTTCGGCCACCACCATGGTTTCACGGTTGGGTTTAGATCTAACTCTTCAAGCAAGTTTCTTATGTTTCTTCATGTTACAAGGGGTGTTAATGGTGATTGATATGAATTTTTATAAGCCTTGTGACCCTTGTAAGGTTCGGCCAAGATGAGTTTTAGGGCAAGGGGTTAGGGTTAACTCCAAGCAAGAGTTCTAATGGCTTCCTATGGTATTATATGAAGGTATTAGATGTAAAATAGGAATTATATGAATTTTTCCATGTGCTTGTGACCCTCTAGGGTTTCGGCCAAGGTCACGGGTAGGGCTAATAAAATTAGGGTTAGCTCCAATTATGAGGTCTAATGGTTCCCTATGGCTTTGTATGTAATGTATGAATTTCCTTTTTACTTATGGAACCTTTCATGTTGATTGAATAAGGGAGTCTCCACCCATGAACTTTCGTCCAAGTCAAGAAACTAGGGTTTGGTTTAGGTTAAGGTTCCAATGATATTTGTTTATAGGTTACTATGATGTATGTATATGTTAAGGATGTTGCAAGAATGTTTATGCTACCTACAACCCTAGCTTTATGGGTTATATGCCATGACCTTGTATGTTTAAG
>JAGFNQ010003896.1:383007-406145 GCA_024364735.1 Boesenbergia rotunda
GATATGGCAAATGGATGTGAAAACAGCTTTCCTTAATGGAAACCTGCTTGAGGATGTATACATGATACAACCTGAAGGTTTCACATCGGTTGATAAACCAAAGTATGCAAGCTTCGAAGATCCATATATGGACTGAAGCAAGCATCAAGGAGCTGGAACATCCGTTTTGATGAGACAATCAAAGAGTTTGATTTCTCACAAAATCCTGACGAACCTTGTGTGTACAAGAAGGTTAGTGGGAGTACAGTCGTATTCCTAGTATTATATGTCGACGACATATTACTTATAGGAAACTATGTATCAGTCTTACAGACAGTTAAAATTTGGTTGTCCAAAACTTTCTCCATGAAAGACCTGGGAGAAGCAACCTATATCCTTGGGATTAGAATCTATAGAGATAGATCAAAACGGTTGCTTGGTCTTTCACAGTCTATATATATAGACCGAGTGCTAAAAAGGTTTAGCATGTCGGAATCCAAGAAAGGTGACCTTCCCATCAGGCATGGGATCAACCTTTCAAAGTCTATGTGTCCGCGCACAGAAGACGAGAGGATTTGCATGAATAAGATTCCTTATGCATCCACGATATGATCTATCATGTATGCTATGTTATGTACTAGGCCCGATGTATCGTATGCTCTGAGCGTCACGAGCAGATACCAGTCTGATCCAGGAATGGATCATTGGGCGGCTGTCAAGATAATCCTTAAGTACTTAAGAAGAACAAAGGATGTGTTCCTAATATATGGAGAAGGAGATATTGTAATACGTGAGCATATAGATGCCAATTTCCAGACAGATAAGGATGACTCCAAATCTCAGTCTGGATGCGTATTTATTTTGAATGGAGGCGCAATAAGTTGGAAGAGTTCCAAACAAGACACCGTAGCGGATTATACCACGGAAGCAGTCTGGATCAAGAAGTTTGTCTCAAAACTTGGTGAGGTTCCAACCATTGATGAAGCAATACCAGTTTATTGCGACAACAATGGAGCTATTGCACAAGCAAAGGAACCAAGGTCACATCAGCGATCCAAACATGTGCTTCGCCGCTATCATCTGATCAGAGAGATTATAAGTAGGAATGATATACAAATTGAGAAAATTCCCACTGAAAGGAATTTAGCGGATCCTTTAACTAAGGCCTTGCCTCAAAGTAAGTTTGAGGGTCATGTTAGAGCCTGTGGTATTGGATACTGTAGCGATTGGCATTAGGCCAAGTTGGAGTTTGTTAGTAATATGAGAGAAGTGTCCTAAGGCAATCGCCTTATGATTGTAAACATTTATTTTAATAAATGAATATTCACTATTTGAGTATACATGTCTGTGTATTTGATTGAGATCTTAAACTCATTTACTGAATGTCCGTAATACAATTCACAGCATGAGCGAATTTGTGATGAATTCACAACTAGTGATTATCTCTAGATGTGCAATTGTGAAGTATTGAAATTTTCCCTAGTCGATGAATTGATAAATACAGGACACCATCAATTCTGTTGAGACTAGCATGGGTTATTCTCTAATCAGCTGATTCTCACTGGCTGGTGACATTGGGATGTCCGGAGATAAACATGAATGCTAGTTAAGGGAACTAGTTCATTGGAGTGACTGGCTGTAAAACATCACATAGTAGTCTACATATAGATATGTCAGTGAAGTTCTTACTGTAGCTTAAGTGCGATGTTCCTTTGACTTGCGGTGTTCAAGTCATCTTGGTCATGGAGACTTATACTTTAACATCTTAAGCAAGCATCTCCAAGGAGGTGTGGACCCAGGATGGTTGGGTATAAGCCGAAGTGCCCGAAGATGTTTGAACAGCCTACAAAGGATTCACCACTCCTTGCGAGGAGATGTATACCCAGGCCTATCGTCGGATTGTTACTCAAAGCCTTTGGCCAGAGCATGACATGTTCAGAGTATGAGTCTCTTAAATACATGAGAGTAATTAGAATCCAAAGGACGAGAGAACGTTACTTGGGCTAGGTGTATCGTAATCAGCCTAGTGGGGACTGACACACACAGACCATGTCCTGAACCAAGTGGGTATAAGATGGTGAAGGGAATGAGGCACGATTCATTAGAGCTGCTGAAGGGTTTCAGAATAATTTCTGAGGTCAACCGTTGATCATTCGATTAATTGGGGATCGTGATTTACTACTAGGTGTCACTCATGATCGTTCTATAATTGATGAATTATAGACGGCCAACATAAATCGAAAGCCTATTTAGTCACACGTACTACGAGTAATCCGAGGGATTTAAAATTAGTTGAAAATTGGATTTTCCAATCAAGAGAAATAAGTCGAATCTGAATTTATCAGAGACACACCGGAAGCTTAAAATGGCTAAGTCTTTTGAAGGCTTATTGGACGAATTAAATGAGTTTAATTCGCAAGGGTTTGGCTTGGTGTGGCCGACCAATGAGGGTGTCCACCTTCTTTCGTTTGGCCAGCCACAATAAAGGAGGGAAACCAATTTATTTGGTTTAAATTATAAAATAAATTAAGCTCGATTTGTTTTATAAAATTATGGATAAATAAATTTATATAAAAAAATTTATATAAAGAAATTTATATAAAGAGATTTATTTTCATGAAAATTAAAATAAACCTTGGATTGGTTTATTTTATTTTATAAAATCAATTATGAATTGATTTTTCCATGATAAGAAAAATTTATATAATAAATTTATTCCTTTTATGGAAATTAAAATGAACCATGGATTGGTTTATTTTATTTTATAAAATCAATTATGAATTGATTTTTCCATGATAAGAAAAATTTATATAATAAATTTTTTCTTTTTATGGAAATTAAAATGAACCATGGATTGGTTTATTTTATTTTATAAAATCAATTATGAATTGATTTTTCCATGGTAAGACAAATTTATATAATAAATTTTTGTGAAAATTTATTCCATAATAAAAAGAGGAGATGTGTTTGATTTTATTATAAAGTTAGTTATAATAAAACTTGGCATAACGGAATAATTCATAAGAAAATTATTAAGATAAATTTCTTATGAAAATTTATTCCGTTAAGAGGAGACTTGGCGATAAAGAGGCTACTATATAAAGGTGCATAGGCAAGGCTTGAAAATTAATTCAAGTGATCAAGGATTTTTGCCTAGCCTCTCTCCCTCTCCTTCTCTCCCTCTCCCTCCTCAAGTGGGCGCCGACCCTAGGGGCTCTCCCTAGGGTTGCCGTGAGCCAACTCCACCAAGAAGGCGCCGAAGAAGAAGAAGAAGCGGGTCGCGACTCCTTCCTTCCTTTCCCCGAAATCTTGATTCCGTTACATGGTGGTTAGTTTCCATCTCTCTCTCTTGATATTCTTGTCGTGCCTTTGGAGAATCTAGTAGTTCTTGTCGACACGAAACTCTTGGCTTTGCGAAGTCATCCCGAAGAGAACTCGGCGTGGTCGCGAATAGAGGCGGAGCTTCCAAGGGACGCTACGGTTGGATCTCATCCCTTACTTCGAGTTACGCGAGGTATTGAGTAAATTAGTTTACTTTCTGCAAAATTTTAATTTATGATCATGTCCACACATCATAAGGTTGCATGCTAGATACGTGGTTAAAATAATTTGAGAAATTATTTATGCTAATTCTTCCGCTGCACGTAATTATTTTTAAAATTACGAACCCGTATCCATGTCAACATGCACCCGGTCACAACAGTTCGGCAATCTATGGTGGCATAGTACGCTGTAATCCAATCTATGCCGATAATGACGTCAAATTCCACCATCTCGAGTACCAACAGGTCATAGAGATTCATCAATCTCAATTCAACTCTCCACACACATAAGGAAGAGGTGATATCAACTCTATCCTTTCGAGAACTAGTGAATCCACAGTGGAGGTATAACCACTGAAATACCGGTAGTCATCCTTTAACCTTCTGGTTAATGTCCAGTACCTTTCCGGAAGGTAAGGACACAGCTAACTTCACATCCTCTGCACTCTTGTCGATCGTATATCCCAATTCACATCAAGATGATCCAGTCACATACGCTCAATCTATGAGTCAAAATCCCTCATAAAATTGCATAGCGACGAGCGAGTCGATCGACCATCGTCTCGAAACCCCAAACTCTTCAATTCCTCCACTCAAGGTTCAAAAACCTCCGAGGTTGACTCCTTAGCAAGGAAATAGAGATTCTCTACCTCTCAAGAGTATCATACAAAATCACGAAGTGATTCTTTATTCCATGAAGGTCATCTTCGGCACCTTCCACCCAAAGGTGGTCTAGCCTCGTAAGTGATTCGCCTCAGCGCAAATCATAAGTACGAAGGTACCGCCTTGGTTATCCAAACAAAGTACACGCGGTAACCCGTAGGTGTCAAGCAATTAGCTCCACACTTTTCTGTATCGGCTCAAGTCACCCATCAAAATGTACCTTATAGGTCAACAACCAAGTACAGGTGATCCAGGATCAAAGTCCTCATACAATAGGATGTATCAATCCTCTACTAACAATGATAGCACATAGCTAATGCTACCCTAAACGTGTCTTCCAGGTCCTCTAACCTGACACGAACAACCCAAAGGTCTGAATACCTTTGAACTAGGATAAGACGATCCTACCCTGATCGAGCCAACTATGGTAGGCACCCCTAGTTCTAGCTCAGCTAATAATAGCTAGAACACGTACTATAAAGAGTGAAGTCTGGAAAACTAAAATCCTTAACCTCTAAAAGATTGTCGACCGATTCGACCTTGGCTTTCCGACTCAACAGTCGATGCTGCTAGAGAATTAGCATTCCCCAGTCAAAGATCTCATTCACAACGTGTCGACTAGTCGCTCCCATCAACGATCACAAATAAGATAGATTGACAACATGTCAATCCAACTAAACCAAGTCTACATATCTCTATTCATCCGGTATGAATATAAGATCCCACCAAGCTGGGATAGTCTAACCAATCCTAAATCTAGTACTAAGTACTAAAGCTTGGATAGTACTAGAAAGATATACCTTTTGCCGCCTGGAGATGTCCCGTTGCCGCCAGGTCCCAGAGTACAAATCACGTCGTGAAAACGACTCCGAAAATCCGAAATGTACTCGGGAATACTCATCTAACCCGAGCTCTAACACCTACCGTGTTGGTATCAGATTTAAACAAATCAGTAAATCAAATACGCAACGTAAACCCAAATCCACAAGTCCCTAAGGTATCCGGCAACCTGGGCTCTGATACCAAAATAAATAGTCACGCCCCAAGACCAATGGAGTCGCTGATCCAATATAAAATCGGACAGCATCTCCCCTGTCCGGCGGACAATTTACAAATACACACAACACACGCAGTTTATAAATTGGCCTCAGGCCTCAAAACAGATATATATAAAACATCAAATGATGAAACACTATACTGGAAATATAAACTCACCTGAGCTGCCCCCTGGGCAGGCGCATAGCAAAACCACAAGCATAAAGTCCAACAGAGGACTCAAAAATACAATTTCGTACGAATAAATCCAATACAATCCCATGATATTTGAAACGAATACAAAACGTAGACTATGCTATCAAAGAAAACAAAACCAGCGGAAGCATCCATCCAAATGGAGTCGTGGAGACCCGGGACTGGCAACTGGGCTCCTCCGGCGAGCTATCAACCTGAAAACAATAATATTACGACGGGTGGTGAGTCCAAGTGGACTCGCGGGTATATAGAAAGATATGCATGGCTGAAAAGTAGCTAAAGCAGCTATATAGAAACAACAGGATACAGTCTCCATAATAACATCAGAAGTATGCATAACTAAAATAATAAAGGACTGTACATACCAGAAATTAGTCTAACATGATCATAATAGGACTCGTACCATACGAGCAAAGTGCAGGGTCAACAAACCATACCAAAAGTATATCCTGTATGTAAATGTCAAACAAGTGCAGCAAGTAAATGCAGCAAACACAATCAATGCATAAATGCATCATATGCACATGATGCAATGTCATGGTCACACCCTAACACCAGTAAAGCCACCGAGACAGGCGATACTGTGTCGGCCGAGTGGGTAGAGTTGTGACACTGTCTGCACTCTGCCATCACTGCCCTGAGTGACCGAGTGGACAGGATGCTGGTGGAGTAAACACTCCGCCCAATGTATATATACGGGAGATATCTCTCTCATCTTCTCTGGTCTATGGGTAGAGAAGGGATCCCTGCTTGCTACCACGCTCCGAAATCATTACCCCTGAGCGGACGAGCGGAGCAATACAGAGCAAATGCACACACCCAGCGGTATCCACTAACCCATGGGTGGCCGTGTTGCATCTCATGTGCCGAAAGACGATTAGGCTCAACCACAAGGGAGTCGCTGATCACCGGCATGCAACAGTGCAGGTATGGTGCATGACTAACACATGCAACCCCTACCAGGTCATCGACACATAACTCCACCTATCATGCACAGGTCATATGTATGCATCATAACCCAATCAATCCTATATCTAGATACACGTGCATGTATGAATAGAATCAGCCAATACAAATATCAGGTGACATACCACAATAGCCCAATCAGTCCATATCTAGACACACATGCAAATATAACTAGAATCAACCAATACAACCATACAATGGTATGTTAATACCTATCCACATACTGATGCTCATACCAATGCTATACAGAATCAGATAACAAATAAACGAGACTGTATAGAAGAAAAATTTAGATCATATCCAAGGTCAAGCATAAGTATCAAGTAGGATAACAAAACGGTAGCAGATAAAGGTCAATATCAGCTTACTGCATAAATAACTAGCCATGCATAAAGATAAAGTGGACTACAGAATACAAGCAAGAAGTACCCGCCTTCCAAGAGTGGATGTTCGTATCACAAGCAGAAAGAACCACCCGTCAATAATCCAATCAAGCTTCTGTATCAAGGATGTATTTAATTAGCTATTATACAAATGATAGCTAGCTAATAAATCCCTAAACCATATTAGGGTTAACCCAATTGTTTCCTTTCCATTTAATTACTTCTAATTAAATGAAAGTTTCCTAATTATCTCACGTGGTTAGAAGATCAACCTCTGATCTAATCATACACCTCAACCCACTGATCAAGAATTAAACAACCCAGATCAGATTTAGATTGATCACAAAGCTCACATCTACCAGTCCAAACTACTAATCATAAGATTAATAGCAAATAAACATAACAATCTGTACCACTCAACTTACCTCTTTTCCCAACTTCAATGGCAGATCACCATAGTAGTTAGAAATTGAGCTCAATTGCCAAATTAAGCTTCCAGAATTAGATCTGAGCAATGAGCTAGCCTTAGCAAGTTAATGGTAGAAACCTTCCCCTACGGATCTGTTCACGGCAGAGCACAGGAATAAAACAACCTAAGTAATAGCATAACACAACTCATTCCCCAACTACCGGATTGATTAGTAATCTACCAGGAATACACAACAACTAGCACGATCCTGATTTGGAAAAGTTTCATTGGCAAAACCACCAATCGGCAGGGAATACAGATGCAAGGTTACCTGAGCTGCCCATGCCAATCTCGCGGTTGAGCTCCAACCTACAAGCTCTGAGATGAAATCGCACACCCGCAAGGTCTAGCCAATGTAGCCGGAATCGAGTCGCCTAGTATCAGCGCTTGGTGCCCAGCTTCATGCCGGAACCCTATCCATCGAAGCCCCACAGCTATGGTCAGGAACCCCCATCGTCCCAACTCACTGGCTGGTGGAATCAAAGTAGAACAGAAGGTAGGCTAGGCTTACCTTCTCATGGTCCCCTTAGTGTCCGTCGTCTGGAGTGGGGAAGGAAACCACCGACCGCCGGATGACAAAGGATGAAGATAAGTAGGGCTTTGGCGATCTGGGCTCAACTCCGACCAAGAGATGAATCGAAGCGACTGCTGTGATAGGGAATCGACGAGTCGCCAGAGTTGGAGTCGGCGATGGAGAAACGAAGGAGACGCTTACGGTGTGTGGCGGATTACGGCAGGGGCTCGCGAGTGGAGGCGGCTTCGAGCGGCAAGGGAGAAGACACGAGCACCGAGCCCTAATCAGCCCCTTATACTCGCCCTTTTGCATTTTAGTCCAAATATTTTGAACTTTTACCGTTCTGTCCCTAGTTTTAAACTTACTTACTTTTAGGTCCGCCAAGTTTGGTCATTTGCAATCTAATCCCTAGAGTTTAGAATTAGTTATCCATTAAACCCTTAAACTTCGTCCCAGAGCCCGAAAAATTCTAGGACCTTTCCGAAAAAATTTTCCAGAGTGGAATAAACGTGTCGGATTTAACATCCTCCCCCACTAATAAAAATTTGGTCCCCAAATTTCGATATTCACTATAGTACACACTATCAAGAAGTATGATGATATAAATACTGAACAGTAACTAATCATACATACCTTAAGTGAACAGGTGGGGGTAGCGAGCTCAGATGACATCCTCAAGCTCCCAGGTAGCCTCCTCATCCGAGTGATGCTGCCATTCGACTTTAACCAGCCGGATTGTCTTGTTCCCTAACTGACGCTCCTGGTGACCCAAAATCCATACAGGAATCTCCTCGTTCGACGCGTCAGGCTAAAGTGGAACTGAGACATCCGACAACACGTGGGAAGGGTCTGGTACGTGTCTCCTCAGCATCGATATGTGGAATACATCATATACGCCGGTACTAGATGGTGGAAGAGCCAAACGATAAGCCACTGCCCCAACCCTCTCCAGAATCTGGAACTACTTAGGTCCGCCAAGTTTGGTGATTTGCAATCTAATCCCTAGAGTTTAGAATTAGTTATCCATTAAACCCTTAAACTTTGTCCCAGAGCCCGAAAAATTCTAGGACCTTTTCGAAAAAAATTTCCAGAGTGGAATAATCGTGTCGGATTTAACAGGAGTCCCGTCGCCACCATGTCCCAATTGCGTCCATCGAGAAAACGACTCTGACATAAAATCCGAAAAACACCCACAAGACCACAAGGTATCTCGAGAACCTGGCTCTGATACCAAATAAATTGTCACGCCCCGAGACCTCAGGAGCCGCTGGTCCAATAGAAAATCGGACAGCACCTCCCCTGTTCGACGGACAATTACACATACATACATCACTTAAAATCACAACCACACAGTTTAATTGGGCCTCAGGCCTCAAATTAAGACAAAACATAGCATAAAACCGAATAACTCATACCTGACTGCAGACCGGTCAGACATACGACAAAACACAAAGCATAATGGTCTCACAAACGTACAACTATAATGCCATATAGTATGACTAAATCCAACACAAAAGCAACAACGGAAGAAAACAATAGAAAATACTAGCAACACACTAGACGATAAATCCCGAAGACATCTCGACAAGTACGCGAACTGGGACAGGCTGTCGGGCACGCTCCAGTCAATCATCCTGAAATAAAAACAAGGAGATAATGGTATGAGTCATAGAACTCAGCGAATATCTCATCATATATATATACAAGATAGTCAAATATAGCAACAGTGTAATAGACTGCCGGAATCATATGAGCACAGACAGTAATAAGAAGAGCTGCAAGAGAACAATAAGAACTATCATACCAATATCGCAGAGTTGCCAAGACCAGACATAAGGGTCTCTTGCAAGTGCATGTCAGTCATAGGCAGCATCAAATAAAAACAAGCACAAGTAATGGCAAAATAAACGAATACACAAAGTGCAATGACATGGTCACCCCTGCCGTCGGTCAGACATCGTCACCTATGTATGGGAGGAAGCTGAGCGGAGGCCACCCTCCGATGTAGGGTTGTGACTGACGTCCATACTCTGGCATCACTACTCTTGAGCGATCGAGTAGACGGAATGCTGCCGGTGTAACACCCCTACCCCATGGCCTATCCTAGTGATGTCTCTATCAGCCTAAGGCCATCGGTGGAGGATATCTCTGTCTGAGTGTTACCCCTACCCCATGTATATAATGGGGGAGAGACCTCTCCCTCTCATCTCCTGGTATCTGGACAACTCAAGGAGGGGCATCTTCCTGCTACCACGCTCTGATTCACTAACCCATGAGTGCATGAGTGGAGCAGGACAGAGCACACTACCCAATACTCCGTCAACCACTAACCCATGAGTGGCCGTATGGGTAGGTCAGTATGACTGTCGACCCAGCTCACCCAAAAGGGGCCCCTGATCGACAGTGATGCACAATACACGATGATGTATAACACTGGTCAAACAACATCCACTATCTAGTCCACCTATATCAACATGATATGCAAGGTTCGTGGATAATGCACCTGTTGGGACCGGGTGCATGTCGACAAGGATACGAGTTCGTAAAATTTTAAATTTTTACGTGCAGCGGAAGAATTTGCATAAAATAATTTCCTAAATTATTTTAACTTCGTATCTAGCATGCAATCTTATGGTGTGTTGACATAATCATAAAATAAAACTTTGCGGAAAAGTAAACTAATTTACCAAGTACCTCGCGTAACTCGAAGTAAGGGACGAGATCCAACCGTAGCGTCCCTTGGAAGCTTCGCCTCTATTCGCGTCCACGCCGAGTTCTCTTTGAGATGACTTCGCAAAGTCACGAGTTTTGTGCCGACGAGAACTACTAGATTCTCTATTGGCACAACAAAGAAGATCAAGAGAAGAAAAGGAAACTAACCAACGAAGTAACGGAATCGAATTCCGAGAGAGAGGGAGATGTGATCCGCTTCATCTTCTTCTTGGTTGGTTTCTTCTTCTCCTTGAAGCTCACGGCAACACCTTGCCTTGGTGTAGGTTGGGCGTGTTAGTGATATGAGAGAAGTGTCCTAAGGCAATCGCCTTATGATTGTAAACATTTATTTTAATAAATGATAATTCACTATTTGAGTATACATGTTTGTGTATTTGATTGGGATCTTAAACTCATCTACTGAATGTCCGCAATACAACTCACAGCATAAGAGAATTTGTGATGGGATCACAACTAGTGATTATCTCTAAATGTGCAAATGTGAAGTATTGAAAATATCCCTAGTCGATGAATTGATAAAAACGGACACTATCAATTCTGTTGAGACTAGCATGGGTTATTCTCTAATCAGCTGATTCTCACTAGCTAGTGACATTGGGATGTCCGGAGATAAACATGGATGCTAGTTAAGAGAACTAGTTCATTGGAGTGACTAGCTGTAAGACTTCATATGGAATCTATATATAGAAATGTCAATCAAGTTCTTACTGCGGGTTAAGTGCGATGTTCCTTTGACTTACGGTGTTCAAGTCATCTTGGTCATGGTGACTTATACTTTAACATCTTAAGCAAGCATCGCCAAGGAGGTGTGGACCCAGGATGATTGGGTATAAGCCGAAGTGCCTGAAGATGTTTGAACAGCCTACAAAGGATTCACCACTCCTTGCGAGGAGATGTATACCCAGGCCTATCGTCGGATTGTTACTCAAAACCTCTGGCCAGAGTATATCATGTTTAGAGTGCAAGTCTCTAAAATACATGAGAGTAATTAGAAATCCAAAGGATGAGAAAGACATTACTTGGGCTAGGTGTGACGTAGTCAGCCTAGTGGGGACTGACACAAATAGACCGTGTCCTGAACCAAGTGGGTATAAGATGGTGAAGCGAATGAGGTACGATTCATTAGAGCTGCTGAAAGGTTTCAGAATAATTTCTTCTGAGGTCAAACCGTTGATCTTTCGATTAATTGGGGATCATGATGTACTACTAGGTGCCACTCATGATCGTTCTATAATTTGTTGATTATAGACGGCCAACATAAATCTAAAGCCTATTTAGTCACACGCACTACGAGTAATCCGAGGGATTTAAAACGAGTTGAAAATTGGATTTTCCGATCAAGAGAAATAAGTCGAATCTGAGTTAATCAGAGGCGCGATGGAAGCTAAAAATGGCTAAGTCTTTTGAAGGCTTTTTGGGCGAATTAAATGAGTTTAATTCGCGTTGGTTCGGCTCGGTTTGGGCCTGCCAAAGAGGGTGCTAACCCTCCTTGGTTGGCCGACCACAATAGAGGGAGTAAACCAATTAATTTTGGTTTAATTAATAAAACAAATCTAGCGCAATTTGTTTTATAAATTATGGATAAATAAATTTGTATAAAGAAATTTATATAAATAAATTTATAGAAATTTATTCTTTTTATGGAAGTTAAAATAATCCATGAATTGATTTTTTCATAATAAGAAAGTTTATAAATTTCTTATAAAATTTATTTCAAAATAAAAGGAGAGATTAATTAGTTTTATTATAAAGTTAGTTATAATAAAACTTGGTTTAAACGGAATAATTCATAAGAGAATTTATAGGATAAATTTCTTATGATAATTAATTAGTTTTATTATAAAGTTGGTTATAATAAAATTCATAAGAGAATTTATAGGATAAATTTCTTATGATAACTAATTAGTTTTATTATAAAGTTAGTTATAATAAAACTTGATTTAAACGGAATAATTCATTAGAGAATTTATAGGATAAATTTCTTATGATAACTAATTCTGTTAATTCTGTTAATTCGGTTAAGAGGAGTCTTGGCAAGGGAGAAGCAACTATATAAGGAACCATAGGCAAGCCTTGGATTCCAAAGATTTGGATAATCAATATAGAGCTCCCTCTCTCTCTCTTAATTCTCTTCTCTCCTTCCCTTCCCCCACCTAGGGCCGGCGCCCTCTTGGCCAATTAGGGCCGGCGCCCTCTTGAGGACCTAGGGCCGAAGCACCTCCCTCCCAAGGGTGAGTTGCCGTGAGCTTCAACAAGAAGGAGAAACCAAACAAGAAGAAGAAGAAGCGGATAGCGACTCCTCTCTTCTCGGAATTCGATTCCGTTTAATTTCTTTGTTGGTTAGTTTCCACTCTTTCCTATTTCTTCTCTTGTACTTCTTTGTTGTGCCTATAGAGAATCTAGTAGTTCTCGTCGGCACAAAACTCGTGACTTTGCGAAGTCATCCCGAAGAGAACTCGGCGTGGACGCGAATAGAGGCGAAGCTTCCAAGGGACGCTACGGTTGGATCTCGTCCCTTACTTCGAGTTACGCGAGGTACTTGGTAAATTAGTTTACTTTTCCGTAAAGTTTTAATTTATGATTATGTCAACACACCATAAGATTGCATGCTAGATACGAAGATAAAGTAATTTGGGAAATTATTTTATGCAAATTCTTCCGCTGCACCTAAAAATCTAAAATTTTACGAACTCGTATCCTTGTCGACATGCACCCGGTCCCAACAGTGGTATCAGAGCGAGGTTAGTGTTCGACTTAATCATATAATTGTTTTGTGAAAAACTTTGTCATGATCTCAATTTCGGAAAAAAATTTCAATTATGGAAACTTTCGAATTATAATAAATTTTAGATTTAGGAATTTCAAAGTTTGGAAATCCTAATGAAATTTCGCAAACGTTTGAATTTTTCTATTTTCTGAAATTTTATAATAATTTTGAAAACTTCCCATCTTTGGATACTTTCCAATTTTGGAAATTTTTCTATTTTAGAAATTTTCTAATTTTGGAAATATGTAAGTTTTCTTTGTACCAGAAACTTACAATTATTCTGAAAACCTATTTTTGAAATCTCGCAATTTTGGGCACTTTCTTTTAAGAAAGTCTAGACAAATTCATAGACAGTTAATTAACAATTAAATTTGAATTGGTTTTTAAATTGACAACAAAATTTTTTATTTTGGATTGAGCCTCGGGGAGCCGTCCAATTTAATGTTAGTTGTTGTAATTTAATTTCCCAATATTTAATTGAAATTGTCATGTTTGATTTGGATTGAGCCTCGGGGAGCCGTCCAATTGGATTTACAACACATTACTTTTCTTTGGGTATCTGAGCCTCGGGGAGCCACCCTTAGAAAACAATTTGTTGTAATTAATTAAATCCATGAATAAAATATGTTTCGAGAGGTGATGCTCTTACATATTGTTGTCTCCAAAATTAATTAGGAAAATGGTTTCCTATAGAGTTTTCTTAAATGAGATTTTCATGAAAATAATATGTAGTTGAATTAAGGGATTTGTCTCTTAATTTAATAAGATTTGATTTAGAGAAATCAAAGTCTTGAACATATTATTTCCGAAATTAATTATGACAATTTAGGAAATTGTTTCCCAAAACAATTCCTTTAATTAAGTATGAAATTTGAATTAAGAAATCTGGTTCCTAATTCAATTAATGAGACTTGATAACTTAAGTCACATACATACTTTATTAAGGAAATCGTTAGTCATGACATAATTCTATGTCATGAATGTGCTTAGAAAAGAAAGGATGAGACCCAAAACCCCATACAAAATATTAAGGCCAACACCTTCCATTAATATGATTAGAATCGGAGTTTTGTTTCTCGTTTGGGTTGATGGACACATCCATGCCCGACTTGAACGTCAACATGTTCAAACCATGGAATTAGTTTATGAATAATATAGTTGGAGTCAGAGGTCAATCCTTAGTTTTGGTTGTTGGACACATCCAAGCCTGACTAAACGATTGAATGAGCTCCAACCATATTAAAACTATTTCTTGATTAATGGGTCAGCCTTAAGCTTGGAGCATCGATTTGTTGTGCCACAGCCAAGGTCGATGCAAAGAGAGGTGCAGTTGGGTGCTATGTATAAAGTTGCATACTTGTTAATGAGTTAACGACCCAATGATTTATGCAAACATTCAATTAGTTGATAGCATAAAGTGATAGTTACATATATGTGATGTGTAATCGGTATAATTACCTACCTTCATAGCTAAGAAAAACTTGATGGCCACAGCCATGGTTGTTCTTATCTATGGTTGGATATCAACCTATTTGGAGATGTTCCTACGATCTCCCGAATTGATAATAAGGGTGACTCAATTCGAAAAATAAATAGGATTTAATATATGTATGATGATACATTCTTTAATCATTCTTCTCACATAAGCTCAATTTGTATTTCTAGGATAATCACTCGATCATGTCTTCCCTAAACTTGCGTTCCATTTTGAACACCAATAAACTGACTGGGCCAAACTTCATGGACTGGCTTCGAAACCTGAGGATAGTCCTCAAGGCTGAGAAGCTTGCTTATGTCCTTGAAGATCAACTTCCCAACCATCCTCCTGAAAATGCAACTCCAGACCAGTTTCCTGAGTTGCTCAACCTGCTGAAGACTGTAGAGCATTCTGCGAAGCAGGAACAGAAGACAGTGCTATTAGTTGGTTCCTCGAAGAAAGGTTCTAAGAGGAAGGCCAAAGAACAGAATAAGGGAAAGAAAAAAAAGGCCAAAAAGACTGAAAATTCACTAAAAGGCACTTGCCATCATTGTGGCAAGGAAGGTCACTTGCGAAGAAACTGCAAGATTTATCTTGAGTCCTTGAAGAATAAGGCATCTGATGCCTCATCCTCTTCAAGTATCTTCGTTATTGAATGTCACTCTATTTCCTCAAACACATGGGTACTTGATACTGGGTGTAGCTCACATATATGTAATGACATACAAGGGCTAAGGAATAGAAGAAGACTCGTCAAGGGAGAAGCGAATTTGCGAGTTGGAAATGGAGCAAAGATTGCTGCTGTTGCCATCGGAACATATTTACTAAAGCTCCCTACAGGACGTGTCTTAGAATTGGATAATTGTTATTTTGTTCCTTCGTTAATAAAGAACATTATATCTATTTCATGTTTGAATGAAAAGGGTTATAATTTAACTTTTAGTAACAAATGTTGTTACATAACTTTAAATGACGTTCTTTATGGGAATGGAATTTTATGCAATGGTATCTACACGTTAGATTTATCCAGTGACATTTTCAATATCGAAGTTAGCAACAAACGTGCTCGAATAGATAATCGAATAGACTCCTACACTTGGCATTGTCGTCTTGGCCATGTAAGTAAGAAACGCATGAACAAATTACACCGATGTGGAATTTTGGAATCATTTGAACCCGGTTCATTTGATACATGCGAATCGTGCTTAAAAGGCAAGATGACCAAATTACCCTTTTCCGGAAAAGGTAATCCAGTGGGAGAATTGCTTGGTCTAATACATACTGATGTATGTGGACCAATGTCAACTCTTGCACAAGGAGGCTATAGCTACTTCATCACCTTTATCGATGATCACTCACGATTCGGGTACGTGTTCTTGATGAAACACAAATCTGAAGCCTTTGAGAAATTCAAAGAGTTCAGAAATGAAGTAGAGAAACAGCTTGGCAAAAGTATTAAGATACTTCGATCCGATCGGGGTGGTGAATACTTGAGTCAAGAGTTTCATGATTATCTTAGGGACAATGGGATATTATCCCAATGGACTCCGCCATATATACCACAGCATAATGGTGTATCTGAGAGGCGCAACCGAACCTTGATGGACATGGTTAGGTCAATGATGAATCATGCAACCCTTCCCAAATCCTTTTAGGGTTATGCACTTAAGACAGCTGTTTACTTGCTAAACAGAGTCCCGACCAAGGTAGTCTCTACTACTTCATATGAGACATGGAATAGTAAGAAACCTCACTTAACTCACCTTAAGATATGGGGTTGTCCTGCTTATGTGAAGCGGATTATATCAGACAATTTGGATGCTAAGTATGATAGATGTCTATTTATTGGATACCCTAAGGAAACGAAGGGTTACCAATTCTATAATCCCTTGGAACAAAAGGTGTTTGTTTCAAGGCATGCTATATTTCTGGAAAAGGAATTTCTTTTACAAGAAAACAGTGGGAGTGGGATTGAACTTGATAAAGTTCAAGAAACTCCAATAGACATTACAGAGACACCTAGTCTAGACCCACAACTAATACCTCATAATGATGAGCTATCAGTTGAACCTAAAACTACACCACCTCTTCGTAGATCTGATAGGACACGCAATATTCCAGAGAGATACGGATTTCTCGTAAGTGAATCGAACGACGTGTTACTCATAAGCGATGACGAACCTATCAGTTAAGAAGATGTTCTGAAAAGTTCAGAAAGGGACAAATGGCTTGAGGCCATGAAGTCGGAAATGGATTCCATGTACGAAAACCAAGTATGGGACTTGGTTAACCCACCTGAAGGGATTAAGCCCATAGGGTGCAAGTGGGTTTTCAAGAAGAAAACCTATAACGCCCCAAAATTCCCATTTTTAGTTCTTAAAGTCCTTAGAATTATTTAAAAATGGTTTAGAAATATTCTAGATATTTTTATGAATTTTTAGAATATTTTTATGGAATTTTCCGAGACCGTTTAGTATAAAAAAAAGAGAGAGAAAAATCGTTTAAGGGCAGCAGGGGGTTCGAACCCACGACCACCAGGAGACCAGGCGAGAGCGCGACCGGCTGGGCTAGGGTATCAAGCACAACGAAAGGAGGAGAGAAATATATTTATAGAGTAGTTACAATTCTTTTCATAAAGATAGTATAAATAGATGAGTTAAGAGAGGAAATTATATTTTTGGTTTTTCTCTTCCTCACCCTAGCCGCGCGACATCCTCCCCCTCTCACGCACGCACGCCAACACCAAGCCCTTTCTCTCCTCTACCAAGGGGCGCCGGCCAAGGAGGGATCAAGGAAAGCGGAGCGTTGTGTTTGTCTCGACGAGGAGAACGCGTAGGCGCGAAGAATTCTCCGAGATCTCAAGTTTCTCCCGAGCCCTAGACGTCAATCTTGGTTGTAAGTCCAAGATATCGATGTAAGTACTGCTCACCTGCAGTAAGTGGCGGTTTTTCCGTAAGAATTTCCTTTAAAAGTTTTTAAAAAGAGATATTTCCTTTAGTTTAAGATTTTTCATGTAATCTTAGTTCAGTATATGATTATATATGTTTGATTAAGTACCCTATGTGAGTTTAGGGTCCAAGAAAAGCTATGAGAAAAGAAAAGAGAAGATAAAGATAAGAAAAGAAAAGGCCAAGGCCTTAAGAAATCCCCAAAAGTCAAGACTTAGGGATTTTAGCACGCAAGGTGCTCGAGAAAATGCCAAGGCATTTACAGATAAGAAAGAAAAGAAAGAAAAGCTATTTTATTTTCTAAGGCCAGTACCCGACGTCCAAGGGCGTCATTAAAGAAATCCAGGTGTCCAATTCCAAGATCATGGCCCTGGTAGACCAAGGTCTGCTCTATTAGGATTGGTGGCTCGCTACCCCAACCTTTTAGGGAACGCGCATATGAGATGGTACTTACGTCTTCAGTGGATCCAAGTGATTATTATTTTCAAGTATATCCTTTCAGTAGGAATTTTCTCAATTTGAATGTCATTCCTACTTATAATCTCTCTGATCAGATGATAGCGGCGAAGCACGTGTTTGGATCGCTGATGAGACCTTGGTTCCTTTGCTTGTGCAATAGCTCCATTGTTGTCGCAGTAAACCGGCACTGCTTCATCAATGGTTGGAACCACACCAAGTTCGGAGACGAACTTCTTGATCCAGACTGCTTCCTTTGCTGCTTCCGAAGCTGCGATATACTCCGCTTCCGTGGTAGAATCCGCTACGGTGTCTTGTTTGGAACTTTTCCAACTTATTGCGCCTCCATTCAAAGTAAATACGTATCCAGACTGCGATTTGGAGTCATCCTTATCTGTCTGGAAACTGGCATCTGTATACCCACGTATTACCATATCTCCTTCTCCATATATTAGGAATACATCCTTAGTTCTTCTTAAGTACTTAAGGATTGTCTTAACAGCCGCCCAATGATCCATTACTGGATCCGACTGGTATCTGCTTGTGACGCTCAAAGCATACGATACATCGGGCCTAGTACATAACATAGCATACATGATAGATCCTATCGCGGATGCATAGGGAATCTTATTCATGCAAATCCTCTCGTCTTCTGTGCGCGGACACATAGACTTTGAAAGGTTGATCCCATGCCTGATGGGAAGGTAACCATTCTTGGATTCCGACATGGTAAACCTTTTTAGCACTCGGTCTATATATGTAGACTGCGAAAGACCAAGCAACCGTTTTGATCTATCTCTATAGATTCTAATCCCAAGGATATAGGTTGCTTCTCCCAGGTCTTTCATGGAGAAAGTTTTGGATAACCAAATTTTAACTGTCTGTAAGACTGATATATCGTTTCCTATAAATAAGATGTCATCGACATATAATACTAGGAATACGACTGCACTCCCACTAACCTTCTTGTACACACAAGGTTCGTCTGGATTTTGTGAGAAATCAAACTTTTTGATTGTCTCATCAAAACGGATGTTCCAGCTCCTAGATGCTTGCTTCAGTCCATATATGGATCGTCGATGCTTGCATACTTTGGTTTTATCAACCGATGTGAAACCTTCAGGTTGTATCATGTATACATCCTCAAGCAGGTTTCCGTTAAGGAAAGCTGTTTTCACATCCATTTGCCATTTCTCATAATCATAATGAGACGCTATGGCTAGGAGCATCTGAATGGATTTAAGCATAGCTACCGGCGAATAGGTTTCGTCATAATCAATTCCTTGCTTCTGACGATATCCATTTGCCACTAATCTAGCCATAAAGGTAACAATATTACCTTCCATGTCGGTTTTCTTCTTGAAAACCCACTTGCACCCTATGGGATTAATCCCTTCAGGTGGGTTAACCATGTCCCATACTTGGTTTTCGTACATGGACTCCATTTCCGACTTCATGGTCTCAAGTCATTTGTCCCTTTCCAAACTTTTTAGAACATCTTCATAACTGATAGGTTCGTCATCGCTTATGAGTAACACGACGTTCGATTCACTTACGAGAAATCCGTATCTCTCTGGAATATTGTGTGTCCTATCAGATCTACGAAGAGGTGGTGTAGTTTTAGGTTCAACTGATAGCTCATCATTATGAGGTATTAGTTATGGGTCTAGACTAGGTGTCTCTGTAATGTCTATTGGAGTTTCTTGAACTTCATCAAGTTCAATCCCACACCCACTATTTTCTTGTAAAAGAAATTCCTTTTCCAGAAATACAGCATGCCTTGAAACAAACACCTTTTGTTCCAAGGGATGATAGAATTGGTAACTCTTCATTTCCTTAGGGTATCCAATAAATAGACATCTATCAGACTTAGCATCCAATTTGTCTGATATAATCCGCTTCACATAAGCAGGACAACCCCATATCTTAAGGTGAGTTAAGTGGGGTTTCTTACTATTCCATATCTCATATGGAGTAGTAGAGACTACCTTGGTCGGGACTCTGTTTAGCAAGTAAACAGCTGTCTTAAGTGCATAGCCCCAAAAGAATTTTGGAAGAGTTGCATGATTCATCATTGACCTAACCATGTCCATCAAGGTTCGGTTGCGCCTCTCAGATACACCATTATGCTGTGGTGTATACGGCGGAGTCCATTGGGATAATATCCCATTGTCCCTAAGATAATCTTGAAACTCTTGACTTAAGTATTCACCACCCCGATCGGATCGAAGTATTTTAATACTTTTGCCAAGCTGTTTCTCTACTTCATTTCTGAATCTTTGAATTTCTCAAAGGCTTCAGATTTGTGTTTCATCAAGAACACGTACCCGAATCGTGAGTGATCATCGATAAAGGTGATGAAGTAGCTATAGCCTCCTTGTGCAAGAGTTGACATTGGTCCACATACATCAGTATGTATTAGACCAAGCAATTCTCCCACTGGATTACCTTTTCCGGAAAAGGGTAATTTGGTCATCTTGCCTTTTAAGCACGATTCGCATGTATCAAATGAACCGGGTTCAAATGATTCCAAAATTCCACATCGGTGTAATTCGGTCATGCGTTTCTTACTTAATGGCCAAGACGACAATGCCAAGTGTAGGAGTCTATTCGATTATCTATTCGAGCACGTTTGTTGCTAACTTCGATATTGAAAAGTCACTGGATAAATCTAACATGTAGATTCCATTGCACAAAGTTCCATTCCCATAAAGAACACCATTTAAAGTTATGTAACAACAATTGTTACTAAAAGTTAAATGATAACCCTTTTCATTCAACATGAAATAGATACAATGTTCTTTATAACGAAGGAACGAAATAACAATTATCCAATTCTAAGACACGTCCAGTGGGGAGCTTTAGCAAATATGTTCCGATGGCAACAGCAGCAATCTTTGCTCCGTTTCCAACTCGCAAATTCGCTTCTCCTTTGACGAGTCTTCTTCTATTCCTTAGCCCCAGTATGTTATTACATATATGTGAGCTACACCCAGAATCAAGTACCCAAGTGTTTGAGGAAATAGAGTGACATTCAATAACGAAGATACTTGAAGAGGATGGGGCATCGGATGCCTTCTCTTTCAAGGACTCAAGATAAACCTTGCAGTTTCTTCGCCAGTGACCCTCCTTGCCACAGTGATGGCAAGTGCCTTTTAGGATATTTTCAGTCTTTTTGACCTTTTTCTTCTTTCCTTTATTTTGTTCATTGGCCTTCCTCTTAGAACCTTTCTTCGAGGAACCAACTAACAGTACCGTCTCTTGATCCTGCTTCACAGAAGGCTCTACAGTCTTCAGCCGGTTGAGCAACTCAGGAAACTGGTCTAGAGTTGCATTTTCAGGAGGACGGTTGGGAAATTGATTTTCAAGGACATAAGAAAGCTTCTCTGCCTTAAGGACTATCCTTAGATTTCGAAGCCAGTCCATGAAGTTCAGCCTAGTCAGTTTATTGGTATCCAAAATGGAACGCTAGTTTAGAGAAGACATGATCGAGTGATTAACCTAGAAATACAAATTGAGCTTATGTGAGAAGAATGATTAAAGAATGTATCAATATACATAAATTAAATCCTATTTATTTTATGAATTGAGTCACCCTTATTATCAATTCGGGAGATCATAGGAACATCTCCAAATAGGTTGATATCCAACCATAGATAAGAACAACCATGACTGTGGCCATCAAGTTTTTCTTAGCTATGAAGGTAGGTAATTATATCGATTACACATCACATATATGTAACTATCACTTTATGCTATCAACTAATTGAATGTTTGCATAAATCATTGGGTTGTTAACTCATTAACAAGTATGTAACAATATACATAGCACCCAACTGCACCTCTCTTTACATCGACCTTGGCTGTGGCACAACAAATCGATGCTCCAAGCTTAAGGCTGACCCATTAATCAAGAAATAGTTTTAATATGGTTGGAGCTCATTCAACTGCTTAGTCAGGCTTGGATGTGTCCAACAACCAAAACTAATGATTGACCTCTGACTCCAACTATATTATTCATAAACTAATTCCATGGTTTGAACATGTTGAGGTTCAAGTCGGGCATGGATGTGTCCATCAACCCAAACGAGAAACAAAACTCCGATTCTAACCATATTAATGGAAGGTGTTGGCCTTAATATTTTGTAAGGGGTTTTGGGTCTCATCCTTTCTTTTCTAAGCACACTCATGACATAGAATAATGTCATGACTAACGATTTCCTTAATTAAGTATGTATGTGACTTAAGTTATCAAGTCTCATTAATTGAATTAGGAAACGGATTTCCTAATTCCATTTCATACTTAATTAAAGGAATTGTTTTGGGAAACAATTTCCTAAATTGTCATAATTAATTTCGGAAATAATATGTTCAAGACTTTGATTTTTCTAAATCAAATCTTATTAAATTAAGAGATAAATCCCTTAATTCAACTACGTATTATTTTCATGAAAATCTCATTTAAGAAACTCTATAGGAAACCATTTTCCTAATTAATTTTGGAGACAACAATATGTATGAGCATCACCTCTTAAAACATATTTTATTCATGGATTTAATTAATTACAACAAATTGTTTTCTAAGGGTGGCTCCCCGAGGCTCAGATACCCAAAGAAAAGTAATGTGTTGTAAATCCAATTGGACGGCTCCTCGAGGCTCAATCCAAATCAAACATGACAATTTCAATTAAAAATTGGGAAATTAAATTACAACAACTAACTTTAAATTGGACGGCTCCCCGAGGCTCAATCCAAAATAAAGAATTTTGTTGTCAATTTAAAAACAAATTGAAATTTAATTGTCAATTAACTGTCCATGAATTTGTCTAGACTTTCTTAAAAGAAAGTGCCCAAAATTGCGAGATTTCAAAAATAGGTTTTCAGAATAATTGTAAGTTTTTGGTACAAAGGAAACTTACATATTTCCAAAATTAGAAAATTTCTAAAATAGAAAAATTTTCAAAATTGGAAAGTTTCCAAAGATGGGAAG
>JAGFNQ010003897.1:0-32833 GCA_024364735.1 Boesenbergia rotunda
GTTCTCTTCGGGATGACTTCGCAAAGTCACGAGTTTTTGTGCCGACGAGAACTACTAGATTCTCGAAAGTCACAACTAGAAGATTAAGAGAAAAATTAGGAAAACTAACCAACGAAGTAACGGAATCGAATTCCGGGAAGAGAGGAGTCGCTATCCGCTTTTTCTTCTTCGTGTTCGGGTTCTCCTTCTTCTTCAATGCTCACGGCTAGCAACCACCACCTTGGATAGAGTTTGCGCCGGCCCTAAGCCACCAAGTGGGCGCCGGCCCTAGGACTCCAAGAATGGGTGGGCGCCGGCCCTAAGGGAAGAGAGGAAGAAGGAGGAGAGGAGAGATTAAGAGAGAGAGGGAGAGAATAATTAATCTCTTGATTAGGATTAAGGGCTAGCCTTTGGTTCCTTTATATAGTAGCAACTCCTTTGCTAAGTCTCCCTCTAAACCGAATTAACGGAATTAACGGAATTAGTTATAAGAAATTTATCTTATAAATTTTCTTATTGCTTATTCCGTTTAAGCCTAGTCTTATTATAAACAATTTATAATAAAACAAATTAGTTATCATAAGAAATTTATCCTATAAATTCTCTTATGAATTTTATTATAACTAACTTTATAATAAAACTAATTAATTCTTATAAGAAATTTATCCTATAAATTCTTATGAATTATTCCGTTTAAACCAAGTTTTATTATAACTAATTTATAATAAAACAAATTCTTCTTCTCTTTAAATTATAGAATAAATTTTATAAGAAATTTATAAACTTTCTTATTATGGAAAAATCAATTCATAATTGATTTTATAAAATTAAAATAAACTAATTCATGGATTATTTTAATATTCCATAAAAGAATAAATTTCTATAAAATTATTTATATAAATTTCTTTATACAAATTTATTTATCCATAATTTATAAAATAAATCGCGCTAGATTTATCTTATTAATTAAACCAAAATTAATTGGTTTTCTCCTCTTATTGTGGCCGGCCACCAAAGGGGGTTTTGGCACCCTCATTTGCCGGCCAAACCAACCCGAACCGCTGCGAATTAAACTCATTTAATTCGCCCAAAAAGCCTTCAAAAGACTTAGCCATTTTTAGCTTCCATTGCGCCTCTGACTAACTCAGATTCGACTTATTTCTCTTGATCGGAAAATCCAATTTTAAACTCGTTTTAAATCTCTCGGATTACTCGTAGTGCGTGTGACTAAATAGGCTTTCGATTTATGTTGGCCGTCTATAATTAACTAATTATAGAACGATCATGAGTGACACCAAGTAGTACATCATGATCCCCAATTAATCGAAAGATCAACGGTTTGACCTCAGAAGAAATTATTCTGAAACCCTTCAGTAGCTCTAATGAATCGTGCCCCATTCCCTTCACCACCTTATACCCACTTGGTTCAGGACACGGTCAATGGTGTCAGTCCCCACTAGGCTGACTACGTCACACCTAGCCCAAGTAATGTCTTACTCGTCCTTTGGATTTCTAATTACTCTCATGTATTTTAGAGACTCTCACTCTAAACATGATATGCTCTGGCCAGAGGCTTTGAGTAACAATCCGACGATAGGCCTGGGTATACATCTCCTCGCAAGGAGTGGTGAATCCTTTGTAGGCTGTTCAAACATCTTCGGGCACTTCGGCTTATACCCGATCATCCTGGGTCCACACCTCCTTGGAGATGCTTGCTTAAGATGTCAAAGTATAAGTCTTTATGACCAAGATGACTTGAACACCGCAAGTCAAAGGAACATCGCACTTAAGCCGTAGTAAGATCTTCATTGACATATCTACATGTAGATTCCCATATGAAGTCTTACAGCTAGTCACTCCAATGAACTAGTTCCCTTAACTAGCATCCATGTTTATCTCCGGACATCCCAATGTCACCAGCCAGTGAGAATCAGCTGAATAGAGAATAACCCATGCTAGTCTCAACAGAACTGATAATGTCCGTATTTATCAATTCATCGACTAGGGATATTTCCAACACTTCACATTTGCACATTTAGAGATAATCACTAGTTGTGATCCCATCACAAATTCTCTTATGCTGTGAACTGTATGGCGGACATTCAGTAGTTGAGTTTAAGATCCCAATCAAATACACAAACATGTATACTCAAATAGTGAATTATCATTTATTGAAATAAATGTTTACAATCATAAGGCGATTGCCTTAGGACATTTCTCTCATATCACTAACACTGTGAAAATCCTACACTGAGCTCCGTATAAGTAATGCCTCCAAATCTTGAGAGCGAACACTACTGCAGCAAGCTCAAGGTCATGGGTGGGATAATTCTTCTCATAATCCTTGAGTTGTCTAGAGGCATAGGTAATAACCTTGCCCTTCTGCATCAGCACTGCTCCAAGTCCTAATTTAGACGCATCGCTATATATGTCTAAGCTGATAGTGGTCTCTGGAAGAGTCAGGATGGGAGCACAAGTCAATCTTCTCTTTAATTCTGTAAAACTGTTCTCGCAGTCCTCTGTCCACTGAAACCTTCTGTTCTTTCTGGTAAGAGCTGTCAGTGGGGAGGCTATTCTGTAGAAATTCTCTACGAATTTCCTGTAGAAACTGGCTAGACCCAGAAAACTTCTGATCTCACTAGCATTCTTCGTTCTGATCCAATTACTTACTGCTTCTATTTTGCTGGGGTCTACCATCACACCATCCTTGGAGATGATGTGACCCAGAAAAGACACCTGATCGAGCCAAAACTCGCACTTGGAGAATTTCGCATAGATTTGGCCCCGCTGAAGAATCTCTAATACTGTTTTCAGGTGTTCTGCGTGTTCCTTCTGAGTCTTGGAATATATCAGAATGTCATCGATGAAGACGATAACAAACTTATCTAAATATTCTCGGAATACTCTGTTCATGAGGCCCATAAAAGTTGCTGGAGCATTTGTTAAGCCAAAAGGCATAACTATAAACTCATAATGTCCATATATTGTTCTGAAGGCTGTCTTGGGGATGTCACCTTCCTTAACTTTCACCTGGTGATATCCCGATCTCAAGTCTATTTTTGAGAACACTGCTGTTCCTTTAGCTGATCGAACAAGTCATCAATTCTTGGCAAGGGATACTTGTTCTTGATGGTGACTTGATTCAAGGCTCGGTAATTTATACACAAGCGCATGGACCCGTCTTTCTTCTTCACGAACAATATAGGAGCTCCCCAAGGTGAATGACTAGGGCGTAGAAGCCCTTGTCGAGCAGCTCCTGTAGTTGCTCCTGAAGTTCGCTTAATTCTGCTGGAGCCATACGGTATGGTGCTTTTGTACCTGGAATGAGATCTATCTCAAACTCTATCTCCCTGTCTGGCGCTAAGCCTGGTAACTCGTTGGGGAAGACTGCTGGGTAGTCACATACCACTGGGACCTCTTCTAGCTTTTGGTCCTTCTCTTGTTCAGTATGGACTACATGTGCTAGAAATCTGGTACATCCTGAGTCCAGCAATTTCTGTGCTTTTAGAGCTGAGAGAAATTTCTTGGCCTTTCTCTTGGGTTCTCCGATGTATTCAAACTGCACTCCTTCTTCAGGTTGGAATATGACTTTCCTTTTACGGCATTCTTTGGAGGCACCGTACTTGATTAGGAAGTCCATTCCAAAAATGACATCATAATCAGTCATATCTAGTACTATCAGATCACCATAAAGTCTCTGCCCGCTATACTGATTGGCACTGCACGGAGCTAGTGCGTGGATGCCATAATCTCTCCTGAAGGTAGGGTGGTTAAGAACTGGCTACTGAGTACATCTGGAGGTATAGTTAACTTCTCTGCGAACGCCCTAGGGTTTCTGAGTTCCTGAACTCCCTTGGCCTTTACTTTCTATCATGACTGACTTCTGCTGTTGTAGGCTGTTTAGGTAGTGCTCGGTGATCATAGCACTGCTAACTAGTTCTTCTGAGGTTTCCGGCCTATGGACGCCGTTGGCCACATTCAATGCTATTTCTGGCCTTAGCATCTTGAGCATTAGCCTGACTCGCTCTCGTTTAGTGCTGACCAGTTCAGGGCACAGGCGAGCCAGTCTGTTGAATCTCTTCACGGCTTCCTCTACTGATAGGTTACCTTGACAAAATTCAGTGAATTCATCATAATGCCGGTTAGTCACCCCCCGCATATGAAAGAATTCTTTGAAGAACTCAGCTTCGAAGTTGGCCCACGTCATCTGATTTATGTCTCGCTTGGCCTTCACCCTTTCCCACCACATTCTAGCATCTCCTGCTAGGCAGAAGGAGGCACACTTGACTTTCTCATGTTCTGGCCAGTCCAGATGCTCCATGGTACTCTCCAGGGGTTTGAACCTAGCTTGTGCATCCCATGGTTCACTAATGCCTGAAAAGTTCTCTGGTTTGAGTTTCTGCCACTGATCTAGATATACTTCTCTTCTAGCCCCTACTGCTGGGGCTTCTGGTGCTATTGGTGGGATTGTTACTCTAGGTGGAACCTCTGTCACTATCGGGGTTTCCACATTTGGTCCAGGCATAGCAGTAGGTGTGGTCTGCTGATTAGCCCTTAAAGTGGTTATCTTCTACTGCTGCTCAGCTATCTGTCTCTGGAGCTGAGCCACTATCTCCACGAGATTAGGTGGAGTCACTATGTCAGTTGCCTCCTATTGAGGCTCAATAGCTGGTGCCCTTCTAGTTGGGCGTCCACTAACCATTATCTAAATAACAGAGGACATACAGTTCATATTTTAATTCTAACAACATGCTATCAAATTTAAACTAAAGTATTAAACATGCTTCCGTTAACCGCAAACAAAAATTGACTAGAACACAAATAGCATGAATAACATGAAAATACTATAAATCTGAAAACAAGAAAATATGGTAATGTGAGAGATACTCTCACTTGGAAGCTGCAGGTGTGATGCTGATGTGTGTGGGAGGAAAGATGGAACTTGCTCTGATACCACTCTGTAACGACCCGCCTTCTGGTGCTAAGCTTTAAGGTGGATCGCTACTAACTAACTGACTGATTAATGATTTCTGATAATGCTAATCCAACTGGGAGAATTTTGAAAATTCTTATTTCACTATTTACTGAACTAACAATTCATAATCATGTGAAAAGTACTAACTAGCCCAAAATAAAGCAAAACTTTTATTTTATTATCTTGGCAGGATTTGATCCCCCAACCTCTGTATTGCATGGCTAAAGCACCAACCAGCTGCTCTATATCACTTCTGTTTTACACAGTACCAGTCGACTGCTATATGCCAGTCGACTGGTCGGGCCACAGAATGTTTCTGTGCCCGATACCAGTCGACTGGTGTTTTCCCAGTTCACTGGTAGTTCTGAAAATCCAGCTTTCAGATTTCCAGAATTTATCAAACTTGAGCTACAATGTACCAAAATCATATCTAACAAGCAGAATGACATAAATAAAGTTCCACAACTATTATAGGGCATTTATTACATGTTTTTGGAGGGTTTCTAGCATGTATAGAAACTTAGAAATCACAAAAATAACATGGAGAAACATAACATGAATGTGCCAAGTTCGTATCAACTTCTTATTGAAACCATTCAGTATTCCTATCTAAAGGCATCCTTAGCTACTACATGTGATTCTATATGGTGCATTAATCTTAGAACAAGCATATCTTAAGTATTTAGCATGTAAATCAAAAGTATCAAGTTCTTACTCCTAAAGCGTAAGCATGGGTCTAAATTACCCTATTACAAGTAGTAACTCATGACATTCAAGCATTCACTAAACCAATATTAAGTCAGGTAAAGAAACTACTTCAAGTATACTAGGCACCATGAATACAAGTCTAATTAAGTTCATACATGGTTCACATAATATATTGCGGAATAACTAAAGAAGCATAAAAAGGATTATTTCTATTCTTTGCAAGTTCTGAAGACTTTTATTCCAACTCCACCATCACACACACTTTGCATCAAGCCCGCCGCCTCCGCTACTAGTGCTTTCCTTTACCTGTATCTGCAGTATAAGGAAATGCAAACTAATAAGCATAAACCTTAGTAAGTACCATCTAGCCTCACAAAACTTTAAAACTCGAATTATGTTTTTGTAAAACATGCTATGCAAATACACGCTCATATCCATAAGAAATCATGCTAGGCTCATGCTAAAATACATATTATAGAATGTCATGGCATATAACTGAGGCATCGCACATACTGAACTAAAACTGAAAAGTAAGCTATAGCATGGCATACATATCTGAACTGGAACTGAAACTAACTAACATAAAACCAATTATTAAATTCACCACATGCTAAAAAATGAATTCCTGGAAACTATATACATATAGTAGGTGAAAATAATAATCAACTGCTGTGGGCCCGGCAATGTACCAACTGTGCGTGCATCCCTAATAAACCCGAGGTAGCAAATCCTGAATCAATAGGGTTCTACTAGGTTATATAAACCTAGGGGCAACTAGGAGCCTATCCCATACTAGGTTATCTAAACCTAGAGGCAACTTGGAGCCTATCCCTGGACCGGAGTCCGGTACAATGCCAACTGAAAATAAAATAGTCCTTTATACTTTTCTTTCCTTTTTTGATTCTTGCTTTTACTAGGTTATCTAAACCTAGGGGCAACTAGGAGCCCATCCCGTTGGACCTTGGTCCCAATCATAAACTGAAGCAAGAATTTCTATTCTTTAATGCTTTCTATAGCATTAACTGAACTGAACATTTTAACAAACACCTAACGTGCTCCTTGACCCAAAGCTGAAGGGTAATACAATGTGCTTGTTCATAATTTAAGATTTCTAATCGTAAAACATACATACAAGGAAATAAAGCATACGAAAGATCAACCGAAACTACTTATACTGCAGGTGAGGGGTACTTACATCCTGCGCTAGGTTTCTTACGAATAAAAATATGAAATTCCTGAGGGAACGTCGAACTACAACGTTCTTCTTGCTTCTTGGCGTTCTCCTCGCGTCTACGAGGGTCCCCGTAGAGAATAGCGCTTCTTGAGACCTTCATTTTGCTTCCCCTTTATCTTGGGCGGCAAGAGAAGAGGGGAAGAGGAAGAAAAATCGCGAGAGGGAGTCGGCGGTGAGAAGATATGAGGGAAAAGAATGAATATAAAAACCCTAAGTTTCCCTTTTATACTTATGGAAAAATTTAACTAACTTTACCTTATTTATCCTTCCCTCTATTTTGTTTCAACGAAAATAGATTAGCCCACTTGGTAAGTCTATTTTCTTCTTAAGTTATAGGTCCAGGGTTTAAACTCCACTTAATTCTTTTTACTGTGCATTCTATTTTTATTCATTTTTTGCCTTATTTGTCCATGGAAAAATTCTATAAAAATATCCATAAATTCAGAATTAATTCTAGGATATTTCTAAAATTAGGTTTGTGAATTTTCGGGCGTTACAGATTCCCAAGGATCATATTCATTACTTAGATAGACCAGAACGAGGATATGATTCAAGGGAGCCAATAAAAAGACTATTTATGTGGTTAGATAGTTTTTTTGATTGAATACCTTACTTGATGTTTATTTATTTTTTTTATAAATTATCATCCATAGGATTAGAAATGGTTAGTTAAGGACTAGATCTGAATTGAAACTTGCATAACCTAGCATTAGGGTGGGGTGTGTTGGTGCCGGAAGCACCATATCGAACCTTGTTTTGATATTGGCAAAGGGTTCAAAGTTAAGTATTATTTGTGATCTAATAAAGTTACTCAAGTGTGCAGGAAAGTCCTAGTTAATCTAGGCAAGAAGTCCTGGCCGCGGGCTGGGCACCTAAGACCTGACCAAGGGATGGGCACTAAGTCCTGGCCGAGGGTTGGGCACCTAAGACTTGACCAAGGGTTGAGCGCTAAGTCCTGGCCGAGGGCTGGGCACCTAATACCTGACCAAGGGTTGAGCACTAAGTTCTGGCCGAGGGCTGGGCACCTAAGACCTGACCAAGGGTTATGCACTAAGACTTGACCGAGGGTTGGGCACCGAAGACCTGGTTCAAGGAATTGGGCACTAAGACCTAGTCGAGGGTTGGGCACCGAAGACCTTGTTCGAGGAATTGGGCATTAAGTTCTGGTTACGGACTGGGCATGAAGACCTGGTGAGTAAAGCTGGGCAAAGTCCAACCGGAGGAGCCGGTTGGCAAAAAGGTAAATTCTCCTGAGAGGAGTTGGTGAGGACGTGTTTCCCGTCGAGGGAACATTAGGCATCGGTTCGACCTAGGGTTCCATTTGGGAGACCCGAAGTCAGAACCAAGATAGATACGACTGTAAATAATGACTAACACTCTGGCTTGGTTTGTTTTGGAACTAACCTTGGTTACAGGGACCGAAGGATTGTGTTTCTGCATCTCAGACGCCCCAAAGGAGTAGGGTGGTTCACTGGGCTAGGCGCCCGGGAGGTCACGGGCACCCAAAGTCAAGGCCAAAAACGTCCAAGAAGCAAGACTGCTTCGAAACCACACTGGGCTAGGCACCCAAGAGGACCCGGGCGCCCAAGGTCAAAGCCAAAGCGGCTATCGAAGCAAATCCGCCACGAAGCCAATGAACCAGGTCAACCTAGGTGCCCGAGAGGTCCCGGGCACCCTAGTCAGACCAGGTGCCGAGTCGAAGGGGATAAGCGCTGACCGAGCTGCGGATAGAGGTTCTCACATATTAAGGTACTTGTCAGGCACCCCCAACGTATCAGGCGCCCCCAGCAGCACTATAAAAGGGGCTCGACCCCAAGGCTTCCAGACAACTATTTCTCAATGCTCCAAAGCTTTTCGTTTAAGCGCTACGCCCCGGCAAATGCTGACTTCTAGATCCCAGCGTCAACGATGACTCTATGCTCTGAAATTTGATCCACATTGGGCGTCGGTAACGAAAAGTGTAGCAATTTCGATTTCCTGATATACTCTTGTACTTAAACTTGTAAATCTTTTTGCGCGATTATAGTATTGCCCAAAGTAAACGGTCAAGGACCGTGGGCCTTAGAGTAGGAGCCGACCGCGACTCCGAACCATGTAAAAAATTGGCTTGTGTTCCTGTGCGATTTATTTCTTTTCGTTGTGTATTTGCTTTTTATTAAATCCGAAAAGTTTTTAATAATATTCACCCCCCCCCCCCTTCTATCATTTTCTTTGATCCAATAGGGTGAACTGATAGTACATTAAGAAAACCATCTAGGGAGTCACGTAGGGGAAGGCGTCTCTTATTTAGTCTTCTTAGTATGGTAGAACTAGCCGAAGCTACCTCGCCACATCCTCGACTAGTTAGACCAAGGTTTCTGAACGAGGAATTTAAATACTGTTTCTTTATGTGACTTTGTCTAGGAATGGGTTGTTGATTCAATAAGGCTAAGGCCAAAGAAGGCCCCTGTGCCTCGCCAAAACCTAGAAGCCAAATATTAAAATTTATTTTTAAATTACTAATTCTTAAATCTGAATCTAACTCAAGGTTCAATCATATCTTCGACTTAACCTAATTTTCAAGATAAAATTGAAAGCATCTCACAAAACAAATAAGGATCCCTGTTTTATCACTTAGAAATGGGTGAGATAGCTAGGATGAATAAAGTTAAATCAACCCAAATCCTATTAAATTTTCCTCCTCTTTCCCTCGAGTTCTCTCTCAAATCCCTGCTGAAACAAAGCGAACAACCTAGGGTTGTCATTTCTTATTCTCGACATGCCTCAACGACGGTATATTCCAAAACCTATCCTTGTTTTTTTCCTCTTCTTTTATTTTTCTTATCATTACTATTATATTCGTTTTAAATTAGTACATGTCGCATAGCCCGTGCTGGACCCGCTACCCTGCCCAGTACAGACCCCAGATTCCCCTCATTAGATCTTCAGGACCTTTTCAAACAATCCACCTATTTACCACTAGACTGTCACTACCTTCACAAGAACTTCTTCGTGACCTATTGTCCTATCGCTATGGATGATATCCACTACTATCACCTAGACCAGCTCATTTACTACACTAGCTCCTCGATTAATGTGACCCTATGTGCATAATTTTATAATAATCTGGTCAAATTAGATGACACCCATTACTCCACACGCATCCAAGAGATCGACTTTATCATATCCCCTGAATTGTTCAACCAACATTTTGAGCTACGACAATCTGAGTCCACCTTTTTATGCTATCCACCTAGGGATGGTCCTTCTGCTGATCCTTACTCTCACATCATCCTAGACATACTTTTTACTTACTTCTTTGAGGGTGAGAGAGACCCCACCATCTCTACATTCAGCTCCTTGCATCTTCAACCCCAGCACTACACACTCTACCGAGTCATTCTTCGTTGTGTCCTACCCATCACCACTAGGGGCGTCACCATGATGAGGCCATTCCACACCTTCTTGATGTATGCCTTTATTCATCACCTGGACATAGACATAGGGCTTCACATCTTTCATGTCATCACCTATGCTTCTAGTATCTCTACTCACAGGAGAGTACACATTCCCTATTGCCACCTCCTGACCTTGATCTTTGCACGCTTTGGATGCGATGACCTTAGAGGTCAGGTCACCAGGTTGACCGAATGCAACAAAATAGGACTTAGAAAAACTTTTCCTTAGCTAGGTTACATGTTAATATTGCGCAGTCATAACCTGGAAGCGGGGTAGAGGAGCGGGACCAGCTGATGACCAGGAGGACGAGGATGCCCCAGTTGCAGAGATCTAGGCTGTATTAGATCAGAACCAGCAGGATCCACCATCGCCTCCTCCACTCTAAACAGATAAGAGATTGGCTCTACTCGAGTCAGAGGTTTATTGTCTTGGGACTGAGTCTCACTGTCTCAGGACTCAACTCTAGACTTTACAAGAGGAGTCGACGACCCAATACTCGGAGAAGGTCGAGATGACAGTAGAGCGACACGTCGAGCTTATGCAGCTACTTCAGTCCTGGCGTCCCAACCCTTCTTCCTAGATTTTGCTATTTGACTCACCTGACTGCTTGACTAGATTACTTGTCTTGATCTAACTTGTGCTTACTATGGCTTAACTTTTTTTTTTTGATTTGACTAACTTGGATGCTATTCCTTTTGTCTTAACTTAGCTCATATTAGTTCATGCTTTCTTTTAGATTGGATTGCATTTTGCTTGGTATGCGCTTAGTAGAGTAGGATTTCTAATATTTGATTTTGAATTCTCTAAAATTCTAAGTCTAATTCTGATTTTAAAAATGACTTCAAAATTTTGTTTTCAAAATGTATTTATTTATTCAATACTTAGTTTTACTTTGATTTTATAACTACCCATTCAAAATTAGGGTCTTTCTTCGACATGGACTTAGCTTAGGCTTAACCCTAGTATGTATTCTCCCATAGATTTAGAAGCTAGTTGTTGGTGCAGACAGCACCCAAGTCGAACCTGGGTTTTAATAATGGCAAAGGGTTCAAAAGTTAAGATGTTATTTTGATCTAATATGTTACATGTGTTGGGACCGGGTGCATGTCGACAAGGATACGAGTTCGTAAAATTTAAAATTTTTACGTGCAGCGGAAGAGTTTGCATAAAATAATTTTCTAAATTATTTTAACTTCGTATCTAGCATGCAACCTTATAGTGTATCGACATAATCATGAAATAAAAGTTTGCGGAAAAGTAAACTAATTTACTTTTGTACCTTGCGTAACTCGAAGAAAGGGACGAGATCCAACCGTAGCGTCCCTTGGAAGCTTCGCCTCTATTCGCGTCCACGCCGAGTTCTCTTCAGGATGACTTCGCAAAGTCACGAGTTTTGTGCCGACGAGAACTACTAGATTCTCGGAAGGCACAACTAGAAGGGCAAGAGAAAAATTAGGAAAACTAACCAACGAAGTAACGGAATCGAATTCCGAGAAGAGAGGAGTCGCTATCCGCTTCTTCTTCTTCGTGTTCGGGTTCTCCTTCTCCTTGAAAGCTCACGCCAACTCCCTTGGGTGATGGTTGTGTGCGCCGGCCCTAATCCACAAGGATGGGGCGCCGGCCCTAATGTGAAGGAGAAGAAGAGGAGGAGAGAAGAGAAGAGAAAGAGGGAGAGAAATAATTAATCTCTTGATTGATTTCGTTAGGAATAAGGGCTAGCCTTTGGTTCCTTTATATAGTAGCAACTCCTTTGCTAAGTCTCCCTCTAAACCGAATTAACGGAATTAGTTATAAGAAATTTATCTTATAAATTTTCTTATTGCTTATTCCTTTTAAGCCTAGTCTTATTATAAACAATTTATAATAAAACAAATTAGTCATCATAAGAGATTTATCCTATAAATTCTCTTATGAATTTTATTATAACTAACTTTATAATAAAACTAATTATTTATCATAAGAAATTTATCCTATAAATCCTTATGAATTAATTCCGTTTAAACCAAGTCTTTATTATAAACTAATTTATAATAAAAACTAATTCTTCTTCTCTTTAAATTATGGAATAAATTTTTATAAGAAATTTATAAACTTTCTTATTATGAAAAATCAATTCATAATTGATTTTATAAAATTAAAATAAACCAATTCATGGATTATTTTAATCATCCATAAAAAGAATAAATTTCTATAAATTTATTTATATAAATTTCTTTATACAAATTTATTTATCCATAATTTATAAAATAGATCGCACTTGATTTATTTTATTAATTAAACCAAAATTAATTGGTTTTTCTCCTCTTTAATGGCCGGCCACCCAAGGAGGGTTAACACCCTCTTTGGCCGGCCAAAACCGACCCGAACCGGTCGCGAATTAAACTCATTTAATTCGGCCAAAAGCCTTCAAAAGACTTAGCCATTTTTAGCTTCCATTGCGCCTCTGATTAACTCAGATTCGACTTATTTCTCTTGATCGGAAAATCCAATTTTCAATTCGTTTTAAATCCCTCGGATTACTCGTAGTGCGTGTGACTAAATAGGCTTTCGATTTATGTTGGCCGTCTATAATTAACTAATTATAGAACGATCATGAGTGGCACCTAGTAGTACATCATGATCCCCAATTAATCGAAAGATCAACGGTTTGACCCCAGAAGATATTATTCTGAAACCTTTCAGCAGCTCTAATGAATCGTGCCCCATTCCCTTCACCACCTTATACCCACTTGGTTCAGGACACGGTCAATGGTGTCAGTCCCCACTAGGCTGACTACGTCACACCTAGCCCAAGTAATGTCTTACTCGTCCTTTGGATTTCTAATTACTCTCATGTATTTTAGAGACTCTCACTCTAAACATGATATGCTCTGGCCAGAGGCTTTGAGTAACAATTCGACGATAGGCCTGGGTATACATCTCCTCGCAAGGAGTGGTGAATTCTTTGTAGGCTGTTCAAACATCTTCGGGCACTTCGGCTTACACCCGATCATCCTGGGTCCACACCTCCTTGGAGATGCTTGCTTAAGATGTCAAAGTATAAGTCTCCATGACCAAGATGACTTGAACACCGCAAGTCAAAGGAACATCGCACTTAAGCCGCAGTAAGATCTTCATTGACATATCTACATGTAGATTCCCATATGAAGTCTTACAGCTAGTCACTCCAATGAACTAGTTCCCTTAACTAGCATCCATGTTTATCTCCGGACATCCCAATGTCACCAGCCAGTGAGAATCAGTTGATTAGAGAATAACCCATGCTAGTCTCAACAGAATTGATAGTGTCCGTTTTTATCAATTCATCGACTAGGGATATTTTCAATACTTCACATTTGCGCATTTAGAGATAATCACTAGTTGTGATCTCATCACAAATTCTCTTATGCTGTGAGTTGTATTGCGGACATTCAGTAGATGAGTTTAAGATCCCAATCAAATACACAAGCATGTATACTCAAATAGTGAATTATCATTTATTAATATAAATGTTTTACAATCATAAGGCGATTGCCTTAGGGCACTTCTCTCATATCACTAACAACATGAGTATGCAGATAGAAGTCATAGCGAAGGACTGCTAGGCACCTAGCGAAGGATTGCTAGGCATCGAAACCCTAAGACCTGGCGAAGGGCTGTTGGGCACCTAGCGAAGGGCTGCTAGGAGTTGAAGACCTGGCGAAGGACTGCTAGGCACCTGGCGAAGGACTGCCAGCAATCGAAGACCTGGCGAAGGGTTGCTGGGCACCTGGCGAAGGACTGCTTGGTACCAAAGACCTGGCGAAGGGCTGCTAGGCACCTGGCGAAGGATTGCTGGGCAAAAGTCCAACCGGAGGAGCCGGTTGGCAAAAGGTAAATTCTCCAGAGAGGAGTAGGTGAGGACGCATTCCCCGTCGAGAGAACAGTAGGCGTCGGTTCGACATAGGGTTCCATTTGGGAGACTCGAAGTCAGAACCAAGACAGCTACGGCTGTAAGAAAAATTATCTAACACTCTTGCTTTGCTATTTTGGAACTAACCTTGAATGCAGGACCAAAGGAACATGTTTCTGCAGCTCAGAACACCCCAAAGGAGAGGGGCAGATAGCTGGGCAGGGCGCCCCAGAGGTCCCGGGCGCCCCCAAGGTCAAGGCAAAACAAGTTGAGCAAGAATCACTTCGAAGACAAACTGGGCTAGGCGCCCTGATGGTCCCAGGCGCCTTGAGTGCCCCGGGCGCCCTAGATGCCTCGGGCGCCCTGGGTCCAAGCCAATGAAGTGAATGAAGTGAATTCAGCCGAGAATCTAGCTGACCAAGTCAACCGGGGCGTCCCCAGTCTCCCGGGAGCCCCCGTCAGCTTCGAGCCCGATTTTGGAGGGATAAGCTCTGACCGAGCTTCGGATGAGGGTTCTCGGATCCGAAGGCACGTGTCAGGCGCCCTCAGCATCTCGGGCGCCCCAAGGAGGGCTATAAAAGTGGCTCGACCCCCAAGGCTTCGACAACAACTTTTCTAACGCCTCTACACTCTTTGACTCAAAGGCTCTGCTCCGGAAACCTCCGATATTGAGATTCTAAGCGCCGACGATGACTCTCCGCACTGAAGTATGATCAACACCGGGCGTCGATAACGAAGAGGAAACTTGTTCTTTTTACGGCACTATAATTGTACAATTCTTTGTAAAACTTTGCGCATTATAGAATTGCCCGCAGTAAACGGTCAAGGACCGTGGGCCTTGGAATAGGAGCCGACCGCGACTCCGAACCATGTAAAAATCCTTGAGTTCTGTGCATTTATTTTTGATTTCCGCTGCGCATTCTCTTTCTTTTAATCTGAAACGGTTTCACAATATTCACCCCCCTCTATCGTGTTTTCTCGATCCAACAAGTGGTTTCAGAGCGGGGAAGCTCAAGTTTGGTGCAACCACCAATTTGAGAGTTTTTCGGATTTTTACGAAATAATTTTTTATTTTTTTAATTGAATTTTTATCCTTAATTGAGGTTGGTGCAACACCACTCGATAAAATTATTTTATCTTTTTCCCGCACTGCTAATCCAAGACCAAGTCTTGGGACATTTTTTTTCGTTATCTTTATTTCAGAATAATTCCTAAATGGCCATGCAAGAGGGCTTCAGTACCGCCAGACCACCACTTTTCAGTGGGGAGGATTTCTCCTACAGGAAAAGTCGAATGGAAGTCCACCTGAAAACTCAGGTGGACATGTGGATAATAATCCAGTCTGGTCTGGAAATCCCTAAAAATGCTGACGGAGTGCCACAATCCTACACCGAATGGGATACCGCCCTAAAAAGGAAAATTGAAGCCGATGCTAAAGCAACCTAAACACTCCAATGCGGCCTAACCAAAGAAGAGCTGAACCGGGTGGGTCCATTCAACAGTGCAAAGGAACTCTGGGGTAAGCTAATTGAGTTGCACGAAGGAACCTCCGACACCCGAATCAGCAAGAGGGACCTACTATTGAACAAGCTGTATACAATCAAGATGAACGACAGCGAATTTGCATCTCAGCTCCACGCCAGAATTCAGGAGCTAATGAACGGTCTACACACAATCGGTCACAAGGTAGAAAATCGTGACCTGATTAGGTATGCTCTTAACGCTTTCCCGAGAAACACTTTGTGGGCATCTATGGTAGATACGTACAAAGTTTCAATGGATTTATGTAAAATTAAATTAGATGAGTTGTTTTATGAACTAGAATTGCATGAGCAGACTAACTGCACTCTGGCTGAGAAAGGCATCGCTTTTGTTGCAGGTAAAACTGGAAAGATAACCAAGAAGAAGCCTCAACCTGTACCTGAGTCTGATTCAGACTCAGACACAGAAGACAGCGATGGAAATCGACCTAAGCCGGTTCGGCTAGCTCGGGATTACTACAAGGAACTAAAAAACAAGACCAACAGAAGAAAAGCCAATTGAAGAAAGGAAGAACCAGCTGAACCTTCAAATAAAAAGACCAAACCAAATGTGACCTGCTACGAATGCAAAATGAAGGGTCACTACAAGACGGAATGCCCCAATCTGAAGGCAACAAAGAAGACAAGAAAGAAGAAGGCCCTTCAGGCAACGTGGGACGAATCTTCATCCGAAGAAGAAGAAGAGGCCCCACAGTCGAACCTGCTCACACTAACCGCCTCGGAAGAAATCGAGACCGAGTCAGAATCGGAACCGGACGACGGAAAGCTTACATTTTTAGAGGACGGCGAAATCACTGTAAGTGGATTTACTAGAAGTCAATTAACTGAATTAATTGCTTACCTTTCTCGCGACTTGGCGAAAGCCAAAATCCGAGTCGAGTCCCTCCGACAGGAAGTAAAACTCCTGAAAGAGGGAGGTGACTCTAGATCCTTAGCTGAGAAGGTTCAAGGAGGAACCTCTACTCAAGTTGAAAAACTTGAGAAAGAGAACTCCTCTTTGAAAACTCAAGTCAAGGACCTTAGAGCAGCCTTAGAACGGTTCACTTCTGGTTCCAAGGGCCTTGACATGATCCTTGGAAAATAGAAGTCTGTTCTAAATTGATCCGGGTTAGGCTATCGAACCAAGGCGAGACAAAGGTTATACTATGCTGTACTGAATCAGTCTAGACCTAAAATTCAGGCATGGGTACCCAAACTGTGTCTGAACAAACCAACTAGATCAAATCAGTATTGGATCCCCAAGGACAAGATGCATATCTTGCCGAACCATTATCGTGGCATTTGTCTAGGGGGAGCCAAATTAAAAATAATTTTCATAGTTAAATGAATTTCTTTTATTGTTTTAATTTGCACGATTGCTTGTCTACTTATTTTCTGCAATTTACCATGCTTAGACGTAGGACTGATTAGATTAAGAACTGAACCAATTAATTGAAATTTGAACAACATTGTATTGGGTGGAGGTGAGATGATAGTACGTTAGGGAAGCCACTTCTAATAAGGTCAAGTATACACTACTTGGTCTCTTTAGACTGGTGGAACTAGCCGAAGCTACCGATCCAAGACCCAAACTAGTTACACCAGAATTTTTCAAAAAATAATTTTGAAAATGAAATTTCATTAAAAGTTTTTGTCAAGGAAAGGGTTGATGATCCAACAAGGCTACGGCCAAAGAAGGCCTAGTGCCTCGCCAAGACCTGGAAGCCAATTTTTGAAATTTAAATTATTTTTTGTCAAATTCGAATCTAACACAAATTTTTAATTAATTTTAGATTCAAATACTCTTTTTCAAAATAAATTTAAAAACAATCGTTTTCAAAATTTATTCAACCTTTCAAAATAAATAATGATTTTTCAAAATAAAATCTTTTTAAACCTATCTCACAAAACCCGTAGGTTAATGTGATTGATAAATAAATTCCGGGTGAGATAGTTAGGAATAAATTAATACAAAATTTAATTTCTGTAATATTGTTGAATTTAGAGTTGAGTTGTCTTGATGATTAGAGTCAAATCAAGGTCAAGATAGTCAAACCATGATCAAAATAGTCAAACCATAGTCAAATGGTCAAACTAGTCAACAATACATCAAAATTGTCAAATCCTACACAGCCAGGGCGCCCGTGACTCCTCGGGCGCCTCCCTTTCACTTCCTCTTCGATCAAAACTAAAAAGTGTCTAGCGCAGGTGCCCGGGTCCTCACGGGCGCCCCCAAGGCATGGTCAAAACACCAAAAGCTGCATGTGGCAGTTTTTGGTCTGACCTCGGGCGCCCCAGCCATCACGGGCACCCCCATCCATCACTAGGTATCGGCAAAAACTGCTACACTCTGTCCCGGGCGACCGAGACCTCCCGGGCGCCCGACCTAACACTTCTATATAAACCACCCGAAACCCCTTCATTTTGCCACACCCAAAACTCTTATCTTCTCTAACTCTTCTCCTTCCAAGGCGACCGAACGACCCTCTCGTGCCCTCGACCACTTTACCACAATCATGCATCCCCAGATGGCGACTCGGTATCATTTTTTTCTTTTTTGCACTTAGAATTAATTTCATTACCATCTTTTCTTTTAAACACATGTTTATTATTATTTTCTTAGAAAATGTCGAGCAAATCAATCAAACCCCGGGACCGAACCTAGCCCCGACCCTAGGTTCCCAACCTTAGAACTTTGCAACAAATTTGCTAGGACAATATATAAATCGATAAAAATGAGTTACCTAAATAGGCAATTCTTCACTCAATCTTGTCCATTGGCCATGAATGTTATCAACTTTTACCAACTAGACAACCTTATTTTCTGCACTCATCCTATTAACACAACCATATGTACAGAATTCTACAACAACATAGTTAGACAGAGTGACCTTACATTTGTCACCACAGTTTAAGGGATGCCATTGACAATAACTCCCTCGCTGCTCAACCGATTTCTTGGATTACGACTCTCTCAGTCCACCTTCTGCTGTTATCCTCCCAGAGATCCTCCCTTTGATGCTCCCTACTCTCACATTGACCTAGACACTCTATACTCCTACTTTTATAGGGATGTTAGAAACCCTTTGGCTAGACGATTTCATTCTGTTGATCTTCAGGTCCAGGACTATGCTCTTTATAGAGTTTTAGTCCGCTGCATTCTACCTTTATCCACTAGGGACGTCGCGACCATGCAACCATTCCACACCTTCCTACTATACGCATTGATCCATCACCTAGATATCGACATTGGACCCCACATGTTTCACACGATTCTATACGCGTCCAGTGTTACCACTCAGGGGCAAGTACGCACCCCTTACTACCACATCATCACCTCCATTCTTCATCATCACGGTTGTAACATCACCGATGGAGAGATGACCGCGATGACTGAGTTTGATGAGATAGGTTTTAGGAACTTCTCCCTAGCAGGCATAGAGGTCTCGGGTACTGGGGTTTTGTCGTGGAGACGTCAGCGAGCCGGGCCTCAGATCGACTCTGATGAGGAGATAGAGGTCAATGTCGCAGATCTGGCGGCCGAGATTCGAGAGCAGATAGACGAGCCTCCACCTCCGACGACTGCCGAGACGATAGCTCTACTTCGGACAGAGGTACACAGTCTGAGGGAGGAAGTAGAAGCTAATCACGCAAAGTATATGGATGCCCGCAGAGCCAATCGAGAGACTAGCGACGCACGGTATCATAAGATGATGTCGCTATTTTGATCCTGGCAGCCCAGCTCATCTGATCGTCCCGATCCCTCCTCCTAGTTTAGATTGGCATTGTATTATTGACTAGTTGACTACCCCTACTCAGTAGGGTTGACTTGTATTTGACTGTGGTATGACTATGCTGGTCCTCACTTTGACCAGTTGACTTATCTAGTTAACTAGTTGCTTTTCTTGATTATCTGATCTTTATTAGTGACTATGCTTGCTAGAATAGGTTTACTATACTTCTATTTTGATAAAACTGTTTTATTACTTATCTAATTCTACTTAATTTGATTATTTTTTTAAAATCAATTTTTTGACTTAGTTTTTTTAAAAATGTTACCCCCTTCAAAACTAGGGCTTTTTCGCAAATGGACTTAGCTTAGGCCCTAACCCTAGAACTGCATGCACCTATAGATCTAGAAGCCAGCATCACACAAGCACCTTAGGCTACGTTTGGTAGGGGTAATGTAATCCAGTCTGTAATGTAATCAAGTTTGTAATGTAATGTAATGTAATCTTGATTACATTGTTATGTTTGGTAATGAGTTGTATGTAATCTTTGATAACCATTACAAGTTGGATTCTTTTGTTTGGTGAGGGACAATCCATCCTGTAATGTAATCAAAATTGACGACCAACGACCGTCGCCGGGCGGCCGGTGACCATTGACCGGCCGGCGAACGCCACCGACCGCCGGCGGCCGACGGCCGACGGCGGCGATCGGCCGGCGGCGGGCGCCGGCCGGCGGCGGTGGTCGTCGACGGTGGTCGCCGGCGGTCGGACGATGATGGTCGCCGGCGGCCGACCGGCGGTGGTCGCCGGCGGCCGGCCGGTGGCGGCATCGGTGGCCGGTCGGCGGCGACCGACGACTTTACAAGCTGTAATGTAATCCAGATTACGGAGGTTTTGTTTTGTAATCCAGATTACAAATCATCAACCTCTTTTGTAATCGAGATTACATTGCATTACAATCTTAAAGTGATTCCAAACAGAGGAATCCAACTTGTAATGTAATCTCGATTATATTACAGTGTGGATTACACCCTACCAAACGCAGCCTTAGGGTACTTTTGATTGATAACCTAGAATGGGTTGAGATGCTTAGGTCTTTGCCTTAATTCAAGATGCTTTAAGTCAGTGCATCTGCAGTAATTGGGGCACTAAATACAAATTCAACAGTAATCAGGTTAAGTGTCAAAATTAGAAAATCTAACTTGAACAGAATACTTAACTTGATTAACCCTAGCAAAAACTACTGTTTATAACAGTTAGTAAGTAGCTAATTGGGTTAGAAAGGACCCGAAAGAGATAATAAAAATTGATTTGGTCCAGTTTATACCTTGAATTGGTTCAGTACAACACCTTACTTCTGTTGCTATATTATTTTGCTTACGTCTTTTGCTATATTCTTTTGATATAATGTTTTTTGATATATGGCAAAGGGTGAGAGATTGGAAAGGAGAGAAGATAAAAAAAATTTTTAAAAATTATCAAATATCCTTTCTTCAAAAAGTAAAATCACCTAGCTATTTTTAAAACTGTTTCCAAGTACTTGACCTAGCTGTTTTCAAAACTGTTTCTAAATTATTTTCAAAATTATTTATAAATTACTTGATTTAAGTCAATTTTCAAAAGTACTTAAGCTAGATCAAAATTTCTCTAAGTACTTATTTTTTTTCTCTAATAGAAAAGTTCTAAATATTAATTTCAAAATTTTTCTGGAGTGCTATAGAGTTTAGAAATTTTTTTTTAACTCAAAAATTTCTTTTTGTAATAAAAACTTCAGAAATAGTCTAGAAAATTTTTCAATGTGAAAACTAAGTTAATTATTTGAAAATTTTTCTAAGTATAAACTTTCTATATAAAATTTTCAAGTGACCAAGCAAATTTTCTGTTTCCTAAACCTTTTTTGAAAATGTTCTATGTGTTGAAAAATCAATTCCATCTTTAGACTTAGAAATGTTTTTAACCCCGCGAACCTTTGAAAAACCTAGGGGGAGATTCCTTCCTGGGGGAGGAAACTAAACTGGTATTTCACCTATTTTTTTTAACTTAACTTTTTGAATCGAGTTGCCATAAATCAAAAAGTGGGAGATTATTGGTGCAGACAGCACCCATGTCGAACCTGGGTTTTAATAATGTCAAAGGGTTCAAAAGTTAAGATGTTATTTTGATCTAATATGTTACTTGAGTGTGCAGAAAGAAGTCCTAGCGAAGGACTGCTAGGCACCTAGCGAAGGACTGCTAGGCATCAAAACCCTAAGACCTGGCGAAGGGCTGCTGGGCACCTAGCGAAGGGCTGCTAGGAGTTGAAGACCTGGCGAAGGACTGCTAGGCACCTGGCGAACGACTGCCAGGAATCGAAGACCTGGCAAAGGACTGCTGGGCATCTAGCGAAGGACTGCTTGGTACCAAAGACCTGGCGAAGGGCTGCTAGGCACCTGGCGAAGGATTTCTAGGCACAAGTCCAACCGGAGGAGTCGGTTGGCAAAAGGTAAATTCTCCTGAGAGGAGTAGGTGAGGGCGCGTTCCCCGTCGAGAGAACAGTAGGAGTCGGTTCGACCTAGCGTTCCATTTAGGAGACCCGAAGTCAGAACCAAGACAGCTACGGCTGTAAGAAAAATTATCTATCACTCTAGCTTTGCTATTTTGGAACTAACCTTGAATGCAGGATCAAAGGAATGTGTTTCTGTAGCTCAGAATGCCCCAAAGGAGAGGGGCAGATAGCTAGGCAGGGCGCCCCGGAGGTCTCGGCGCCCCCAAGGTCAAGGCAAAATAAGTTGAGCAAGAATCACTTCGAAGACTAACTGGGCAAGGCGCCCTAATGGTCCTGGGCGCCCTGGATGCCTCGGGCGCCCTGGGTCCAAGCCAACGAAGTGAATGAAGTGAATTTAGCCGAGAAGCCAGCAGACCAAGTCAATCGGGGCGCCCCCAGTGTCCCGGGCGCCCCCGTCAGCTCCGAGCCCGATTCTGAAGGGATAAGCTCTGACCGAGCTTCGGATAAGGGTTCTCGGATCGGAAGGCACGTGTCAGGCGCCCCTAGCTTCCCGGGCACCCCCAGGAGGGCTATAAAAGGGGGTCGACCCCCAAGGCTTCTACAACAACTTTTCTAACGCCTCTACGCTCTTCGACTCAAGCGCTCTGCTCTGGAAACCTCCGATCTCGAGATTCTAAGCGCCGACAATGACCCTCCGCACCGAAGTACGATCCACACCGGACGTCGGTAACGAAGAGGAAACTTGTTCTTTTTACTGCACTATAATTGTACAATTTTTTGTAAAACTTTGCGCATTATAGAATTGCCTGCAGTAAACGGTCAAGGACCGTGGGCCTTGGAGTAGGAGCTGACCGTGACTCTGAACCAAGTAAATATCCTTGAGTTCTGTGCATTTATTTTTGATTTCCACTGCGCATTTATTTTTGATTTCCACTGCGCATTCTCTTTCTTTTAATCCGAAACGGTTTCACAATATTCACCCCCCCCTATCGTGTTTTCTCGATCCAACACTAGTATCTCACAAGCACATTAGGGGTAACTTGATTGACAACCTAGACTGGGTTGAGATGTTTAGGACTGTTGCCCAAGACTTGGATGCCTAAAAATTAGTGCATCGACACAAGTTGGGGCATTACAAATGCAATTTAAATTAATCAAGTCAAGTATTCTAGCTAACTCAGCTGATTTATGAAATATACTTGACTTGACTAACCCAAGTGAAAATTATTGTTTATTACAATCAGCAAGTAACTAAAAGGTTAGACAGGTGCCTAAAAGGAATTGACCTTATTTTTTAATATTTAAAATTATTTTTAAATTTTTTTTTCATGTTTGGACTCAAAATAAAGGTGTCCAGACTTGACTTAGACTTAGCCATGACTTAGACATTTTTATTGTATTGCTTAAAATTACTCGCTCTAATACACCTAGCTATTTTTGTTGTGAACACTTTAGTCATTTTTTTCTGTTCGTACACTTATATTACTTACATGATTTTGATATATGTCAAAGGGGGAGAAAAAGAAAAGAGTTCAAAGTAGAAAAGAGTTCAAGGTGCTTAGAAATATTCAAAATGTTTTCAAAAGAAAAAGAAGTGGTTAGAAAATTCAAATGTTTTCAAAAGAAAAAGAGTTTAAAATACTTAGTATTTTCTAAAAATTTAGAATTAACTTGGTCGTTCAAAAACTATGTTTTTTAAATACTTAGAACCTATTTTTAAATTACTTAGCATTTTGAAAAATTAATTTCTATTCCATATTTAGTTTTTGAAAAGCACTTAGTTTTTCAAAATGAATATTCTAACAAGTATTTTTAATTAGTTACAACTTTTCAAAAGATAACTTAGTATCTAAACTTTTTCACACTTGAATAAGACTAAGTCTATTTTGAAAAATATCTTCTCCTCTATAAACACAGTTGTTAAATGATCTAGGGGAAGATAACTAGTTAAGGGGGAGAGCTTAAAAGAAATTTCATTTCCCTATTAAAATTTATTTTAGCTTAACTTTGAACTGGGTTGCCATAATCAAAATGGAGGAGATTGTTGGTGCCGGAAGCACCAGATCGAACCTTATTTTGATAAATGACAGAGGGTTCAAGTTAAGCTGGTACGTTGTACTAATGGATTTGTGGAGATTGAACCGTCGTCAAGTTCTAGGTTCTCAGAGGATGAGAAAAAATACAACCGGAGGTTCCGGGAGATAACAAGTAAACTCCCCTGAGAGGAGTAGGTGAGGACGCATTCCCCGAAGAGGGAACACTAGGCGTCAGTCCGACCTAAGGTTTCGGATGAAACCTGAAAGTCAGGACCAAGATAGCACTGACTGTGATTTATACATGTTTCAATTATATTTATTATTGGATGTATGGAACTAACCTTTGTGTGGGATCATTGTAATCGATAGAGGGGGGGGTGAATAGCGATTACGTAAAATTTTTCGAAAAAAATAGAACACAGCGGAAGAATTAAAAAGCACAACGCTAACACGTTTCTTTTTACTTGGTTTGGAGTCTTTGGCGGCACCTACTCCATGGCCCATGGTCCTTGACCATTTCGTTGGGCAATTCTATAAGTCGAAAGTATTACAAATATGTGAGTACAGAATTTAAGCAACGAAATATAAATAATGCCAACGACATTGAAAGGATTGCAGAATGTCTTGGACGACGTGTCATCGATCTTGATCGTTTGCAGCGCGGAAGAACTCGAGCATGGAAGAAGTTTGAAGAGCATTGGCATGCTTGAGTTACAAGAAAGCTTCTTTGTGTTGAAATGAATTGATGCTGGAAAGCAAGGGGTGAAGCTCCTTATATAGGCAGTTCTTGGGCACCTGAGGCTTATGGGACGCCTGACACGTGTCACGAATCCGGCGTGTCCTTATTCGCAGACTCGGCCAAACTCCTATCCTCTGGTCCTGATGGCTCACGGGCGCCTGAGTTGTTGATGTGCCAACCTGCCAGCTTAGCCGAACTCACTCGCTGGAACAAGCCATCTAGGGTGCCTGATAACTATCAGGCGCCTAGCTTCTCGGGTGCTTGACTCCTCTCAGGCGCCTGGGATGCAACAGTAACAACTCTTCACTCCTACAACCAGGTTTAGTCCAAGAATAATATATAATGTTTAGATAATTGAATAAATCACAGTCGGAGCAGTCTTGGTTCTGACTTTGGATTTCAAAATGAAATCCTAGGTCGAACCGATGCCTACTGTTCCCTCTTACGGGGAACGTGTCCTCACCTACTCCTTTGAGGAGAAGTTACCTTTTGCCAACCGGCTCCTCCGATTGGACTTTTGCTAAGCCTTCGAGACTGTCGGATCTTGAGACGTTTGTTCCTCGATCTACCTCTACTTCTGTCCGCAATCCTCGCTCGGCTAAGACTCCTACCCAATCTTTCAGATCAGGACTTCGGTGTCCAGTCCATGACCAGGACTTCTTGCCCAACCCTCGGCCATGTCTTCTTGCCCAATCCTCGACCAAGACTTCTTGCTCAACCCTGCAGGTCAAGACTTCGTGCCTAGGTGAACTAGGACTTTCCTGCACACTTGGTAATTCCATTAGATAACAATACACACATAACTTTGAACCCTTTGCCATTATCAAAACCAGGTTCGATCTGGTGCTTACGACACCAACAATCTCTCCCTTTTTGATTTATGGCAACACCATTCAAAAGTTAAGTTAAAAAAATAGAAAACATAATCATGATAATTATGTACTAGAGCACAAGTAGATTTTCTATCTCCCCCTTAATCAGTTCTCTCCTTTTTCTTTAGAATTAATTTTTGAAAAACATAGCAAAAATTAGAAACTTTCTTTTCATTTGAAAATCTCCCCCCGAAGCTTTTGAAAATATGTAATTTTTCTATTTTGAAAGTTTTTCCAAAAAGATTTTTGACGACTTTGAAAAAATAAGTTTTGAAAAATTTATTACTTAAAGATTTTTCTCCAACAGAATTTTCTGAATCGAATTGAATTTTCTAAAAATAACTTTTCAGAAAAAAAAAGTTTGAGTAACAAAATAAAAAGATTATTTTGTGAGAAACAAATAAATTTTAACTTAATTTTTTTGAAACTTGATTTTCAAAGAACAATTTTTAAAATAATTTTGAAACTTGATTTTTTTGAAACCAAGAAAAAAATTTCTTGACTTGGAAAAATTATTTTAACTTGACTTTTTCTTCTCTCCCCCTTTGCCATATATCAAAAAAATTTAAGAAAAATAATTTGCATGAAAAAGACAGTTATGTATCAGAGCCTACTTGATTTATAAAAATGATGAAGGAAACTGTAGCAAGTAATTGAATTGATCTCAGTTTGTCCCAAGTAACAAATTTGAACCCAGTAAACATACTAGTGAGTCCAAGCATGAAAAACTTTTTCATAAAAATTGATTAACTTAACCTCTTTCGGTCCCTGTCTAACCCAGTTTGCTACTTAATAACTGTTATATAATAGTAGCTTTCACTAGGGTTAGTCAAGTTAAGTAGTCTGATCAAGTTAGACTTTCTAAGCTTGAATACTTAAATTGATTGTTGTTCAAATGTATTTATCGCCCTAACTTCTCTCGATGCACTGACTTAAAACATCTTGAGACAAGGCATAGACCTAAGCATCTCAACCCAATCTAGGTTATCAATCAAAGTATCCTAATGTGCTTGTGAGATGTTGTCTTCTAGATCTATAGGAGCATGCAATTCTAGGGTTAAGTCCTAAGCTAAGTCCATTGCGTAGAAAACCCCTAGTTTTGAAGGGGGTAATTTTTTTATAAAACTCTAAGTCAGAAAAATATTTAAAAATCAAAACTTAGTTGAAAAATATGAAAAAATGATTTTTCTTAGAACAATATAATTTAAAAAAAAATAAAAGAAAAACAGTGTTACAAAACAGTCCTATTATACTAAGCACATTCCTACCTAATGATAATCAACATATAGTGCATAATTTTAAAGTAGATGATCAAGTCAATTTTTACACACACGGAGAATCAAAAAAACCAATCCATAGTACAATAGTAAGCTAAGAAGACGAGCCCGGATGCCAAGAGGGGCCAGGGTACCACGACCGAAACATCGGCATCATCCCCTCATGTCGGGTCTGGTCTGTTGTGAGCCTCTGATCATGTCGGGCCTGGTATGCTATGAGCCTCTCCTCATGTCAGGCCTGAAGAGCATCCATCTGCTCGACGTGATGGTCCTCCATCTCCTCACGAAGACTATGAACCTTTATCTCTATCCGTGTGAGGCGTTGGTCCATAGTCATCGGAGGGGGTGGTGGTGGAGACTCTCTCAGCTGCTCCTCGATCTCAGCGGTGAGATCTGCTACATCAACGTCCACCTCGTCATTCAAGTCTATCTGGGGTGGAGCACCTCGTCGTCTCCAAGATATGACCCCAATGGCCGAGATATCTATACGTCTAGGGAAAAGTTCCTAATTCCTAGTTCGTCAAACTCGGTCATTGTGATGATCTCTCCGGCAGAAACATCACGACCATAATGATGAAAAAGTGCAGTCAGGATATGGCAGTAGGGAGTCCGCACTCTAGAGTGAGTGGAGATGCTAGACGCATAGATGATTGTCTGGAACATGTGTTGACCGATGTCTATGTCTAGATGATGAATCATCGTGTAAAGCATGAATGAATGAAAGGGATGCATAACCGCTACATCCCGTGAAGTCAGGGGAAGAATGCAGCGAACCAGGACTCGATAGAGGGCGTAGTCCAAGATGCGTGGATCCATGGATCGAAAATTCTGAACCGTCGGATCTCTCTCGCGTCAAAAAAAATAAGAGTGAAGAAGGTCGAGGGTAATGTGGGAGTAAGGGGCGGGAAAGGGATGATCCTTAGGAGGATAACAAGAGAAGGTGGACTGAGCTAGAGGGTCATAGTCCAAGAAATCTGGTAAGTAAAAAAGGAGAAATGGTAAGTGGAAGGGTCTGAATAGTAGTAGTGTAGCAGAAATCATCAACTTTGATCAAGTTGTTATAAAATTCGGCACACGAAGTAGCGTTAATAGAATGACTACAGTATACTAGTCGTTCTAGTTGGTAGTAGGTAATGACATCAATAGTTGTAGGACAGGATTGGGTAAAGAATCCCCTATTCAGGTAGCAAGTCTTTATGGGATTGTACGTAGTGGTAGCAAATTTATTGAAAAGAGTTAGTGTAGGAAACCTAAGGTCAGGGCTTGGTTCGGTACCGGGGTCGGTTTCAACAGGACGAAGTTTGCTAATAATAATCAACAATTGAAATAATTAATAATAATAAGTTGAAAAAAGAAGAAAAACTTTAAAAACATACCGAGGAGGCATTGTAGGAGAGGAAGAAGAGAGGAGGACTTGGGATGCATGGAAGAGCTCTTAGAAGGGAGGAAGTAGTGTGAGTTGGGTGTGGAATGGGTGCCATGGGCAAGGGCTTATATAGCCCTTCCCTGGTGCCCGTGAGTGCCAAGGGGCGCCTGTGGCAGATATGAAGCACCTGAGATTCTACTCGGGCTCCTGAATTTAGTTGAACTCAGGTGTGGCAGCCTTTGATTGCCTCGTGTGCTGGGAAAGACTTCGGTGCCCGTGAGGGTCTCGGGCGCCCGGTTTGACCAAATTTAACCGGGTAAACCCTCTTTGGCCGGCCAAACCCAAGCCATGACCTCACGAATTAAACTCATTTAATTCGTCCAATAAGTCTTCAAAAGACTTAGCCATTTTATGCTTCCGATGCATCTCTGAAACATTCAGATTCGACTTATCTCTCTTGATCAAAAAATCCAATTTTCAACTCGTTTTAAATCCCTCGGATCACTCGTAGTGCGTGTGACTAAATAGGCTTTCGATTTATGTTGGCCGTCTATAGTCAACCAATTATAGAATGATCATGAGTGGCACCTAGTAGTACATCATGATCCCCAATTAATCGAATGATCAACGGTTGACCTCAGAAAAAATTCTAAAACCCTTCAGCAACTTTAATGAATCGTGCCTCATTCCCTTCACCATCTTATACCCACTTTGTTCAGGACACGGTCTATGAGTGTCAGTCCCCACTAGGCTGACTACGTCACACCTAGCCCAAGTAATGTCTTTCTCGTCCAACGGATTCTAATTACTCTCATGTTTCTGAGAGATTCATACTCGGAACATGTGATGCTCTGGCCTGAGGCTTCGAGTAACAATCCGACGATAGACCTTGGGTATACATCTCCTCGCAAGGAGTGGTGAATCCTTTGTAGGCTGTTCAAACATCTTCGGTCACTTCGGCTTATACCCAACCATCCTGGGTCTACACCTCCTTAGAGATGCTTTCTTAAGATGTCAAAGTATAAGTCTCCATGACCAAGATGACTTGAACACCGCAAGTCAAAGGAACATCGCACTTAAGCTGCAGTAAGAACTTTCATTGACATATCTATATGTAGATTACCATATGAAGTTTTACAGCTAGTCACTCCAATGAACTAGTTCCCTTAACTAGCATTCATGTTTATCTCCGGACATTCCAATGTCACCAGCCAGTGAGAATCAGCTGATTAGAGAATAACCCATACTAGTCTCAACAGAATTGATAGTGTCCGTATCTATCAATTCATCGACTAGGGACAATTTCAATACTTCACAATTCCACATGTAGAGATAATCACTAGTTGTGAATTCATCACAAATTCTCTCATGCTGTGAATTGTATTGCGGACATTCAGTAAATGAGTTTAAGATCTCAAATAAATACTTGAACATGTATATTCAAATAGTGAATATTCATTTATTAAAGTAAATGATTACAATCATAAGGCGATTGTCTTAGGACACTTCTCTCATATTACTAACAAACTCCTACTTGGCCTAATGTCAATCGCTACGATATCCAATACCACATGCTCTAACATGACCCTCAAACTTGCTTTGAGGCAAGGCCTTAGTTAAAGGATCCGCTAAATTCCTTTCAGTGGGAATTTTCTCAATTTGTATATCATTCTTACTTATAATCTCTCTGATCAGATGATAGCAGCGAAGCACATATTTGGATCGCTGATGAGACCTTGGTTCCTTTGCTTGTGCAATAGCTCCATTGTTGTCGCAATAAACCGGTATTGCTTCATCAATGGTTGGAACCTCACCAAGTTTCGAGACAAACTTCTTGATCCAGACTGCTTCCGTGGTAGAATCCGCTACGGTGTCTTGTTTGGAACTCTTCCTACTTATTGCGCCTCCAATAAAAGTAAATACGTATCCAGACTGAGATTTGGAGTCATCCTTATCTGTTTGGAAACTGGCATTTGTATACTCACGTATTACCATATCTCCTTCTCCATATATTAAGAACACATCCTTAGTTCCTCTTAAGTACTTAAGGATTGTCTTGACAGCCGCCCAATGATCCATTTCTGGATCAGACTGGTATCTGCTCGTGACGCTCAGAGCGTACGATACATCGGGCCTAGTACATAACATAGCATATATGATAGATCCTATCGCGGATGCATAAGGAATCTTATTCATGCAAATCCTCTCGTATTCTGTGCGCGGACACATAGACTTTGAAAGGTTGATCCCATGCCTGATGGGAAGGTAACCTTTCTTGGATTCCGACATGCTAAACCTTTTTAGCACTCGGTCTATATATGTAGACTGCGAAAGACCAAGCAACCTTTTGATCTATCTCTATAGATTCTAATCCCAAGGATATAGGTTGCTTCTCCCAGGTCTTTTATGGGGAAAGTTTTGGACAACCAAATTTTAACCGATTGTAAGACTGATATATCATTTCCTATAAGTAATATGTCATCGACATATAACACTAGGAATACGACTGCACTCCCACTAACCTTCTTGTACACACAAGGTTCGTCAGGATTTTGTGAGAAATCAAACTCTTTGATTGTCTCATCAAAACGGATGTTCCAGCTCCTGGATGCTTGCTTCAGTCCATATATGGATCGTCGAAGCTTGCATACTTTGGCTTTATCAACCGATGTGATACCTTCAGGTTGTATCATGTATACATCCTCAAGCAAGTTTCCATTAAGGAAAGCTGTTTTCACATACATTTGCCATATCTCATAATCATAATGAGCTGTTATGGCCAGGAGCATCCGAATGGACTTGAGCATAGCTACTGGCGAATAGGTTTCATCATAATCAATTCCTTGTTTCTGACGATATCCTTTTGCCACTAATCTAGCCTTAAAGGTAACAACATTACCTTCCATGTCGGTTTTCTTCTTGAAAACCCACTTGCACCCTATGGGCTTAATCCCCTCAGGTGGGTTAACCAAGTCTCATACTTGATTTTCGTATATGGAATATCCATTTCCGACTTCATGGCTTCAAGTCATTTGTCCTTTTCTGAACTTTTCAGAACATCTTCATAACTGATAGGTTCGTCATCGCTTATGAGTAACACGTCATTCGATTCACTTATGAGAAATCCGTATCTCTCTGGAATATTGCGTGCCCTATCAGACCTACGAAGAGGTGGTGTTGTTTTAGGTTCAACTGATAGCTCATCATCATGAGTTCTCGGTTGTGGGTCTAGACTAGGTGTCTCTGTAATGTCTATTGGAGTTTCTTGAACTTCTTCAAGTTCAATGCCACTACCACTGTTTTCTTGTAAACGAAATTCTTTTTCTAGAAATACAGCATGCCTTGAAACAAACACCTTTTGTTCCAAGGGATGATAGAATTAGTAACCCTTTGTTTCCTTAGGGTATCCAATAAATAGACATTTATCAGACTTAGCATCCAATTTGTCTGATACAGTCCGCTTCACATAAGCAGGACAACCCCATATCTTAAGGTGAGTTAAGTGAGGTTTCTTACTATTCCACATCTCATATGGACTAGTAGAGACTACCTTAATCGGGACTCTGTTTAGCAAGTAAACAGCTGTCTTTAGTGCATAGCCCCAAAAGGATTTAGGAAGAGTTGCATGATTCATCATAGACCTAACCATGTCCATCAAGGTTCGGTTACGCCTCTCAGATACACCATTGTGCTGTGGTGTATACGGCGGAGTCCATTGAGACAATATCCCATTGTCCCTAAGATAATCTTGAAACTCTTGACTTATGTATTCACCACCCCGATCGGATCGAAGTATATTAATACTTTTGTCAAGCTGTTTCTCTACTTCATTTCTGAACTCTTTGAATTTCTCAAAAGCTTCAGATTTGTGTTTCATCAAGAACACATACCCGAATCGTGAGTGATCATCGATAAAGGTAATGAAGTAGCTATAGCCTCCTTGTGCAAGTGTTGACATTGGCCCACATACATCAGTATGTATTAGACCAAGCAATTCTCCCACTGGTTTACCTTTTTCGGAAAAGGGTAATTTGGCCATCTTGCCTTTTAAGCATGATTCGCATGTATCAAATGAACCGGGTTCAAATGATTCCAGAATTCCACATCGGTGTAATTTGGTCATGCGTTTCTTACTTACATGGCCAAGACGACAATGCCATGTATAGGAGTCTATTTGATTATCTATTCGAGCACGTTTGTTGCTAACTTTGATATTGAAAACGTCACTGGATAAATCTAATGTGTAGATACCATTGCATAAAGTTCCAGTCCCATAAAGAACATCATTTAAAGTTATGTAACAACAATTGTTACTAAAAGTTAAATGGTAACCCTTTTCATTCAAGCATGAAATAGATAGAATGTTCTTTATTAATGAAGGAACAAAATAACAATTATCCAATTCTAAGACAAGTCCAGTAGGGAGCTTTTCGCAAATATGTTCCAATGGCAATAGCAGCAATCTTTGCTCCATTTCCAACTCGCGAATTCTCTTCTCCCTTGACGATTCTTCTTCTATTCCTTAGCTCTTGTATGTCATTACATATATGTAAGCTACACCCAGTATCAAGTACCCAGGTGTACGAGGAAATAGAGTGACAT
>JAGFNQ010003897.1:38285-75684 GCA_024364735.1 Boesenbergia rotunda
AAAATATTCCTAAAAATAAAAATATCTAGAATATTTCTAAACCATTTTTAAATAATTCTAAGGACTTTAAGAACTAAAAATGGAAATTTTGGGACATTACAATCCCCCATACCTTATGAAAAGTTCGTCCTCGAACTTAGAATAATTCTGGATACCTCTCTCTCATGCTGTCCTCACGTTCCCAAGTAGCCTCTTCATGCTTTTGATTCTGCCAGATGTCCTTCACTAGTGGCACTTCTTTGTTTCTTAATCTTTTAACTACTTTGTCCACTATCTGTGTCGGTCTGCTCTCATAACTAAGATCTTCTTGGATCTGTACTGACTGAGGCTGAATCACTTGGCTAGGGTCGTGAATACACTTCTTTAGCATAGAGACATGAAAGGTACTGTGGATAGCTGACATATCCTCTGGTAGGTCCAGCTCATATGCTACCTTACCAACCCTCTTTATGATCTTGTAGGGTCCTATGTAGCGAGGACTTAGCTTGCCCTTCTTGCCAAATCTCACCACTCCCTTCATAGGAGCGACCTTGAGAAATACTGAATCTCCAACTTGGAATTCAAGTGGTCTACGGCGTGTGTCAGCATAACTTTTCTGTCTACTCTGGGCAGTCTCAATCCTCTGGCGGATCGTCTGGATAGCCTGAGTGGTCTCATCTATAAGCTCAGCCTGGCTGCCTAGTCCTGACTCCATCTCTTTCTTCTCACCCGCTTCTTGCCAACATATGGGTGATCTGCATTTTCTGCCATACAATGCCTCATAAGGTGCCATCCTGATAGTGGCCTGATAGCTATTGTTGTAGGCAAACTCAGCTAAGCACAGAAATTTGCACCAACTGCCTTTAAAGTCTAACGCACAAGCCCTGAGCATGTCTTCTAAAATCTGATTTACTCTCTCTGTTTGTCCATCTGTCTGGGGATGGAAAGCTGTGCTGAACTGAAGTCTGGTGCCTAGGGCGTCCTGAACACACCTCCAAAAATGGGAGATGAACCGCCCGTCTCTGTCAGAAACGATCGACTTCGGAACTCCGTGAAGTCTGATTACTTCTTTCACGTACAGCTGTGCTAACTGCTCTACCGAATGCGATAACTTGATGGCTAGGAAGTGGGCAGACTTGGTCAATCTATCCACTATCACCCATATTGCATCGTGTCCATGGGTGGTTCTTGGAAGACCTGTGATAAAGTCCATGGATATTTCTTCCCACTTCCACTCTGGAATGGGAAGTGGCTGTAGAACTCCTCCTGGTCTCTAGTGTTCTGCTTTGACCCTCTGGCAGGTCAAGCAGGTACTGATATATCTGGCCACGTCTTGCTTGAGTCCAGACCACCAGAATCTTTTCTTTAAATCTTGATACATCTTGGTAGAACCAGGATGCATAGAGTATGGGGTACTGTGGGCCTCTTCTAGAATATTCTTTCTTAGTTCCTCATCATTGGGGACGCAAAGGCGGTCTCCAAGATAGAGGATGCCACTATTTGATACTCGAAACTCTGAATTTTCTGCCTCTTGGATCCCCTGCTTGATCTTCTGGATCTCTGGGTCTTGACTTTGCTTTCTTTGTATATCCACAAGCAGGGTTGACTCTAGAGTCAATGCTGAAAGTTGCCCAATTATTACCTCGACTCCAAAATCTTTTATTTCTTTCTGAAGTGGTAGAGACAGTGATGATAGGGACATCAGTGCTGCACAGGATTTCTTGCTCAGTGCATCTGCCACTTTATTAGCTTTACCTGGGTGGTAGAGGATTTCACAGTCATAATCTTTGACCAACTCTAGCCACCTGCGCTGCCTCATATTCAGATCCTTCTGAGTGAAGAAGTACTTCAAACTCTGATGGTCGGTGAAGATTCTGCACTGCACTCCATACAGGTAGTGTCTCCAGAGCTTCAGTGCGAAAACCACAGCTGCTAGCTCAAGATCGTGGGTAGGGTAATTCTTCTCATAGTCCTTGAGCTGTCTGGAGGCATATGCTATTACTTTACCATCTTGCATGAGGACAGCTCCAAGGCCTATCTTGGATGCATCACTGTAGATGTCAAAGGCCTTGTCACTCTCTGGAACAGTCAGGATGAGAGCACTAGTCAATCTTTTCTTCAGTTCTAGGAAACTGTGCTCGCATTTATCTGACCATTCAAACTTCTGATTCTTTCTGGTCAGGGCTGTGAGGGGAGAGGATATTCTGGAAAAGTCCTCCACAAATTTTCTGTAATATCCTGCCAGGCCTAAGAAACTCCTGATTTCACTGGCATTCTTGGGTCTACACCAGTTGCTGACTGCTTCTATCTTAGCTGGATCAACTTGAATACCTTCTTTGGATACAATGTGACCTAGGAAGGTCACCTGATCTAGCCAAAACTCACACTTTGAGAATTTTGCATAGAGCTTCTCCTGTTGAAGGATCTGCAGCACTATCCTCAAGTGTGTAGCATGTTCCTCTGGAGTCTGTGAGTATATGAGAATATCATCAATAAATACAATGATGAATTTATCGAGATACTCCCTGAAGATGTGGTTCATCAGCTCCATGAATACTGCTGGAGCATTGGTTACTCCAAAAGGCATTATTACAAATTCGTAGTGGCTGTATCTTGTCCTGAAGGCCGTCCTGGGGATGTCACTTTCTTTAACCTTTAGCTGATGATACCCAGAACGCAGGTCTATCTTCGAGAACACTGTAGCCCCTTTGAGTTGATCAAATAAATCATCTATTCTAGGAAGGGGGTACTTGTTCTTGATGGTTACCTTGTTCAGAGCTCTGTAGTCTATGCACAGACGCATAGACCCATCCTTCTTCTTGACGAAAAGTACAGGAGCTCCCCAGGGTGAATGACTAGGGCGGATGAAACCCTTGTCAAGCAGCTCTTGCAATTGTTCTTGTAATTCTTTCAGTTCTGCTGGTGCCCTGCGATAAGGTGCCTTCGAAATTGGGTTGGTTCCTGGGGCCAACTCAATTTCAAACTCAATTTCCCGATTGGGAGGGAGTCCTGGTAACTCTTCAGGAAACACCTCAGGATAGTCACAGACTACCCTCACTTCTTCTCTCTTCAATCCTTCTCCTTGACTCGCATCCACTATATGAGCTAGAAACCAGAGCACCCCTTCTCTAACATTCTCTGAGCTTGTAAGGTAGGTAGGAACCTATTTATCTTTCTCCTTGGGTCTCCAATAAACTCAACCGAAGGTTCTGCTTCTGGTGTGAACTTGACTTTTTCTTGCGGCAGTCTATAGAAGCATTATACTTGCTCAAGAAGTCCATTCCTAAAATGACATCGTAATCCTTCATCTCAAGGACTAACAAGTCACTGTAGAGCTCTCGGTTGGAAATCTAGATTGATACTGCCCTTAGCCTCTCAGTAGAGGCCATTACTTCCCCTGACGGTAAGGTTGTTAAGAACTTCATCGTTCAACCTTTCTGGTGGCCTTTATACTGTTTAAGTAGTGCTCAGTGATCAAAGCACTACTTATTAGTTCCTCGAGGTTTGCAGCCTCTTAACACCGCTAGCCCCCCTTCAACGCTATCTCAGGCCTTAACATCTTGAGCATTAGCCTAACTATCTCTTTTTCTGTGCTAACTAGCTCTGGGCACAGATGAGCTAACCGCTTAAACATCTTCACTGCTTCATCCACGGATAGTTCTCCTTGTCTGAACTCCGTGAATTCATCATAATGCTTGTTGGTAACTTGCATGTGAAGAATTCTCAAGAACTCAGCTCGAATCTGCCCATGTCATCTGGTGACATTTCTCTTGCCTTGACTCTCTTCCACTATATTCTAGCATCTCCCGTAAGGCAGAAAGATGCACACTTTATCTTCTCTACCTCATGCCAGTCCAGTAGCCCTACTATTCTTTCCAACGTTTTGAGCCATGCTTAAGCATCCCATGGTTTGCTTGTGCCTGGGAAGTTCCCTGGCTTCAGTTTCTCCTACTGAATGAGGTACGCTTCTTGCCTTCTAGGAGCTTGCTCCTCGTTTTGGGCCTTTCTAGGACATCCTCAAATGTATAACTTAACACTTAATGGTAATGTTCCCAAACTTGCTTTAGGATATAACAAGACCTTGGTCTTGATTCTTATTTCATTTCTTAATCCTAGAACTCGTTCTAGGGCTTAGTAAGACCTTGGTCTTGCTCAAAACTTTTATCAAGCACCTTGCGTGCCATAATCCCAAAAATTACTTTTGGTCAAATCAAGTAAGTACTTAAGCATTTCTCTAATATCCATTCTAGGGATTAAACATGATTCCGTGATACTAAGGTATTAAACATGCTTCCTTGTTCTATGCACATATGAGTAAGTACTTAAGCATTTCTCTGTACTGCAATTAAATAAAGGAGCAATAGAAAAACTGAAACTCAAAACTTTCTTACTTGAAGACGGCAAGGTTGATGCTGATGTGTGTGTGATGCTGGAGAATGGGAACTGCTCTGATACCACCTGTAGCGACCCGCCTTCTCTACTTCAGACGGATCGTTACTCTATCTACTCCTTGACTCTAATGCTTGACTAAGAATGCGGAAATCTTTTTTTTTCTTCTCAAATTTTAAATCTATCTATGATATACTATCTCTAATATTCATACATGATACAATGGCATACTTCTTTACATCTATAGGGCTTTTCTGTAATGGTACCAGCCGACTGCTATCTGACCAGTCGACTGGTATCGGCCACAGAAAGTTTCTGGGCGCGGCACCAGTCGATTGGCCTCTTGGCAGTCGACTGGTGTATCGGACAGACGCTACTGCTCGATAGGGCAGTCGACTGGTTCTGAACCAGTCGACTGGCACGCCTGAAACTGAAATTTTCAGATTCGAAACTTAGTTTCAAAACTCCACCAAACACATACTTTTGAGCCATACAAAGTCATGACACCATTTCTATACTTTATACTAGTTTTCTAACCAATTTAGCCAATCAAAACGAATTCATAAACTCGAAATTAGGACTTTTGCGAGATTTAGCAAGTTATGAAAAACTATTTAAACTTTAGGCTAGAGTTTGTACCAAACTTAACTTCTAACCATTTAAACTCATCATGCAAGATTCTATAACATTGCTAAAACATCATGAAATGAGAAAGCGACTTTTCTAAGCATAATTGAGCAATAAAACTTGATTTAAATGGGAAACTAGTCCTATCTTTGGCACATGCATTAATAACTCCAATGAAGTATCAACATTCCAAACTACTCACACTTCTACTCATCCAATGCAATCATAAGGATATGTATGCTAAATGAAATGACATGGAATCTTTACTCTAAGAAATTGAGCATGTAAAACTATCCAAAGCTTAAATGTTCGCTAAACTCCATAAAGCAATAACTTGGAATTTGAATAAAATTAAACATTGTAATTCAAATAACTAAATTGTCTCGTCTCAAGGATCTCTCCAAAATCAGCCACCACACACACGTCGCTCAGCATCGCCTTGTCGCCTTCCTTCAGAATTGCTTGTCTTTACCTTTACCTACAGTAAGAGGAAATGCATCTATAAGCATAAAGCTTAGTAAGTAATATCTAGCTCACAAAATCTCGAAATGTGCAAGCATGCTTCTTGAACAATATGAAAATCACATGAGATACTTATATGCTTGAAAGAAAACTGAACTAAACATGTATAACTTAAAACATGCATACTCAAGCACTAATAAATCTCAACTTGCTTTTCTTGGCTCAACTTGAAACTTTAGCTATTCTTTAACTTTTTGAAAACTCTTCAAACTTTAGAAACTTTGCTAAAGCATATACTTGAAAATAATAATCACTTGGATCCACTGAAGACGTAAGTACCATCTCATATGCGCATTCCCTAAAAGGTTGGGGTAGCGAGCCACCAATCCTAATAGAGCAGACCTTGGTCTACCAGGGCCAAGACCTTGGAATTGGACACCTGGATTTCTTTAACGACGCCCTTGGACGCCGGGTACTGGCCTTAGAAAATAAAATAGCTTTTCTTTCTTTTCTTTCTTATCTGTAAATGCCTTGGCATTTTCTCGAGCACCTTGCGTTCTAAAATCCCTAAGTCTTGACTTTTGGGGTTTTCTTAAGGCCTTGGCCTTTTCTTTTCTTATCTTTATCTTCTCTTTTCTTTTCTCATAGCTTTTCTTGGACCCTAAACTCACATAGGGTACTTAATCAAACATACATAATCATATACTGAACTAAGATTACATGAAAAATCTTAAACTAAAGGAAATATCTCTTTTAAAACTTTTAAAGGAAATTCTTGCGGAAAACCCGTCTCTTACTGCAGGTGAGCAGTACTTACTTTGATATCTTGGACTTACTACCAAGATTGACGTCTAGGGCTCGGGAGAAACTTGAGATCTCGGAGAATTCTTCGCGCCTACGCGTTCCTCTCGTCGCGGGGATCCCGAATATAGGAATATCTCTCGGAGGAGAACCTTGGCCGGCCCCCTTGGCCTTGGTGTTGGTTGGCGTCGCCCAAGAGAGGAGAAGGGAGGCTGTCTCGCGCTGCTAGGGTGAGGAAGAGAGAAAACCAAAAATCTAATTTCCTCTCTTAACTTATCTATTTATACTATCTTTATGAAAAGAATCGTAACTACTCTATAACTATATTTCTCTCCATCTTTTGGTGTGCTTGATACCCTAGCCTAGCCGGTTGCGCTCGCGCCTGGTCTCCTGCTGGTCGCGGGTTCGAACCCCCTGCTGCCCTTAAACGATTTTCCTTTTTTTTATATACTTAATGGACTCGGAAAATTCCATAAAAATATTCTAAAAATCCCTAAAAATATCTAGAATATTTCTAAACCATTTTTAAATAATTCTAAGGACTTTAAGAACTAAAAATGGAAATTTTGGGGCGTTACACCTCTAGGGTTAATTACAACACATGCAATTAATCATGCTCCTCTCCATTAATTGCAACGCATGCAATTAATCATGCTCCTCTAGGGTTAATTGGTGGAGAGAGCAAAGTTGCTCACGGCAACCTTGTGGCCTGCGGCATTAGAGAAGGGAGTGGGAGAGAATGAGAGGGAGAGATGCAAGGCAAGAATCTTTAATCTCTTTTATTAAAATCCAAGCCTTGCCTTGGTACCTTTATATATTAGCTTCTTAATCGCCAAGTCTCCTCTTAACGGAATAAATTTTCATAAGAAATTTATCTTATAAATATTCCTATGAATTATTCCGTTATGCCATGTTTTTATTATAACTTAATTTATAATAAAAACAACCATGTCCCCCCTTTTATTATGGAAAGAAATTTCTTTATATAAATTTCTTTATATAAATTTCTTTATCATGGTAAATCAATCCTTTATTGATTTTATAAAATAAAATAAACCAATCCAAGATTTATTTTAATTCCTATGAAAAATAAATTTTTTTATATAAATTTTTTTATATAAATTTCTTTATCCATTATTTTATAAAACAAACCACGCTCGGTTTATTTTATAATTTGAACCAAAAAATTCGGTTCTCCCCCTTTTAATTTGGCCGGCCAAACAAAGAGGCTGGGGACCCTCTTTGTCCGGCCAAACCCAAGCCATGACCTCACGAATTAAACTCATTTAATTCGTCCAATAAGTCTTCAAAAGACTTAGCCATTTTATACTTCCGATGCGTCTCTGAAACATTCAGATTCGACTTATCTCTCTTGATCAGAAAATCCAATTTTCAACTCGTTTTAAATCCCTTGGATCACTCGTAGTACGTGTGACTAAATAGGCTTTCAATTTATGTTGCCCGTTTATAATCAACCAATTATAGAAGGATCATGAGTGGCACCTAGTAGTACATCATGATCCCCAATTAATCGAATGATCAACGGTTGACCTCAGAAATAATTCTAAAACCCTTCAGCAGCTTTAATGAATCGTGCCTCATTCCCTTCACCATCTTATACCCACTTGGTTCAGGACACGGTCTATGAGTGTCAGTCCCCACTAGGCTGACTACGTCACACCTAGCCCAAGTAATGTCTTTCTCGTCCAATGGATTCTAATTACTCTCATGTTTCTGAGAGATTCATACTCGGAACAAGTGATGCTCTGGCCAGAGGCTTCGAGTAACAATCCGACGATAGGCCTTGGGTATACATCTCCTCGCAACGAGTGGTGAATCCTTTGTAGGTTGTTCAAACATCTTCGGTCACTTCGGCTTATACCCAACCATCCTGGGTCTACACCTCCTTGGAGATGCTTTCTTAAGATGTCAAAGTATAAGTCTCCATGTCCAAGATGACTTGAACACCGCAAGTCAAAGGAACATCGCACTTAAGCTGCAGTAAGAACTTTCATTGACATATCTATATGTAGATTACCATATGAAGTTTTACAGCTAGTCACTCCAATGAACTAGTTCCCTTAACTAGCATTCATGTTTATCTCCGGACATCCCAATGTCACCAGCCAGTGAGAATTAGCTGATTAGAGAATAACTCATGTTAGTCTCAACAGAATTGATAGTGTCCGTATCTATCAATTCATTGACTAGGGACAATTTCAATACTTCACAATTCCACATGTAGAGATAATCACTAGTTGTGAATTCATCACAAATTCTCTCATGCTGTGAATTGTATTGCGGACATTCAGTAAATGAGTTTAAGATCTCAATCAAATACATGAACATGTATACTCAAATAGTGAATATTCATTTATTAAAGTAAATGATTACAATCATAAGGTGATTGCCTTAGGACACTTCTCTCATATTACTAACAGTCAGCGCCAGGAGGTTGGCGTGTGGTACTTCTTCTTCTTCTTCTAATGAGGATTCATCCCACATAGCTTTGAGAGCCTTCTTCCTCCGGTTCTTCTTGTTTTCCTTCAAGCTAGTACACTCCAATTTGTAGTGGTCCTTCTTGTTGCACCCATAACAGGTGACTTCACTCTTGGTTTTTTGGCTGGTAAACGATTCGGTTGGATCATCCTTTTTCTTGTTCACCTTCTTCTTCTTCATTTGTCCCTTGATCATTTTGTATTGACTCTGGGCCAATCGAACCAGCTCTAGATAATTGATTCCATCGTCGACAGACTCTGAGTCAGAATCTAACTCGGGTATCGGTTGCACCTTCTTCTTCAATTGATTTGCAGTGGTTTTTCCTGCAAAAAGAGCTGACCCTTTCTCGACCATTGAGGCGCTAGTTTGTTTGTGGAGTTCTAATTCAGAAAACAATTCAACTAATTTGATATCTGAAAGGTTCCTAGAAACCTTGTAAGCATCTACCATCGATGCCCACAATGAATTTTTTGGGAATGAGTTTAGGGTATATGTGATCAGATCACAGTTTTCTACCTTGTGACCTATCGTGTGCAGACCGTTCATAATTTCTTGGATTCTTGCCTATAGCTAAGAAGATGTTTCACCATCTTGCATTTTTATCATGTATAGTTTGTTTAGGAGGAGGCCTCTCTTGCTGATTTTGGTGTCCGACGTCCCCTCGTGCAGCTCGATCAACTTATTCCACAGTTCTTTCGCACTGTTGAATGGGTCGGCGCAGTTGAGTTCTTCCTTCGTTAGTCCACACTGGAGAATTTGAGTGGCCTTTACGTCCGCTTCAATCTTCTTCTTGAGCGAAGCGTCCAACTCAGAGTATCCTAGGATTTCTCCTTGCGCACTTTTCGGGACCTCCAGTCTAGACTAGATGATGATCCACATTTCCACCTGAGTTTTCAAGTGGAGCTCCATTCTGCTCTTCCAGTAGGAAATATTCTCACCGAAGAACAGAGGAGGGCACGCGGTACTGTAGCCTTCTTGAATGTCCATTTAGTATTACTGAAAAAGAATCAAAAACATAAAAACTCATTCCAGGACTTTGTCTTGGATTAGTAGTGCGGTATAAAAAAGAACTTAAAAATAATTCGAGTAGTGTTGCACCAACCTCGAAGAGCGAAGAATTATTTTTAAAAAACTAACGAAAAAATCAATTTCGAGAAACTGCTGAGTTGGCGGTTTCGCCATGGTTGAGCGACCCGCTCTGATACCACTTGTGGGATGTTTGTAATCGATAGGGGGTGAATAGCGATTACGTAAAATTTTTCAGAAAAATCAGAACACAACGGAAAAATTAAAAAACACAATGCTAACACGTTTCTTTTTACTTGGTTCAGAGTCTTTGATGACTCCTACTACAAGGCCCACTGTCCTTGACCATTTTCGTTAGGCAATTCTATAAGTCAAAAGTAATACATGTTAGATCGATTCGGTAGCTAGAGGGGGTGAATAGCAATTCTTCGATTCTTCTTGTACCTACGTTGTTAGTTGCACAGCGGAAACAATAATAAAGAGAACAAACAACGCTAACAAGAAAGATTTACTTGGTATCCACCCTGGAGGGTGACTAATCCAAGAGTCCATCGGTGGATCACTCTTCGGATAACCTCCAGCTAGCCCTCGTTGCTCCTTGTGGGTGGAGAAACCTCACCACAACACCTTGAGAAGACCTGAGCACAAAGACTACTATCTTGCCTTTAACCAAGACAAGATTCGTCAAGAATCTCAACCACCACGAAGTCCTCTTTAAATACGATTCCGACTGAAACCCTCGCCACCAGTCGACTGCTCCCAGGGCAGTCGACTGGTGCCAATGAAATTCAACCGTTGCAACCCTAACGTTCGAATTCTTAACCAACTCATCAACAGCTACCAGTCGACTGCTCTTAGGGCAGTCGACTGGTCCAGAGCTGAAACCCTTCTGTGAGTTTCATCAGTCGACTGCCCCCAGGCCAGTCGACTGGTCTAATCACACACCTAAGGTTACCCTTCCCAGTACATTCCACTCAGCACTCGAACCCTAGGATTTCCTGAGTACAATCACACAGCACTCCTACCCTCACGACTCAACTGACTCCTCATCCGCAGCCTAGACTATTACCTTCGCGCCCTCTTCATCTTCGACTCCCGTCCCTCAGATGCACGCAAGCCTCCAGCTTGGCTCCATGCTATCCTTCATGCATACCTCGAAGTTCGTGCCCCTCAGCTCATCGTCCCTGTTCTCCAAGGTCCCTCGGGTGCACACAAGCCTCCAGCTTTTCTCCATGCCACCATTCACCATACCGAGGCCATCCAGCTAAGTCCATATGTGTAAACCTGCGCAACCTGCACACTCAACATACACATATCAAATACAAGGGTAAACCTAACTTAAACCCTTTGCCCAAACATCAAAACACTTGGTCACTCAGAACCACAAATTGCCTCAACAATCTCCCCCTTTTTGATGTTTGGCAATACGTTTAAGTTAGGGAAACACGATAGTAGTCAATAGCAAAAATCATGCTAAAACAAACAACTAGACTTACATTGCCAAGACCACTCTTGGACTTACACTGCCAATGCATATGCAAATGCAAACAAGGATCCTATCCCAAGGCATCCCACACCTAACCCTTCATGTTAGGAATTTTCAAAACGGGCTTTTTAAAATCTATCCCAAGGCTCCCCACACCTAACCCTCCAAGTTAGGAAATTTCGAAATGGGCTTTTTAAAACCTATCCCACGGCTCCCCACACCTAACCCTCCAAGTTAGGACTTTTTACACACCTAACCCTCCAAGTTAGGAGCCATAAAAATGGGCTTTTTAAAGCTTTTCCAAAGCTCCTCCTACACTGGACTTACAAAGGCTTTTTAAGAACATCTCCAAGGTTCCCCTTACGCCAAGAATGGAGCAACCATGCTCCCTCTTAATCTCAGCTCACCCTAAACCTAAGGTTTTTAGCAAAGGTGTGTTTGGTTTTCCAACTTAAACCTAACACTTCTCCCCCTTTGTCATACATCAACAAGACCCCAATAATATCCCAATTATCGGATCTTTAAATTCCTAATGATCCTAAACAACGTGTACTAGCCCTCCATACACTCGTTTTCCATCATTTGGACCCATGTCAGCTGTTGGATACTCACACCAGCCCTGACCAGTTGACTGCCCCCCAAGGCAGTCGACTAATACTCTGAAATTTAGTTTTTCAGGCCACATTCAGAAATGCGCCAAAAAATCCATAAATCTCCAAAAATTCCCAAATTTTGTGAAGAACTTTGTGGTACCCATACCTACTCGGGAAAAATACAGTTTCCTATGTATCTATCACCATTCCCAAGTTTGACACAAAACTCAAAAATTTTCTATGAAATTCAAGGCAAACAGGGAAGCAACCTCCCCCGTAACCTATGGCTTCTTCCAATTTTCATCTTACCAAGGTTAAGTTCTACCAAACTTAACACCAAACCACAATGTTAAATTATACCCCAACTTAACTCCATAACACCAAGTTCTTCCCCCTTTGGACACCATTAAAGGATTGCCCCCAAGTAACCTTATGCCTAGTGTCAATCTGAACTCAACAAAATCTTAAAAAGTCTAAGAGTTTGCAAACACACTTGTTGTTGGTGCAAGTTGCATCAATGATATTCCTCTTTAAGTGTTTTAATGTTTGACAATACACTTAAGTCAGTGATACATTGAACAGACAAAGGGGAGAAGAGAAGTAACCTTAGCTGAAGAAAAGTCCTAGTCAATCTAGGCATCGAAACCCTAAGTCCCAGCGAAGGGATGCTGGGCACCTAGCGAAGGGCTGCTAGGTATCGAAACCCTAAGACCTAACGAAGGGCTGTTAGGCACCTAACGAAGGGCTGCTAGGTATCGCAACCCTAAGACCTAGCGAAGGGCTGCTAGGCACCTAGTGAAGGACTACTAGGCATAAAAGACCTAGCAAAGGGCTGCTAGGCACCTAGCGAAGGGCTGCTAGGCATAGAAGACCTAGCGAAGGATTGCTAGGCACCAGGCAAAGGACCACTTGGTAACAAAGACCGAGCGAAGGGCTGCTAGGCATCTGGCGAAGGACTGCTAGGAAATGAAGACTTGGTCCGAGGGACTAAGCAACTTAGCTGAGTGATGACTAAGGACAGGAGTAGAGACGGGTCGGGGTTCGAGCGTCTCGAGATCCGGAGTAATCGGAGGCTAAGCAAAAGTCCATCCGAAGGACTGGATGGCAACCGTCTCCTGAAAGGACTAGGTGAAGGGCGAGTTCTCGGGGATAGGAACTCGTGCCGGTTCAACCTAGGGTTTCGTTCAAATCCGAAGTCCGAACCAAGTCCTTAAGCTTAATATTATATGTATATATGCTTTGTGTATCTTGCAGGTAACCAGAACCGGAGACAAAGCAAGGTAACCAGTTTGTAGGCTTAAGGAGGGCGCCCACAGTGTTGAGGGCACCCTCACCAACCAGGGCACCCTGAACAGCCAGGGCGCCCTGAGCCAAAGGTAAAATTGCAGTAAACGTGAAGCAGGCAGAACAGGTGTCAAGCAGGGCGCCCTGAGCGTCCGAGGCGCCCTGGTTCAAAGCTGTATTTGCAGTTTCGAACCCAAAACTCAGATAAGCCATCATGAGGGCACCCTAGAGGTCCAGGATGCCCTGGTCAAAAGTCTTATCAGCTGCGGCTAGGTCGGTGCAAGGATAAGAGTTGACCGAGTTTATCGGGGTGCCCCCAGCGTCCAGGGCGCCCCCAGGAGGCCTATATAAGGGGCTTCGACCCCTCTGCTTCAAACACGACTTCCAAGAGCGATCCTAAGCTTTCTGCGCGACGACAACACGCTAGAAACGAGACTCTATGACCGGGAGGCTCCAGTAGGAGGTGCGCGGCACTTTGGAGGTCCAGATCGGCCGAGCTTCAAACATTATCTCGTTGGTTTGCTTTTTAATTACTGTATTTAAATTTCTATATTATTGCTTGTAATACTGCACTGTAGGTCGGGTTTCTCCGCCTCCGGAAAGTCCGGAAAGGAGACCAATAGTGGACGGGCGTTCCCGTGCATAGGCCTTGGATGTACTGACCCTGGGGGGTCGGGAACCAAGTAAAAATCCGCTGTGTACTTGTGTTCTTTCTTCGGTTTTCTTTTTATTTATTTTCCGCTGCGCTACTAATATTCTAAGTCCAGAACGAAAGATTTACGAAGAATTCCGAAATATTTTTCACGTTCGATATTCACCCCCCCCCCTCTATCGACGGCACCGGTCCTACAATTGGTATCAGAGCCTAGCCGCTCTTCACCGGACTAACCGCCGACGGAGCAATGACGCCAGGAGTTGAGGGGGAGCCCAGGGGTGAATCAGGTATAATTTTTTTTTATGTCAAATTTTAGGTTGCATATTATTTGTTTCACATGCAGGGAGAGAGGGCACTATAAAAATCAGTGCCCTACTCGTAAAAATCGTTCATCACCGGCGGCGAAGGAGGCACCAGCGCCAGGAAACCGGAGGGACAAAAGCCATATCAGATGCTTCAAGTGCGAAAAATACGGGCATTACAAAAACAAATGTCCGACAATGGTACGAAAAATTTATGTTCCAAAAACTTTACAAATTCCTGCATTATCTTATGATAACTTAGTTAATTTTCCTGATAAATTAGATTACCTGCACAATAAAATTAATATCTTACATGTCAAATTAGAAAATGCAGATATGACTAAAATATCTGAAATTAATTGTTTAATTCAAAATATCAATTCAGAAATTGATAAAATTAATTCTGATAATTAATCTGATGGAATTAATTCTGATAATTATTCTGATAAAATTAATTTTGACAATTATTCTGATGAAATTAATTCTGATAATTATCCTGATAAAATCAATACTGATAATATTAAGTCTGATAATTTTAAATCAGATAAAATTAAACCTAAGGATAAATTTGAATTTAAATTCAAAAATCTTAAGGATAATTCGGAATTCAAATTCGAAAATCCCAAGATTAATTCAGAAATTAATTCTGAAAATCTTAAAGATAATCTAAAGATTAATGTTGAAAATATATCTGAGGATAATTTTCTCCTAGATAATAATTTAATTATAGATAATACTGAAGATTATTACAAAACCTTAATTAGTGGCCCAAATTACTCCACCTACTGTAAGGATATTGAAAAATCTAATCCTAAGGAGGATATGGAACTATCTAAGATAAAGGCCATAATCAATAAAAATTACAAAAATTCAAATAAATCAAAATTATTAGAAAAACATGAAAAGAAAGAAAAAGATGAAGAAGAAATTTTCAAAATAATGAAAATGATGAATTTTGTAACGACCCGGAAAATTCTCTTAATATTTTCTTAAAATATTGAGCATGTCTAGATAATTTTCCGAGGGGGCCAGAAATAATTATGTAAAATTGGGCCTAGAAATCCATGTTCTCTCATTTAAATTGAGAAAAACTAGGTACTAATGAGCTTTAAATGGGCTTCAAAAATGAGTATTAATTAGGTAAAATTAATATAAATTAGGTAAAATTAATATAAATATAAAAGAATTTTATTTAGGAATATTGGCATAATTATGGGTGATTTTAGGGGGATTTTCAGAATTTAAGAAATTAAAATAATAAAATAAATGAAATAAAAATAAAATAAAAATAAAGGTGCATGAGCCAAGGATTGAACCTTGGACCTCTTGTACAACAATGTAAGCCTTAACCAACTCACCTAGCAAGGGATTTCTATGAGGAAATGAAGTGGATATAAGTTGAGATTAAGAAGAAGATGAAGAGTCATGGAGAGACTCTTCATTCACCACCTTAATGGGTTATAAAGAGGGGGGGGGGGGTTTTGGGAGTTATTCTCTTCTCTCCAACAATTGCATTCTCTTCCTCCTTCTTTCTCATCCTAGATGAAATCTACAAGGGAGATTTTCCCTTGGGAAAACTCCACAAGAAGGTCCTACCACCAAGATCTAAAGGTTTCCTAAGGTTCCAAGGCTAGGGGTGATCAAGAGACAACAAGTCTTCCTTCTTCTTCCCATCTAAGGTCTAAAAATCAAGAAACCCCAAGGTAAGACCCTCTCACCTGAGGTATAATAGTTCCCTATGATTTCCATGATTTTTAGCATGATATATTGGTTAGTTTTCGAAATTGATGTTGAAAGGAAAGAAAACCAAGACCCTCATGCTTAAGGGTTTCGGCCACCATGTTTTACAGGTCTATAATTATGCTAAAAATCATGATAATGTTATTTAATGTTCTCTTATGATGTTTATAGGTTAAGTATAATTTTTTGGAATTTTTGGAGCACCCTAGGACACCCTAGGGTTTCGGCCAACATGAAAGAAACAAAACTAAGAACCCTAAGTTTAAGGGTTTCGGCCACCATGTTTTACAGGTATATAATTATGCTAAAAATCATGATAATGTTATTTAATGTTCCATTATGATGTGTAGAGGTTAATTATAATTTTTTGGAATTTTTGGAGCATCCTAGGACACCCTAGGGTTTCGGCCAACATGAAAGAAACAAAACTAAGAACCCTAAGTTTAAGGGTTTCGGCCACCATGATTTACAGGTCTATAATTATGATAAAAATTATGATAATGTTATTTAATGTTCCCTTATGATGTGTAGAGGTTAAGTACAATTTTTGGGAATTTTTAGAGTACCCTAGGACACCCTAGGGTTTCGGCCAACATGAAAGAAGCAAAACCAAGAACCCTAGGATGGAGGGTTTCGGCCACTATGATTTTAAAGTCTATAATTATGCCAAAAATATTTATAATGTTATTTAATGTTCCCTTATGAAGTTTATAGGTTAATTATAATTTTTGGGAATTTTTGGAGTACCCTAGGATACCCTAGGGTTTCGGCCAACAACAAGACCTCATGGGTGGAGTTGGGTCTAAAACCCCAAGCATGTGTTTGATGTATTAACATGATATAAGAGAGATGGAGGGTGATTATGTGAATGTTTCACATGGCTTTGAGACCCTATAGGTTTCGGCCAAGTACCCTAATAGGGTGGGAAGTTAGGACTTATTTCAAGTAAGGGCCCCAATGGCCCTATGGTAAGGTATGGTTGATGTTTAAGCAATTGATTTGGGGGTTTTAATGGAATTTTTCCATACCCCCATGGCCTTGAAGTTTCGGCCAAGAGCAAGTTTAGGGTTAAAGGATTAGGGTTGGCCTTAAGTATGGGATTAAATGTTCCCTATGGCCTAGTATGTATGTATGGGATGTTAGTTGGGAGGTTATGTGAAGTTTCATGGACCTAGGGTTCCTTGGGGACTTTCGGCCAAGGACATAACCTAGGGCTAGGGTTGGGTTAAATCTCCAAAGATGCTTAGTAAGATGGAAGAAGTTCTATGTTAACTAAACCCTTAGTATGTATGTCATGAATTATATGTTAAGTCATAGATGTTTAGACATGTGCCATGATTTGTGAATAATATGTAAGTATGCCATGTCTTATGAATGATATGCCATGGTTATGAATGATATGCCATGTTTATGAATGATATGCCATGTTTATGAAGGTTATGCCATGTTTTATGAATAAGATGTAAGTATGTCATATCTTATGAATGAGGTTAAAGTACATGCCTTTAGGGCATAACGATGATGTTAAGTATGATGAATGAATGATGATGAATGACAAGTATGATGAATGAATGATGATGAATGACAAGTATGATGAATGAATGATGATGAATGGAAAGCATGTGAAAGCATTATATTTTATTTTATGGGCTTGTACCGGACCTAAGTAAGGTCCACGGTTCTGGACTACCGATGATGCTGTCCACGGTTCGGGACTACCGATGATGCTGTCCTTACGGTTCGGGACTACCGATGAAGCTGTCCTTACCCTAGTAGGTCGAGATTAGCTACCTCGTATTTACTTAGGGATGCGCGCATATGATGAATGAATGTGGTACAAGCCAGGGCCCAATGAATGTTATGATATTTTAAAAGCATGTTTTTAAAGATTAAGCATCTATATATATATATATATATATATATATATATATATATATATATATATATATATATATATATATGCAATTGCCACATGCATCCATCCATGTTATGCATTATATTTATGATAAGAATATTATGCAAAGTAAGTTTATGCAAGGTATGTTTATGCAAATGATTTTGTTTATGTTTCGTGTTAATATATGATGCCATGATTTGATTGTGTTCATGCTAGTCTAGAATGTCATGATTTACTTATGTTCATGCTAGTTTAGGATGCCATGATTTATTTATGTACATGCTAGTTTAGGATGCCATGATTTATTTATGTTCATGTTAGTTTAGGATGCCATGATTTAACTAGTTTTATGTTAAGTTAGAATGCCATGATTTATTTATGTTCATGCTAGTTTAGGATACCATGATTTAATTATATTTATGCTAAGTTAGAATGCCATGATTTTAATTATGTCCATAATAATTCATGATGCCATGATTTAATTATGTTAAGCTGAGTTAGGACGCCATGATTTTATTTAGGTTCATGCCATGCTAAGAATGTTTATGAGATTATGTATATTATGTCTATGTTTACGCCAAGCACCATGCCATGCTATGAATGTTTACAATGTTTATATCTATGCCAAGTATCGTGTCATGCCATGAATGTTCTTATGGATATGTTTATGCCATGCTATGAATGTGATGAAGTTATGCTTATGTCATGACGAAGGTGTGCTAAGTGATGAAAAGGCTTATGTTCTAAGTAAAGCACTAAGTATGCTAATGTCTTATATGCTCATGATTGAATGATGAATGGTTTTAGTGAGTAGGAAAGAGTCTTACTAAGTCTGTGTGCTTATAGTCTTGTTTTCTTATACCGCAGATCATGCAAAGGGACAGTAAGGAAGCAGCAGGAGGGCATCAAAGAATGTGTGTGATAGTGACTTGGCCAAGGAGCGATATGGTTGCTCGTTTTATGATAGAACTTTACCTTTATTATTAGGTGCTTGAGTATGACTCTATGACATGATGCTAAGTATGACATGATGCTACGAATGACATGATGCTAAGTATGATATGATGCTAAGTATAAAGTTACTATGCTAAGTTCCTATGTTATGATGCTAGAAATGGTAGTAAGTGCATGTAGGAGTAAGTTAAAGGTTTCTGCTGCATTATGATGTCTACATGCCCTAGGTATGTTAACGTAACGCCGCTTTAAAAAAAAAAAAAAAGCGGGCGCTACAAATTTAAACCCACAATTATTAATTAATCATTATAACCTTAATTCAAATTAAATCCAAATTAAATCCAAACAAAATTCAAATTTAAATTAAATTCGAAATTCAAATTTAAATTAAATTCAAATTCAAATTTAAATTAAATTTAAATTCAAATTAATTAATTCTTAATAATTAAAATTCAAATTAATTAATTCTTAATAATTCAAATTCAAATTAATTAATTCTTATTCAAATTAATTAATTCTTAATAATTCAAATTCAAATTAATTAATTCTTAATAATTCAAATTCAAATTAATTAATTCTTAATAATTCAAATTAAAAATTAAAACTCAAATAATTCAAATTTATTCAAATTCGAATTAATTCAAATAATTCAATTAAATTTGAATTAATTAAATTAAATTTGAATTAATTCAAATAATTAAATTAAATTAAATTAAATTCAAATTAATTCGATTAAATTTGAATTAATTCAAATAATTAAATTAAATTAAATTAAATTCAAATTAATTCAATTAAATTCGAATTAATTCAAATAATTCAATTAAATTCGAATTAATTCAAATAATTCAATTAAATTCGAATTAATTCAAATAATTCAATTAAATTCGAATTAATTCAAATAATTCAATTAAATTCGAATTAATTCAAATAATTCAATTAAATTCTAATTAATTCAAATTAAATCCTAATGAAATTCAGATTAATTCAAATTAAATCCTAATTAAATTCAAATTAAATTCAAATTAAATTAAATTTGAATTAAATTAAATTTGAATTAAATTCAATTAAAATTTTAAGTCAGTTAAATCAATTTAATTCAAATAAAGCTAATCAATTCAATCTACCTCAAATAAATTCAACTTTAATTGATTCAAATCAATTCAATCTTAATTAATTAATTTTCAAATTAATTCAAACTTCAATTAACTCAACTTCAAATCTTAAATAACTTAAACTCAAACTAAAATAAAATTTTATGCAAACTGTAACAATTAAAATTAATAACACTAAATATGTCAAAGTGGGTTGGCATATTCGCGGGTTCACATGACATGTATCAAATCGGAAATTTGATACATTTTTAGAAACTTAAATAAAATGCTTTGGACTTGTTTGACTCATGCATAATTGCCATGTCATGCATCTGATACTTCTTTTTTGACATGTCATTCATATTTAATTTTTATGCATATATTAGAACGGTTATAGGAAAAAGAATAATTGAAACTTGATCAACCTAGTATTGGGTGGCAGTGAGATGATAGTACGTTAGGGAAGCCAACTCTAATAAGATCAAATATACTTGGTCTCTTTAGACTGGTGAAACTAGCCGAAGCTACCGATCCAAAACTCAAACTAGTTAGACCAGAATTTTTCAAAAAGTAATCTTGAAAATGAAATTTCATTAAAAGGCTTTGTTAAGGAAAGGGTGGATGATCCCATAAGGCTACGGCCAAAGAAGGCCTAGTGCCTCGCCAAGACCTGGAAGCCAATTTTTGAAATTCAAATTCAAGTTACTTCTTGTCAAATTCAAATCTAACACAAGCTTCAATTAAATCTTAGAATTGAAAAATAAATTAAAGAAAAATGATTCAAGCATCTCACAATACACTTATAAGGCAATCATGCTTGTTGTATTGATACATCTAAAATGGGTGAGATGTTAAGGACTAATAAATTGAAAAATGTTTTTCAAAATTATTATTCAAAATCATTAGAATATTTTTCTAAAAATATATTTTCAAAATAGTGCTTCAACATAATAATGTTTTTATGGAATTCATGCTTGTCTGGTTGAATATGCATATTATATGTTTTTTCAAAATTATATCTTTTCAAAAATTGTTTGACTCACACAATTAGACACAAGCCTCTTAGGACAACACTAAAGTTCCTTAAGGCACTTAGATAGAGTCAAACGGTGTTGGATGCAGGGGGAGTGTTTTGTTCTTTTTATTAAAAATATGTTTCGAAAACTGCACCTTAATTTGCATTACATATGTTTTCAAAATTATCTTCTTTCCAAATTGTGGCTTCAAAATCTATCTACTTAAAAATTATCGGTTCTTTGACTTTGATAAACCCTAAAGACACAGAGGAAAGGTCCACTTTATGATCTTCAAGGACTCCTAGGACGTGTCAAATTTAGGGGGAGTCAAAGTCAAAAGAAGAATTTCATAAAAAGTTTTTTAATTATCCATTTTTCTTAAAATAATTCTTCTTAATCTGAATCAAACCTTAAGACTTAGAGGAAGAGTACTTGTGGTCAACAAGCTTCCCAGGAATAGGTCAAGTTTAGGGGGAGATCAAATTAAAAGAATTATTGAATATTTCAAATGTTTTCATGAGCGGTATTTTTCAAATCCTATTGAAAACATAAGTATTCTTTCAAAATAGTATCAATTTTCAAAAATTACTATTATTTTCAAAAATTCATCTGGTTTTTTTTTAATTTGAAATAATATCTTGAGTTTGGAAAATCTTCCAAGACACTTAGGAAAATGTCCTTGTAGTCAACAAGGTTTCCTATGATTGTGTTAGACTGAAAGATAAACCAAATCAAGTATTATCACTTTAAAATCTTTACATTTTTCAAAATTAACTTACATCCTATTATTCTGTGACTTATGAAATTTTTTTTATATTTACTTGGGTTGAACACTTCCAGGACACTTAGGAAAATGTCCTTGTAGTCAACAAGGGTTCCCAGGATAGTGTCAGACTGGAAATTTAACCAAGTGAAGCCAAATATTATGTTTTCAAAAGTACTTATGTCTTTCAAAGCCAAATATTCTTTCAAAAGTACTATCATTTTTTTCAAAATTCTATTAATATTTACTTGACCTTGAAAAATATTATGTTTCATAAAACACTTATTTTCGAAACACAGTTAATACTTGCAAAATAGGCATAACATTTATATTTTCCAAAATAACATTCTTTCAAAAGTTATGCATTTTCCAAAAGTACTTAATTATTCAAAAATTCAATATATTTTCAAAGGTACTTATATTTTTCAAAAATTACATAATTTTTGCAATATATTATTCAAAATACAATGCTTTCAAAAATTTTGCACTAAGTATTTTCAAAAAAAAGAACCAAAGGTTTTTAATGTTGGTGCAAGTATTTTATTTCTTTTTGATGTATGACAAAGGGGGAGAGATGTGTGCTTAAGTTAGAAATTTTTTTCCTGAAGATCAAAAATGTAGTTTCAAAACCTATATTTTTTATTTTACCCCAAGGACAGTAAGTTAGCCCCTTAAACCAATCTAACTTAAGGTATTGTCAAACATCAAAAAGGGGGAGATTGTTGGTGCAAGTTGCATCAATGATATTCCTCTTTAAGTGTTTTAATGTTTGACAATACACTTAAGTCAGTGATACATTGAACAGACAAAGGGGAGAAGAGAAGTAACCTTAGCTGAAGAAAAGTCCTAGTCAATCTAGGCATCGAAACCCTAAGTCCCAGCGAAGGGATGCTGGGCACCTAGCGAAGGGCTGCTTGGTATCGAAACCCTAAGACCTAACGAAGGGATGTTAGGCACCTAGCGAAGGGATGCTAGGTATCGCAATCCTAAGACCTAGCGAAGGGCTGCTAGGCACCTAGTGAAGGACTACTAGGCATAGAAGACCTAGCAAAGGGTTGCTAGGCACCTAGCGAAGGGCTGCTAGGCATAGAAGACCTAGCGAAGGATTGCTAGGCACCAGGCAAAGGACCGCTTGGTAACAAAGACCTAGCGAAGGGCTGCTAGGCACCTGGCGAAGGACTGCTAGGAAATGAAGACTTGGTCCGAGGGACTAAGCAACATAGCTGAGCGATGACTAAGGACAGGAGTAGAGACGGGTCGGGGTTCGAGCGTCTCGAGATCCGGAGTAATCGGAGGCTAAGCAAAAGTCTATCCGAAGGACTGGATGGCAACCGTCTCCTGAAAGGAGTAGGTGAAGGGCGAGTTCTCGGGGATAGGAACTCGTGCCGGTTCGACCTAGGGTTTCGTTCAAATCCGAAGTCCGAACCAAGTCCTTAAGCTTAATATTATATGTATATATGCTTTGTGTATCTTGCAGGTAACCAGAACCGGAGACAAAGCAAGGTAACGAGTTTGCAGGCTTAAGGAGGGCGCCCCCAGTGTTGAGGGCGCCCTCACCAACCATGGCGCCCTGAGCCAAATGTAAAATTGCAGTAAACGTGAAGCAGGCAGAACAGGTGTCAAGCAGGGCGCCCTGAGCGTCCGAGGCGCCCTGGTTCAAAGCTGTATTTGCAGTTTCGATCCCAAAACTCAGATAAGCCATCATGAGGGCTCCCTGGAGGTCCAGGGTGCCCTGGTCATAAGTCTTATCAGCTGCGGCGTGGTCGGCGCAAGGATAAGAGTTGACCGGGTTTATCGGGGCGCCCCCAGGAGGCCTATATAAGGGGCTTCGACCCCTCTGCTTCAAACACGACTTCCAAGAGCGATCCTAAGCTTTCTGCTCGACGACATCACGCTAGAAACGAGGCTCTACGACCGGGAGGCTCCAGGAGGAGGTGCGCATCACTTCGGAGGTCCAGATCGGCCGAGCTTCAAACATTGTCTCGTTGGTTTGCTTTTTAATTACTGTATTTAAATTTCTATATTATTGCTTGTAATACTACACTGTAAGTCAGGTTTCTCCGCCTCCGGAAAGTTCGGAAAGGAGACCAATAGTGGACGGGCGTTCCCGTGCATAGGCCTTGGATGTACTGACCCTGGGGGGTCGGGAACCAAGTAAAAATCCGCTGTGTACCTGTGTTCTTTCTTCGTTTTTCTTTTTATTTATTTTCCGCTGCGCTACTAATATTCTAAGTCCAGAACGAAAGATTTACGAAGAATTCCGAAATATTTTTCACGTTCGATATTCACCCCCCCCCTCTATCGACGGCACCGGTCCTACACTTGTTAGGATATACCCTATCCTCAAAAAATATGATTCCACGAAAATATCAAGTGTGCTTGACTTTTGGTACATCCTTGATTTTCTTAAAAGATTGGGCATTTGTATCAACTTTGAACCTTATTCATGATTCCTTGTGTTTGTCAAATCTAACCATTATCAGTCTACACAAGGAATTATCCTCAATTCTTTCCTTTTTATCCCTTAATCCTAGAGTCATATGGGAAACTTCCATATTCTTTCATTCACCAAATCTTATCATTTAATATCATCTAATGACTTGCAACACATATACTATCAAATCATGATATAAAATCTCACAATATAGCATAACACTTTCCTATGATTTGAATCATGCAGTTTCTGATCAGCTAATAGGCCTTTTCAACATAACCCTTATGGATCAGTCGACTGCCCACATGGCAGTCGGCTGCTAAAATGAATAGAAAAGTTTATGGGCTGAAATCAGTCGGATCAGTCGACTGCCCCCAGGGCAGTCGACTAATACCTGAATTTCAGGTTTTCAGCACAATTTCATAAATGTCTAAATAATTTCACAAATCTCCGAAAAATCTAAAATTTCGTAGGGAGATTTGTGGAGCCTATGCCTACTTGGGAAAAAATATATTTTCAAATAGATGTACTCCAAATCTCATGATTGGCACGAAACCCACTCTACCCAAATTGTATCAATTAGACTTTTCCCAAAAGTTCTAATTTTGACTTCTCCTCAATGTATCTTCCAATGCTTGATCATAGTTCATTTCTACCACTGACTTATATGGTATTTACCCATTAAACCCTGATTTTATCAATTATAAACCTATTTTTGTCTTTTTCTCCCTTAAACTCCTTTTAATGTGACAATTTTCTAGGATTAAGACTTACCCAAGTTTTCCAACCCTTTTTGGCGCATTCTATCTAATTTCCTAGTTCACCTAGACTTTCCTAGAGAACCCATCTCTTGAGATCCATTTACCATGGACCCCAAAGACTCCTAGAGCCCCCCTTGAGCTCTTAGCCTTAGCCACCTCTCTAGGTAACTCAATCCACACTAGGTCACACCGGTGAGCCCCCGGTGACTCTTGGCCTACAAAATGAACCCTCTTAACCTTAGACACCTTGTCTTTGGTTAAGTCATTTTCTTTCCCTTTGGATGACACCCCCTTGCCATCCTTAGACTTCTCCTTCTTGCCATGATCATATGTCTTCCTACCATATTTCTTTCTGTTGGCCTTGGAGACTCTAGACCGATAACCCAAACCCGATCTATCATAGTTGGGTTTTATACTATCCAAAATCATGTCTAGACCCTTTGATCCAACCGTGAATCTTTCTAGGGTCTTTTCTAGTTTATCAAGCCTTGCCTTCAAGGCTTGATTTTCCCTTTCCAAGTTTCTAGCCTTAGAATCCATATGTCCACTTTGGACATCTTTAGACCTACCCTCCTTTCTAGGCACATTCCTTCCCTTCTTGGGATTAATGTCATGATCCTTAGGTACAAAGGTCTTAGGTCTATGATGATGCATGCTTTTCTTAGGGTTTTGATCTACCTTGTTAACCCTAGTCCTATCATTATATCTAAAACCATGGTTATGCGCAAGCAAACAGTTTTCATTGATTCTAGCATGCATGGGTGAATACTTAACATTATTTTTAATATGCAAGGAGGAACTTGAAATTGAATTACACTTTAACTTGAGGTTAGGAATTACCTCCCTTACCCTTGAAGTTCCCTCTTGATGTGATCTTTGCTTCTTCCTTTCTTCATTCTCCCATCTCATCAAGTGTGCCATTTTCTTGAGCTCTTTCTTCCTTGGACACTTGGTGTGGTAGTGCCCTAGCTCGCCACACGTGAAGCATCGAATCCTCCTCTTCTTCTCTTGGGATTCTCCATTCCTACACTTCATGTTAGCATTTAATTGAATTGAGAGAGGTTTAAAGTGTACCTCCATTTTACCTTTTGGGCACTTGTCCTTGTAGTGCCCCTTATCATTGCAACCAAAGCATGTGATGTGCTCCTTTCTCTTGGCTTTGGTGCAGGTAGAGGCTAGGTTGACTTCTTCTTCAACCTTGGATGAAGTGGATGCTTCCTCTTGTTCTTGCATTGATGAGGGTCTCTCTTCCCCCTCAATTCTTGAGATGGTGACCTCCTCCTCTTCTCTAGATGAGGTGGATGACCTCTCACTTTCTTCTTCCACTTCACTTGGTGAGATAGTCAATTCTTCTCCTTTTTCTTCTTCTTGAACCATTTGACTCATCTCCTTGGATTCTTCCATTAGTTGATCTTGGGTAGGTTTCTTATGAAATTCTTCTAATTTGATCCACAATTCATATGCATTTTGGTATACTCCTACACCACTCAAAATATTGTTAGGCAAAATATTTACTAAAATATTAATTACCTTTTTATTTGCTTTTGCTTGATCTTGTTGTTCTTGATTCCAATATCTAGGCGTAAGCCTCTTCCCGTGCTTATCCTTTAGAATCTCGAATGGCTCTTCTATCATCATCCTACACGCCCAATCCATGCTAAGCCAAGTCTCCATCCTTGCTTTCCAATAGCCGAAATCCTCATGGTCGTAGGGCGGTGGAGTATAGATATCATCCCCAAGTTTGTCTTCCATTTTCTTTTCCTCTAGCGTGTGCTCCCTCGGCGGTTAGTCAAATCGAGAGCGGTCCTCAACTCTGATACCACTTGTTAGATCGATTCAGTACGCTAGAGGGGGGTGAATAGCGATCTTCGATTCTTCTTGTACCTACGTTGTTAGTTGCACAGCGGAAACAATAATAAAGAGAACAAACAACGCTAACAAGAAAGATTTACTTGGTATCCACCCTGGAGGGTGACTAATCTAAGAATCCGTTGGTGGATCACTCCCCGGATAACCTCCGGCTAGTCCTCGTCGTTCCTTGTGGGTGGAAAAACCACACCACAACATCTTGAGAATACCTAAGCACAAAGACTACTATCTTGCCTTTAACCAAGACAAGATTCGTCAAGAATCTCAGCCACCATGAAGTCCTCTTTAAATAGGATTTGGGTTGAAACCCTCGCCACCAGTAGATTGCTCCAATGACAGTCGACTGGTGCCACTGAAATTCGACCGTTGCAACCCCAACATTCGAATTCTCAGCCAACTCATCAGCCGCTACCAGTCGACTACTCCCAGGGCAGTCGACTAGTCCAGAGCTAAAACCCTTCTGTGAGTTTCATCAGTTGATAGCCCCCAGGTCGGTCGACTGGTCTACTCGCACACCTAAGGTTACCCTTCTCGAGTATATTCCACTCCGCACTCGAACCTTAGGATTTCCTGAGTACAATCACACAGCACTCGTACCCTCACGACTCAACTGACTCCTCATCCGCAGCCTCAACTATTGCCTTCGCGCCCTCTTCATCTTCGGCTCCCATCCCTCAGATGCACACAAGCCTCCAGCTTGCCTCCATGTCATCCATCATGCATGCCTTGAAGTCTGCGCCTCTCAGCTCATCGTCCCTGCTCTCCAAGGTCCCTCGGGTGCACACAAGCCTCCAGCTTGTCTCTATGCCACCCTTCACCTTACCGAGGTCGTCCAGCTATGTCCATATGTGTAAACCTGCGCAACCTGCACACTCAACATACACATATCAAATACAAGGGTAAACCTAACTTAAACCCTTTGCCCAAATATCAAAACACTTGGTCACTCCAGACCACAGATTGCCTCAACATTACAAATATATGAGCACCGAATTTTAGCAACAAAATGTAAATAATACCGACAACATTGAAAGGATTGCAGAATGCCTTGGATAGCGTGTCATTGATCTTGATCATTTGCGGCGTGGATTAACTCGAGCACAGAAGAAGTTTGAAGAGTGTTGGCGTGCTTGAGTTGCAAGAAAGATTCTTTGCGTTGAATTGAATTGATGCTGGAACGCAAGGGGTGAAGCCCCTTATATAGGTAGTTCTCGGGCGCCTGAGGCTTATGGGGTGCCTGACACGTGTCGTCAATCTGGCGCATCCTTATTCGCAGACTCGACCAAACTCCTATCTCTGGTCTTGGGCGCCTGGGATCCCTGGGGCGCTTGATGACTCACGGGTGCCTGAGTTGCTGACGTGGCAACCTGCTAGCTCAGCCGAATTTACCCGCTGGAACAAGCCATCTGGGGCAGTTGATAACTATCAGGCGCCTGGATTCTCGGGCGCCTGACTCCTCTCAGGCGCCTGGGATGCAACAGTAACAACTCTTCACTCCTGCAACCAGAGTTAGTCCAAGAACAATATATAATATATAGATAATTGAATAAATCACAGCCGGAGCTGTCTTGGTTCTGACTTTGGATTTCAATATGAAACTTTAGGTCGAACCGACGCCTACTATTCCCTCTTTCGGGGAACGCGTCCTCACCTACTCCTCTCAGAAGAAGTTACCTTTTGCCAACTGGCTCCTCCATTGGACTTTTGCTCGGCCTCCGAGGCTATCGAATCTCAAGACGTCCGTTCCTCGACCCGCCTCTACTTCTGTCCATAATCCTCGCTCGGCTAAGACTCCTGCCCAATCTTCCAGATTTGGACTTCGATGCCCAGTCCACGACCAGGACTTCTTGCCCAACCCTCGGCCAGGTCTTTTTGCCTAGTCCTCGACCAGGACTTTTTGCTCAACCTTGCAGGTCAAGACTACGTGCCTTGGTGAACTAGGACTTTCCTGCACACTTGGTAAATCCATTAGATAACAATACACACTTAACTTTGAACCCTTTGCCATTATCAAAATCAGGTTCGATCTGGTGCTTCTGGCACCAACACCTTGTTGCAGCTAAAGGAGAAATCAGCTTGACTGGGGTGCCTGAATGGGACTCAGGCACCTGAGAGCTGCAGACGGTGGTTGAGCTGATGCAATAGTCAGAATCCTGGCTGTCGTGGCGAGTGCTGAGTGGAGGATCCACGTCAACACTTAGGCACCTGAAAGGGACTCAGGCTCCTGGCCAGGATAGAATTTGACCGGGCAATAGATAGAGTTCCTGCCCGATATGCTCCGACGGGGGCGCTTGAATGGTCATTCAGGCGCCTGAGTAAGTACTATAAAAAAGGGTCGAGTGTAGTAGTTAAAGACAGAAATTTTAACACTACAATCACTTTCTTCTTCTTTGTACTATGCGACCGAAGTTTTGATAATGCTGAAACGTCATCTGACTCTCTGAACGAAGATCTGTCCTCTCATTTTAGGATTCGGTATAATTGTTCATTTTTTATTGTACACTTCAGTTTGTAACTTGCAAACATTCTTCGATTATTAGTAACCCCTAATGTAAATGGTCAAGAATCATGGGCCTTACAGTAGAAGTCAGTCAAGACTCTGAAGCAAGTAAAACCAACCAGAGTTAGAGATCGTGTTTTGTTTCTTGTTTCTGTTGCTTTCTCTCTCTCTCTAACTCCTACGCTTACTTTCAAAGCTTCCGTTGTGTACTTTGCTTAATTATTTAACTGTTAAATCCAAAGTTTTTTTTGGGAAGCGATATTCACCCCCCCTTTATCGCTCAATCTCGATCCTACACCATGGCATATAACACACACAATAGATCTATGACATCATTTTTACTATGATTGCAAAAATGAGTTATGAGACAAAACCTCATGGCAGCCCCGCTTAGTCCATCATGATGAACCCGAGACCCTTCATGACCTATTGATGCATCTTTGCGACAAAAATCACTCTATTTTTTCCCAATATATTGACGCAACGCATCAACTATCGTGAACACCATAAGTTATAAAAATTTATCGAATATAATCGGACTATAGCATGCATTCATATTGTGTATGAAGATGCTATAGCCTTTTAGTTTGATCAACACAAACTTTTGCATCTTAACAAAATACTCATACAATCATGCAACTCATAATAAAACATATGTCCTACTTTTATATCGCATATAAAAGAATACTAAACTTTGTACGATCTTTCGTAAGTAGCTTTGATACCTCTATTGGGATCTCTATGATACAACAACTTAAAAAACATAGTGGAAAATAAGATTCCTTGAGCGATCTATGTGAAAAATTCATACGAAATTTGATCTATCTAATAAACATACCTTTGGAGCGTACCCTTAGCTTATCCCGCTAATCCTTAGTTCGCCGGATCTCTGCACGATTAGGATGCACATGCCACTAATAGTATCCACACTAATATGATCTCGGTCTCGAAGATGAACCACCTTAGTTATGATAGTAACTTGGGATGATTCACCAGACAAGAGGACCAAAAACACAACTTGAGTGTTTTGGCCATGAAGAAGGAGAGAAGGAAGAAGAAGATCAAGTTCAACAGCCTCTTCATTCCACCAAAATGACCCTTTTGTATTCAAGCTTTAGAATACAAAAGGTCTTTGGCTTTTGGTTTTCTCAACTTATTAATGTCCATTAATCTCAATGAATACCAAAGCGTTTTGGTATTCTTTTAACCTTTTGTATTCATCCAATGAATATAAAGGGTTTTGGTCTTTTAGTCTTCCTCTTTAATAATGTTTATTAAACCCTTTTAATGAACACTAATCCCTTTTAAATGGTTGAATCTTATCTAAATGAGTCTAACTCAAATTACACTCAATACCATAATCCAATTAGATTCATTTGAGTCTAACTCAATTAATCCAATTTCAGATCATATTTTAGTCAAACTAAAAATAAGTTATCTCCGAAATATCGTGCTCTTTATATATAACCCAATAGGTTCTTGTAACATTCGCAATGTATCTAAATCGCTTTAGACACATAAACAATGAGCGACATCTAGCAATGCATCATTGCTACCCAAGTGACAAGAAAGTCAAGATCCGACCTAACCTTACCATGTCTATTATAATATATGACTTTGTCCTTCTACCCTTGATATCTAGACTGATCAATGAGGCATAGACTGCGTCATCCCCTTATCAATCTTTATGTTTCTTGATTCCCAAGTAGACTCACTCAACCAAATAAGCTCAATATCTCATATTGACTTATTTGAGCATGACAATGCATTTTAGTAGTCCTACTCGATCAAGGGGTCCACAGATATCACTCCCATCAAATGAAAGAGATAGATCCCATCTACATCGCTCATATCCCTCCACATAATTTGTTACATACCTAGTGATCGACTTTATAGTCCACCCTGTTATGGGTGACGTTTGACAATACCAAAGTATACAATTCCTTTTATAGGGAACAATAGTAACCTCGGGTCTAAGGACTCTTCATACCAATAGTCACTATTAGAAATTTTATGACACTCATATAATGATCCATGCAATGTTCTCATGGCAGATCAATTCAGTATATATATTCTCCAATATATATATCTATGTGTGAACATGATATCCCATATTCATGACTTGTGAGATCAAATCATCAATTGACCTACATGCAAGTCTTAACGCATTAATATTGCTCTTATATATTAATGTTTGACTAGGAATAGTTAAGAGTATTATTCTCTACAACCTCTCATAATCAATTAAGCCAATTGATGTACTGTAGATTATAACTTACTATTCTAGAGCATTATTATATTTATTTAGCTGGCACAAGCATGCAATAAATAAAATAATAAAAATTTTACCTTTATTGATAAATATGATACTTTATAACCTAAGTTAATCAACTCTTGATTGACTCTTAGCACTTACACCAACAAAACGTGGGGTTACAATCCACAAAAAGCATCAAATATTCAAAAACCCAATACAAATATAGAAAAACAAATAAAATGGAAGAAAAGCATAGGATTGCTCATACAATTGTCTTCCTAGCCGCTCCCGATCTTCCCTTGTCACGTGGATTGCCTTAGATCACCTTTGTGATGCCACCTCTAGCTACCTTAGGGGTCCTTGGATGACCCCCAAATCAAAATCCCCAACCCTAAGGGTCGAACCCCTTTATATAGGGCTGGAAATCGGACGCCCGACATGGTCCATGCTGTTGGGCATGAGCGCCTGTGTCGGGCTCCAAAGTATTTGCACAGGGGCAAACATGGCATGTGCCACTAGGCACTTGCATCCATGTCCACTACGGTGAGTGGGGCACGGGCCACCATGTGGAATTGGCCGAATGGGGCACAGCCCGTGCCCAACTATGGAGCTTTTTCTCTTGTTCTTCAACTTCGATTTCTCTTCCATCCACATCTTTGTCATCAAAAATATACTAGAGAAGTACCTAGACTAGAAAAGCATACAAATGAAGCAAAATATATGATCAAAATAGAATCCAAATATGCAATGTAGGTCAAATATAGCATGAAATCATGATGAACACCCTATACTCTTCACGCTTATCAAAATTCACTAGACCTAACCTTTGCTTGTCCTCAAGCAAACTCTAATTAATAAAATGTGTGAATGATATTCCCCAAACCTTAGTGAGTTCATGTGATCCTATCTAATGGTATTGTCTTAAAGTGAAGGCACTCAATCCATTTCACCAATCATGCAAGCTACTAGATGTACATGTAAATGGTTAATGGTTTGAATCTAAGGTCTCAAATTCCTCCTTAGTCAAGTAGTCATTCAACCGTATTTACTATGTTTCAGGTGTTAGGCACCTGCTCCTACTATACATGAGGTTCATTCCCTTTTTCCAACACAACGTTTCAAAGGTATGTTTGGTATTGAGATAAATGTATAGATATTTCCCCAATGACCTAACTCGGTCTTAAAGGGGCATCATATTCTTTCCACCTATGATAATTATTTTTTTATCCCTTTTATTACTTTTCTTTTTTTTCGTTCTATTTTCTTTTTCAAGGATCTTTTCAAACAATTTATTTTCTTTTTATTCTCTTCTCTCTCATGGTGGTCTTGTTACCACTGTCACTGATATCTTTGTTCTCCCATAAAGTCCCTCATTTCCCCATGAAATTTTCTTTGTTCTTCCCACTTTGCTGCCTCCTCTTCTCTCCTTTTTACCTCAGCTTGGAAATATGCTTTAGCCTCGTGCTAGTGTGTCTCCGCTCTCTAAAAGTGCCTCTTCAGACCTCCAAATTCAGCTGTCCAAATCCCACCTTGCCATTCAACGCATTGACTCATAGTGACCTATTTTACATGGATGATGTTAAGACTAGAGTAGAAATTAGTAAAATCAGATGCATGAGTTCCCGAAGACTACTTGAGATATGGAAAAGAAGGCCTCGTAGTTCCGATATGGGGATCCCTATCCATGGGGAATCCCTTTCTCTCCGAGGCATGGGGTCTGTTAGTAGTGTTGGTGCAAGATGCATCAGTGATGTCCTCCTCTAGTGTTTCAATATTTAACAATATGCTTAAGTTAGTGATATATTAGACAAGGTAAGAGTTAGTCAAGAAATCCGTATCAAGGTAAACAAAGTTCTAGTTAACCTAGGCAATAAGTCCTGGTTCGAGGAATTGGGCACTAAGTCCTGATCATGGATTGGACACTAAGTCCTGGCCGAGGGTTGGGCACCGAAGACCTGACCGAGGGTTGGGCAATAAGTCCAGGTCACGGACTGGGCACGAAGTCCTAATTCGAGGAATTGGGCAATATGTCCTGGCCAAGGGCTAGGCACCTAAGTCCTGATCCGGAAGATCGGGCAAAAGTCCTATCGGAGGAGCCGATTGGCAAACTTCTCTTGAGAGGAGTAGGTGAAGGCGCATTCCCTAGCAAGGGAACTCGGTTCGTCCTAGGGTTTCGTAAGAAATCCAATGTAAGAACCATTCATTAAGGCTAAGATTATATATGTGTTTGTCTTGTGTTTGTGTATCTTGCAAGGACCTAGAATTGGAGACAACGCAGGTGAACAAACACACAAAATAGCCTTGGAAAACTACTCCTGGGTGCCTGAATGAATACAGGCACCCCCATGCATTCAGGCGGCTCGGATATAAGGCGCCTAGATGATCCAGGCGCCCAAGATGCTATTGGGCGCCCAAGACTGCTGCCTTATCAGCTTCGCAATGTTAGCGTTCCGGATGAAGTTTTGACCTCCAATGAGGCACCCAGAGGCTCTTGGGCGCCCGAGATGAAGATATAAAAGGGGCTTCGACCCCTCAACTCAGTACATCATTCACAACAATATTCTAAGCATTCCGAGTGAAGAAAAAGCACTAGATGCGAAGCTCTGCGACCAAGGAGGCTTCAGGAGGAAGTGCGCTGCACTCCGGAGTTTCAGATCGGCCGAATCTTCAATTTTTATTTGGTTTGCATTTATTTCAAGCACTTAATTTTCTTAATCTTGTGATTGTAAAACTTGAACTATAAGATGAGTTTCTTCGCCTCCGAAAAGTCCAGAAAGGATACCATTAGCAGATGGATACTTCCCGTGCTTAGGCCTTGGACGTACTGACCCTGGGGGGTTGGGAACCAAGTAAAACCCCCTTATCGTTTGTGTTGGTTTGTTTTTCGTTCTTTCTATTTTCCGCTGTGCACTAACTTTTTGTCTACAACGAACATCGAAGTTTCTGACGTGTTTACGAAGAATTTTTACGAGTCAATATTCACCCCCCCTCCCCTCTGTCAACGGCACTGGTCCTACATGTGGTATCAGAGCCTGGTAGCTCTTCACCAGACTAACAGCCGACGGAGCAAAGACGTCAGGAGTTGAGGGGGAGCCAAGGGGTGAATCAGGTATTTTTTTAATTATATCAAATTTTAAGTTCCATATTACATGTTTCAAGTGCAGGGAGAGAGGACACTATAAAAATCAATGTCCTAATCGTAAGACTCGATCGTCACCACCTGTGGCAATGGAGGTACCAGCGCCGGGAGTCCAGAGGGACAAGAGCCACATCAGATGCATCAGATGTCAAGGGTACGGACACTACAAGAACCAGTGTCTGACCAAGGTATGAAAAACTAATATTTGCAATAATTTTCAAAATTCTAAAATTTTTGCACAGTTTTTCAAGCATGCTGATATCACTGAAAATATTTCTGATAAGTCTGATAGCTTAGATAGTTTTTCTGATAAACTAGATCTTTTGCATAATCAACTTAGGTTATTGAATAACAAATTACTAAACATGGAAAATACTAAAATATCAGATATGAATTCCCTAATTGTTAATATCAATGCAACCATTTTTAGAATTAATACTAATATTTTATCTGATAATGCTGATAAGGATAATTATACTTTAATTGATATTTCTGATAATATTGTTGATAATGATGAAATTAAAATTAATAATCCTTTAATTTTTAATATTTTTGAAGATGTTAAGAATGACAATATTAATAACGATAATTTTAAGGATAATGATGAAATTGTTTCTGATATTTTTGAGAATAAATCTGAAGATAATCCTGATAATCTAGAAACCTCTATAGATAATAATGAAGATTTAATTAATAATTTCTTGAATAATACTGATAACTTTGAAATTAATTATGAAATATTAATTAACAACCCTGAAAACTATTCTACCTACTATGAAGATGTAGAAGAACATAGCTTTGATGATGAGGATAAGGAGGAAGAAGAATTTCTTAGAATCAAGGCTACACTTAATTAAGTCTACAAAATTCAAACAAAGCAAAAGTATTAGATAAACTTGAAAAATTAAATGAAAAAGAAATAGTAGATCATTCAGATATTTTTGAATTAATGAAAATGATGCATTTAGACCCATAACTATTATTTAACCCAGACATTTTGAAATCTAATTGATAACTTAAATCAAATTGAATCTTAACAACTGTAATTAAATTTTAATTAATTATTACCTTAATTAATTATTTTAACCTTAATTAATCCTTAATTATTTTAACCTTAATTAATCCTTAATTATTTTAACTTTAATTAATCCTTAACTATTTTAACTTTAATTAATCCTTAATCATTTTAACTTTAATTATCCATAATTATTTTAACTTTAATTAATACTTAATTATTTTAACTTTAATTAATCCTTAATCAATTTTAACTCTAATCAATTCTTAATAATGTTAACCTTAATTAATAATTAATAATTTCAAGCTTAATTGACTTCTAATTAGTCATTAATAACTCAATTTCAAACTCAATCCACGAACTAAAATTCTGATTAAATACCCTTAATTATGAAATTAAATAAAATTTTACCCAATCGCAACAATCAATTTAATAAAATTAAATATGTGAAAATGGGTTGGCATATTCGAGGGTTCACACGATATGTATCAAATCGGAAATTTGATACATTATTAGAAACTAAATTAAAATGTTTTGACTTGTTTTGACTCATGTATAACTACCATGTACATGCATTCGTTCATTTTTTTTATATATCTGTCATGTCGTTCATGTTTAATTTTTTGTTTAATTTAGAATGGTTAGATAGGAAAAAGATTGATTGACACTTGCCTAACCTAGTACTAGGATGGGGCGAGATGATAGTACGTTAGGGGAACTTGGCCTAGCTAAGTGGACCTAGCCGAAGCTTCCTTGCCACATCCTAGACTAGTTAGACCAGAGTTGTTCAAACAGTAAAATAAAGGTATTATTTCTTTAAAAAGCTTTGTCTAAGGAAAGGGTTGATGATCCAATAAGGCTACGACCAAAGAAGGACTCTTTGCCTCGCCAAGACCTGGAAGCTGATTATTGAAATTTGCCTTTAAATTACAAATTGATTAAACTCGAATCTAACTCAAGGTCAACCAGTCTATAAAAAAATTGCGAAAAATTATCCAAGCATCTCACAACACACCCAAAGGCAGCCATGCTTGCTTGTATTAAGACATTTAGAATGGATGAGATGTTAAGGACTAATTAATTGACAGGATGTTTTTCAAAATGTTTTCAAAATTCATAGGATATTTTTCTAAAATTCTATTTTCAAAATAATATTTCAACATACTAATGTTTTTATGGATTTCATGCTTGCCTGGTTGGTTAAATATATAATACATTTTCAAAATTATATCTTTTTAAAAAATTGTTTGACCTACACTCGTAGACACAAACCTTTTAGGTTGACACTAAAGTCCCTTAAGACACTTAGATAGAGTCAGATGGTGTCGGGTTCAGGGGGAGTCTTTTTTTTTTAAATTATTTTTAATTTTACTCGTTTCAGAAAGTATTCTTTTCGAAAAATTCAAATCATTCAAATACATGGTGCTTTAAAAATTATTATCATTTCAAAATATGTTTTAGAAAATCTCTCAAAACTTATGATATACTTCAAAATATCTTTTTCAAAAATCATTGCTTTGAAAACTATCATACTATTTCAAAATGCATATGCATGTCAAAAGTTTTTTTTGGGTTTATTATATCATTTCAAAATGTCATTCAAAAATTGTTTTAAATTACTCTTTTGGTTTTGATAAACCCAAAAGACACATAGGAAGTCTCCATTATGATCTACAAGAACTCCTAGGATGTGTCAGATTTAGAGGCAGTCTAAGTCAAAAGAAATTGATTCTATTTTCTAATGATTTTTTAAAAATTATTAGATAATTCTTTTGGTCTGAATCAAACCCTAAGACTCAGAGGATGATAACTTATAGTCAACAAGCTTTCTAAGACTGTGTCAAGTTTAGGGGAGGTCAA
>JAGFNQ010003897.1:75912-94119 GCA_024364735.1 Boesenbergia rotunda
GTCTTTTCAGACAAGGGGGAAAGATTTTCAAAATGTTTTATCAAAAATTATATGCTTTTAAAGAATTATCCTAAGTACTTTCGAAAGAAGAAGAAAAATTTTCAAGAAATTTTCATTGTTGGCGCAAGTTTTTTTATCATGTCTTTTGATGTGTGCCAATGGGGGAGAGAGAAGCTTGAGAATAGAAGGTTGAGAAGCTTAAGTTAGAGAATTTTTTTTTCTCCCAAAGATCAAAACTTAAATCAAATTTTTTTTCATTTTCTCCCAAGGATCAAATCTTAACCCTTAAAGCCAATCTAATTTAAGATATTGTCAATCATCAAAAAGGGGGAGATTGTTGGTGCAAGATGCATCAATGATGTCCTCCTCTAGTGTTTCAATGTTTAACAATATGCTTAAGTTAGTGATATATTAGACAAGGTAAGGGTTAGTCAAGAAATCCATATCAAGGTAAACAAAGACCTAGTTAACCTAGGCAATAAGTCCTGGTTCGAGGAATTCGGCACTAAGTCTTGATCATGGATTGGGCACTAAGTTCTGGCCGAGGGCTGGGCACCGAAGATCTGACCGAGGGTTGGGCAATAAGTCCTAGTCGTGGACAGGGCATGAAGTCCTGATTCAAGGATTTGGGCAATAAGTCCTGGCTGAGGGCTAGGCACCTAAGTCCTGATCCCGAAGATCGGGCAAAAGTCCAATCGGAGGAGCCGATTGGCAAACTTCTCCTGAGAGGAGTAGGGGAAGGCGCGTTCCTCGGGAAGGGAACTCGGTTCGACCTAGGGTTTCGCAAGAAATCCAAAGTCAGAACCATTTATTAAGGCTAAGATTATATATATGATTGTCTTGTGTTTGTGTATCTTGCAGGGACCTAGAATTGGTGGCAAAGCAGGAGAACAAACACACAAAATAGCCAGAGAAAACTGCTCCTGGGTGCCTGAATGAATACAGGCGCCCCCATGCATTCAGGCACCCTGGATATCAGGCACCTAGATGATCCAGGCGCCCAAGACTGCTACCATATCAGCTTCACAAAGTTAGCGTTCCGGATGAAGTTTTGACCTCCAATGAGGCACCCAGAGGCTCTTGGGCGCCCGAGATGAAGATATAAAAGGGGCTTCGACCCCTCAACTCAATACATCATTCACAACAATATTCTAAGCATTCCAAGTAATGAAAAAGCATTAAAGGTGAAGCTCTATGACCAAGGAGGCTTCAGGAGGAAGTGCGCTGCACTTCGGAGTTCCAGATCGGCCGGGTCTTCGATTATTATTTGGATTGCATTTATTTCAAGCACTTAATTTTCTTAATCTTGTGATTGTAAAACTTGAACTGTAAGATGGGTTTCTCCACCTCCAAAAAGTCTGGAAAGGAGACCATTAGTGGACGGGCCCTTCCCGTGCTTAGGCCTTGGACGTACTGACACTCAGGGATTGGGAACCAAGTAAAACCCGCTTGTCGTCTGTGTTGGTTTGTTTTTTGTTCTTTCTATTTTCCGCTGCACACTAACTTTTTGTCTAGAACGAACATCGAAGTTTCTGACATGTTTACGAAGAATTTTTATGAGTCGATATTCACCCCCCCCTCTATCGACGGCACCGGTCCTACAAGTAGGAGACACATGGGGCTCATCACACTAGGGGATTGGTGGTGTTTGCGCTAGCCTTCAGTTATCAGGGTTTATAACTGTACTATACTTAGTATTTATTGGGATCGAATGACACGACTAGAGGGGGTGAATAGATGTTGACCCCAAATCTTTGATTTCATCCTACACGGTTAGCTTGCATAGTGAAAATACTAATAATCAAAACTAAGCTAACAAAGGAACAAACCGTTTAACGTGGTTCGGAGATAAAGCTCCTACTCCGCAACTATCCGTAAGGTGTACGATCCCGATCCTTCAATGGATGAGTCCTCGGAAAACCTCTGACTATACTTGTGTAGCTCATTGTGGGTGGAGAAACCTCGCACAAACTCACACAAGACCTTTGAGGACAAAGACTACTAATTGGCCTTTAACCAAGACCAATTTCATCAACACTAGCTAGCAAACCCGAGCTCCCTTAAACAGAACTCGTGGCTGAACTAGTTGTTACCAGTCGACTGGTTCCAACACCAGTCAACTGATTTAGCTGAATTTGAACATACAACCCAACGCTCGAATTCCCAATTGACACCAGTCAACTGTACAAAAGATTAGTCGACTAATCCCATATCAGTCGACTGGTACAATCCTAAACCAAGGGCTTCCCATCTCAAGTACATTTCACTCGCACTTGGACCCTCACGACTCACTTGACACTTCTTCCAGCCTTGACCTATTGCCTTCAAGCCTTCTTCAACTTTGGCTCTCATCCCTCGGATGCATACAAGCTCGTACCTTGTCTCCATTGTTAGTGATATGAGAGAAGTGTCCTAAGGCAATCGCCTTATGATTGTAAACATTTATTTTAATAAATGATAATTCACTATATGAGTATACATGCTTGTGTATTTGATTGAGATCTTAAACTCATCTACTGAATGTCCGCAATACAACTCACAGCATAAGAGAATTTGTGATGGGATCACAACTAGTGATTATCTCTAAATATGCAAATGTGAAGTATTGAAAATATCCCTAGTCGATGAATTGATAAATACGGACACTATCAATTCTATTGAGACTAGCATGGGTTATTCTCTAATCAGCTGATTCTCACTGGCTGGTGACATTGGGATGTCCGGAGATAAACATGGATGCTAGTTATGGGAACTAGTTCATTGGAGTGACTAGCTGTAGGACTTCATATGGTAATCTATATAGATATGTCAATGAAGTTCTTACTGCGGCTTAAGTGCGATGTTCCTTTGACTTGCGGTGTTCAAGTCATCTTGGTCATGGAGACTTATACTTTAACATCTTAAGCAAGCATCTCCAAGGAGGTGTGGACCCAGGATGATTGGGTATAAGCCGAAGTGCCCGAAGATGTTTGAACAGCCTACAAAGGATTCACCACTCCTTGCGAGGAGATGAATACCCAGGCCTATCGTCGGATTGTTACTCAAAACCTCTGGCCAGAGTATATCATGTATAGAGTGCGAGTCTCTTAAATACATGAGAGTAATTAGAAATCCAAAGGACGAAAAAGACACTACTTGGGCTAGGTGTGATGTAGTCAGCCTAGTGGGGATTGACACAAATAGACCGTGTCCTGAACCAAGTGGGTATAAGATGGTGAAGGGAATGGGGCACGATTCATTAGAGCTGCTGAAGGGTTTCGGAAATTACTTCTGAGGTCAAACCGTTGATCTTTCGATTAATTGGGGGTCATGATGTACTACTAGGTGTCACTCATGATCGTTCTATAATTAGTAGATTATAGACGGCCAACCTAAATCGAAAGCCTATTTAGTCACACGCACTACAAGTAATCCGAGGGATTTAAAACGAGTTGAAAATTGGATTTTCCGATCAAGAGAAATAAGTCGAATCTGAATTTATCAGAGGCGCAATGGAAGCTAAAATGGCTAAGTCATTTGAAGGCTTATTGGGCAAATTAAATGAGATTAATTCATGATCGGTTCAGGTTGGTTTGGCCGGCCAAAGAGGGTGCCAAACCTCTTTGTTGTGGCCGGCCACATTAAAGGGAAGAAACCAATTTAATTGGTTTAATTAATAAAATAAATCTAGTACGATTTGTTTTATAAATTATGGATAAATAAATTTATGTAAAGAAATTTATATAAATAAATTTATAGAAATTTATTTTTTTATGGAAATTAAAATGATCCATGGAATGGTTTATTTTAATTTTATAAAATCAATTATGAATTGATTTATCCATAATAAGAAAGTTTATAAATTTCTTATAAAATTTATTCCATAATAAAAGGAGAGATTAATTAGTTTTATTATAAAGTTAGTTATAATAAAATTTATAAGAGAATTTATAGGATAAATTTCTTATGATAACTAATTAGTTTTATTGGTTATAATAAAACTTGGTTTAAACAGAATAAGTCATAAGAGAATTTATAGGATAAATTTCTTATGATAACTAATTAGTTTTATTATAAAGTTGGTTATAATAAAACTAGGCATAACGGAATAAGTCATAAGAAATTTTATAAGATAAAATTCTTATAACTAATTCCGTTAATTCCGTTAAGAGGAGACTTGGCAAGGGAGAAGCAACTATATAAGGAACCAAAGGGAAGCCTTTATTCCTAATCAATAATCGAGTATTGATATAGAGCTCCCTCTCTCTCTCTCTTTTATCTTCTCCTTCCCTTCTCCCCACCTAGGGCCGGCGCCCACATTGGAGCTTCTAGGGCCGGCGCCCCTTGAAGCACCTTCCTCCATCTAGGGCCGGCGCAAACCCCTCCTCCCCTCTTGGTTGCCGTGAGCTATCAAGAAGAAGGAGAAGCCAACCAAGAAGAAGAAGAAGCGGATCTCATCTCCTTCCCTCTCGGAATTCGATTCCGTTTCTTGGTGGTTAGTTTCCTATTTATTCTCTTGTTCTTCTTTGTTGTGCCTTTAGAGAATCTAGTAGTTCTCGTCGGCACAAAACTCGTGACTTTGCGAAGTCATCCCGAAGAGAACTCGGCGTGGACGCGAATAGAGGCGGAGCTTCCAAGGGACGCTACGGTTGGATCTCGTCCCTTTCTTCGAGTTACGAAAGGTATAAGTAAATTAGTTTACTTTTCCGCAAAGTTTTATTTTATGATTATGTCAACACACCATAAGGTTGCATGCTAGATACGAAGTTAAAATAATTTAGGAAATTATTTTATGCAAATTCTTCCGCTGCACGTAAAAATTTAAAATTTTACGAACTCGTATCCTTGTCAACATGCACCCGGTCCCAACAGTGGTATCAGAGCCGGTTAGTGTTCGACTTAATCATATAATTGTTTTGTGGAAAACTTTGTCATGATCTCAATTTCGGAAAAAATTTTCAATTATGGAAACTTTCAAATTATAATAAATTTTAGAATTAGGAATTTCAAAGTTTGGAAATCCTCATGAAATTTCGCAAACGTTTGAAATTTTCTAATTTCTGAAATTTTATAATAATTGTGAAAACTTCCCATCTTTGGAAACTTTCCAATTTTGGAAATTTTTCTATTTTAGAAAATTTTCAATTTTGGAAATATGTAAGTTTCCTTTGTACCAGAAACTTACAATTATTCTGAAAACCTATTTTTGAAATCTCGCAATTTTGGGCACTTTCTTTTAAGAAAGTCTAGACAAATTCATGGACAGTTAATTGACAATTAAATTTGAATTGGTTTTTAAATTGACAACAAAATTCTTTATTTTGGATTGAGCCTCGGGGAGCCGTCCAATTTAAAGTTAGTTGTTGTAATTTAATTTCCCAATTTTTAATTGAAATTGTCATGTTTGATTTGGATTGAGCCTCGGGGAGCCGTCCAATTGGATTTACAACACATTACTTTTCTTTGGGTATCTGAACCTCGGGGAGCCACCCTTAGAAAAAAAATTTGTTGTAATTAATTAAATCCATGAATAAAATATGTTTGAAGAGGTGATGCTCTTACATATTGTTGTCTCCAAAATTAATTAGGAAAATGGTTTCCTATAGAGTTTTCTTAAATGAGATTTTCATGAAAATAATATGTAGTTGAATTAAGGGATTTGTCTCTTAATTTAATAAGATTTGATTTAGAGAAATCAAAGTCTTGAACATATTATTTCCGAAATTAATTATGACAATTTAGGAAATTGTTTCCCAAAACAATTCCTTTAATTAAGTATGAAATTGGAATTAGGAAATCCGGTTCCTAATTCAATTAATGAGACTTGATAACTTAAGTCACATACATACTTAATTAAGGAAATCGTTAGTCATGACATAATTCTATGTCATGAATGTGCTTAGAAAAGAAAGGATGAGACCCAAAACCCCTTACAAAATATTAAGGCCAACACCTTCCATTAATATGGTTAGAATCGGAGTTTTGTTTCTCGTTTGGGTTGATGGACACATCCATGCCCGACTTGAACCTCAACATGTTCAAACCATGGAATTAGTTTATGAATAATATAGTTGGAGTCAGAGGTCAATCATTAGTTTTGGTTGTTGGACACATCCAAGCCTGACTAAGCGGTTGAATGAGCTCCAACCATATTAAAACTATTTCTTGATTAATGGGTCAGCCTTAAGCTTGGAGCATCGATTTGTTGTGCCACAGCCAAGGTCGATGTAAAGAGAGGTGCAGTTGGGTGCTATGTATATTGTTGCATACTTGTTAATGAGTTAACAACCCAATGTTTTATGCAAACATTCAATTAGTTGATAGCATAATGTGATAGTTACATATATGTGATGTGTAATCGGTATAATTACCTACCTTCATAGCTAAGAATAACTTGATGGCCACAGCCATGGTTGTTCTTATCTATGGTTGGATATCAACCTATTTGGAGATGTTCCTACGATCTCCCGAATTGATAAAAAGGGTTATTCAATTTGAAAAATAAATAGGATTTCAATTTATGTATATTGATACATTCTTTAATCATTCTTCTCACATAAGCTCAATTTGTATTTCTAGGTTAATCACTCGATCATGTCTTCTCTGAATTTGCGTTCCATCTTGGACACCAATAAACTGACTGGGCCTAACTTCATGGACTGGCTTCGAAACCTGAGGATAGTCCTCAAGGCAGAGAAGCTTGCTTATGTCCTTGAAGATCAACTTCCTAACAACCTCCAGAAGGTGCAACTCCAGACCAGCTAGTGGCCTATCAGAAACATGTGACCGATTCTGAACTTGCGAGTTGCATCATGCTAGCCTCTATGATACCTGAGCTGCAAAAGCAGCATGAGCATATGGATGCTTATACCATCATCTTCCATCTTCATGAGTTGTTTGAAGAGCAGGCGAGATCCGAAAGGTTCGAAGTCTCCAGACTCCTCTTCACCACTAAGATGCAGGAAGGCACTTCTGCCTCGCAGTTTGTGCTAAAGATGTTGGGGTACATTGAGCGACTGAACACACTCGGTTTTGCGATGGATCATGAACTAAGTATTGACTTAATTCTGAGTTGTTTGCCCAAAAGTTATTCACAATTTGTGATGAACTATCGGATGAACAAACTAGAGACCACCATTCCCGAGTTGCTCAACCTGCTGAAGACTGTGGAGCCTTCTGTAAAGCCGGATCAAAAGGCGGTACTGTTAGTTGGTTCCTCGAAGAAAGGTTCTAAGAGGAAGGCCAAAGAACAGAACAAAGGAAAGAAGAAAAAGGCCAAAAAGACTGAAAAGAAACCAAAAGGCACTTGCCATCACTGTGGCAAGGAGGGTCACTGGCGAAGAAACTGCAAGGTTTATCTTGAGTCCTTGAAGAAGAAGGCATCCGATGCCCCGTCCTCTTCAGGTATCTTCGTTATTGAATGTCACTCTATTTCCTCAAATACCTGGGTACTTGATACTGGGTGTAGCTCACATATATGTAATGACATACAGGGGCTAAGGAATAGAAGAAGACTCGTCAAGGGAGAAGCGGATTTGCGAGTTGGAAATGGAGCAAAGATTGCTGCTGTTGCCATCGGAACATATTTGCTAAAGCTCCCCACTGGACGTATCTTAGAATTGGATAATTGTTATTTTGTTCCTTCGTTAATAAAGAACATTGTATCTATTTCATGTTTGAATGAAAAGGGTTATCATTTAACTTTTAGTAACAATTGTTGTTACATAACTTTAAATGGCGTTCTTTATGGGAATGGAACTTTGTGCAATGGCATCTACACGTTAGATTTATCCAGTGACGTTTTCAATATCGAAGTTAGCAACAAACGTGCTCGAATAGATAATCGAATAGACTCCTACACTTGGCATTGTCGTCTTGGCCATGTAAGTAAGAAACGCATGACCGAATTACACCGATGTGGAATTTTGGAATCATTTGAACCCGGTTCATTTGATACATGCGAATCATGCTTAAAAGGCAAGATGACCAAATTACCCTTTTCCGGAAAAGGTAATCCAGTGGGAGAATTGCTTGGTCTAATACATACTGATGTATGTGGACCAATGTCAACTCTTGCACAAGGAGGCTATAGCTACTTCATCACCTTTATCGATGATCACTCACGATTCGGGTACGTGTTCTTGATGAAACACAAATCTGAAGCCTTTGAGAAATTCAAAGAGTTCAGAAATAAAGTAGAGAAACAGCTTGGCAAAAGTATTAAAATACTTCGATCCGATCGGGGTGGTGAATACTTAAGTCAAGAGTTTCAAGATTATCTTAGGGACAATGGGATATTGTCCCAATGGACTCCGCCGTATACACCACAGCATAATGGTGTATCTGAGAGGCGCAACCGAACCTTGATGGACATGGTTAGGTCAATGATGAATCATGCAACTCTTCCAAAATCCTTTTGGGGCTATGCACTTAAGACAGCTGTTTACTTGCTAAACAGAGTCCCGACCAAGGTAGTCTCTACTACTCCATATGAGACTTGGAATAGTAAGAAACCCCACTTAACTTACCTTAAGATATGGGGTTGTCCTGCTTATGTGAAGGGATTGTATCAGACAAATTGGATGCTAAGTCTGATAAATGTCTATTTATTGGATACCCTAAGGAAACGAAGGGTTACCAATTCTATCATCCCTTGGAACAAAAGGTGTTTGTTTCAAGGCATGCTATATTTCTGGAAAAAGAATTTCTTTTACAAGAAAACAGTGGGAGTGGGATTGAACTTGATGAAGTTCAAGAAGCTCCAATAGACATTACAGAGACACCTAGTCTAGACCCACAACCAATACCTCATAATGATGAGCTATCAGTTGAACCTAAAACTACACCACCTCTTCGTAGATCTGATAGGACACGCAATATTCCAGAGAGATACGGATTTCTCGTAAGTGAATCGAATGACGTGTTACTCATAAGTGATGACGAACCTATCAGTTATGAAGATGTTCTGAAAAGTTCAGAAAGGGAAAATGGCTTGAGGCCATGAAGTCGGAAATGGATTCCATGTACGAAAACCAAGTATGGGACTTGGTTAACCCACCTGAAGGGATTAAGCCCATAGGGTGCAAGTGGGTTTTCAAGAAGAAAACCGACATGGAAGGTAATGTTGTTACCTTTAAGGCTAGATTAGTGGCAAAAGGATATCGTCAGAAGCAAGGAATTGATTATGACGAAACCTATTCGCCAGTAGCTATGCTTAAATCCATTCGGATGCTCCTAGCCATAGCAGCTCATTATGATTATGAGATATGGCAAATGGATGTGAAAACAGCTTTCCTTAACGGAAACCTGCTTGAGGATGTATACATGATACAACCTGAAGGTTTCACATCGGTTGATAAAACCAAAGTATGCAAGCTTCGACGATCCATATATGGACTGAAGCAAGCATCTAGGAGCTGGAACATCCGTTTTGATGAGACAATCAAAGAGTTTGATTTCTCACAAAATCCTGACGAACCTTGTGTGTACAAGAAGGTTAGTGGGAGTGCAGTCGTATTCCTAGTATTATATGTCGATGACATCTTACTTATAGGAAACGATATATCAGTCTTACAGACAGTTAAAATTTGGTTATCCAAAACTTTCTCCATGAAAGACCTGGGAGAAGCAACCTATATCCTTGGATTAGAATCTATAGAGATAGATCAAAAGGTTGCTTGGTCTTTCGCAGTCTACATATATAGACCGAGTGCTAAAAAGGTTTAGCATGTCGGAATCCAAGAAAGGTTACCTTCCCATCAGGCATGGGATCAACCTTTCAAAGTCTATGTGTCCGCGCACAGAAGACGAGAGGATTTGCATGAATAAGATTCCCTATGCATCCGCGATAGGATCTATCATGTATGCTATGTTATGTACTAGGCCCGATGTATCGTATGCTTTGAGCGTCACAAGCAGATACCAGTCGGATCCAGGAATGGATCATTGGGCGGCTGTTATGACAATCCTTAAGTACTTAAGAAGAATTAAGGATGTGTTCCTAATATATGGAGAAGGAGATATGGTAATACGTGGGTATACAGATGCCAGTTTCCAGATAGATAATGATGACTCCAAATCGCAGTCTGGATACGTATTTACTTTGAATGGAGGCGCAGTAAGTTGGAAAAGTTCCAAACAAGACACCGTAGCGGATTCCACCACGAAAGCGGAATATATCACAGCTTCGGAAGCACCAAAGGAAGCAGTCTGGATCAAGATGTTCATCTCCGAACTTGGCGTGGTTCCAACCATTGATGATGCAGTGCCGGTTTACTGCGACAACAATGGAGCTATTGCACAAGCAAAGGAACCAAGGTCTCATCAGCGATCCAAACACGTGCTTCGCCGCTATCATCTGATCAGAGAGATTATAAGTAGGAATGATATACAAATTGAGAAAATTCCCACTGAAAGGAATTTAGCGGATCCTTTAACAAAGGCCTTGCCTCAGAGCAAGTTTGAGGGTCATGTTAGAGCTTGTGGTATTGGATACCGTAGCGATTGGCATTAGGCCAAGTGGGAGTTTGTTAGTGATATGAGAGAAGTGTCCTAAGGCAATCGCCTTATGATTGTAAACATTTATTTTAATAAATGATAATTCACTATTTGAGTATACATGCTTGTGTATTTGATTGAGATCTTAAACTCATCTACTGAATGTCCGCAATACAACTCACAGCATAAGAGAATTTGTGATGGGATCACAACTAGTGATTATCTCTAAATATGCAAATGTGAAATATTGAAAATATCCCTAGTCGATGAATTGATAAATACGGACACTATCAATTCTGTTGAGACTAGCATGGGTTATTCTCTAATCAGCTGATTCTCACTGGCTGGTGACATTGGGATGTCCGGAGATAAACATGGATGCTAGTTATGGGAACTAGTTCATTGGAGTGACTAGCTGAAGGACTTCATATGGTAATCTATATAGATATGTCAATGAAGTTCTTACTGCGGCTTAAGTGCGATGTTCCTTTGACTTGCGGTGTTCAAGTCATCTTGGTCATGGAGACTTATACTTTAAGATCTTAAGAAAGCATCTCCAAGGATGTGTGGACCCAGGATGATTGGGTATAAGCCGAAGTGCCCGAAGATGTTTGAACAGCCTACAAAGGATTCACCACTCCATGCGAGGAGATGTATACCCAGGCCTATCGTCGGATTGTTACTCAAAACCTTTGGCCAGAGTATATCATGTTTAGAGTGCGTGTCTCTTAAATACATGAGAGTAATTAGAAATCCAAAGGACGAAAAAGACACTACTTGGGCTAGGTGTGACGTAGTTAGCCTAGTGGGGACTGACACAAATAGACCGTGTCCTGAACCAAGTGGGTATAAGATGGTGAAGGGAATGGGGCACGATTCATTAGAGCTGCTGAAGGGTTTCGGAAATTACTTCTGAGGTCAAACCGTTGATCTTTCGATTAATTGGGGGTCATGATATACTACTAGGTGCCACTCATGATCGTTCTATAATTAGTAGATTATAAACGGCCAACATAAATCGAAAGCCTATTTAGTCACACGCACTACGAGTAATCCGAGGGATTTAAAATGAGTTGAAAATTGGATTTTCCGATCAAGAGAAATAAGTTGAATCTGAATTTATCAGAGGCGCAATGGAAGCTAAAATGGCTAAGTCTTTTGAAGGCTTATTGGGCGAATTAAATGAGATTAATTCACGATCGGTTCGGGTTGGATTGGCCGGCCAAAGAGGGTGCCAAACCTCTTTGTTGTGGCCGACCACATTAAAGGGAAGAAACCAATTTAATTGGTTTAATTAATAAAATAAATCTAGTGCGATTTGTTTTATAAATTATGGATAAATAAATTTGTGTAAAGAAATTTATATAAATAAATTTATAGAAATTTATTCTTTTTATGGAAATTAAAATGATCCATGGAATGGTTTATTTTAATTTTATAAAATCAATTATGAATTGATTTATCCATAATAAGAAAGTTTATAAATTTCTTATAAAATTTATTCCATAATAAAAGGAGAGATTAATTAGTTTTATTATAAAGTTAGTTATAATAAAATTCATAAGAGAATTTATAGGATAAATTTCTTATGATAACTAATTAGTTTTATTGGTTATAATAAAACTTGGTTTAAACGGAATAATTCATAAGAGAATTTATAGGATAAATTTCTTATGATAACTAATTAGTTTTATTATAAAGTTGGTTATAATAAAACTAGGCATAACGGAATAAGTCATAAGAAATTTTATAAGATAAAATTCTTATAACTAATTCTGTTAATTCCGTTAAGAGGAGACTTGGCAAGGGAGAAGCAACTATATAAGGAACCAAAGGGAAGCCTTTATTCCTAATCAATAATCGAGTATTGATATAGAGCTCCCTCTCTCTCTCTCTTTTATCTTCTCCTTCCCTTCTCCCCACCTAGGGCCGGCACCCACATTGGAGCTTCTAGGGCTGGCGCCCCTTGAAGCACCTTCCTCCATCTAGGGCCAGCGCAAACCCCTCCTCCCCTCTTGGTTGCCGTGAGCTATCAAGAAGAAGGAGAAGCCAACCAAGAAGAAGAAGAAGCAGATCTCATCTCCTTCCCTCTTGGAATTCGATTCCGTTTCTTGGTGGTTAGTTTCCTATTTATTCTCTTGTTCTTCTTTGTTGTGCCTTTAGAGAATCTAGTAGTTCTCGTCGGCACAAAACTCATGACTTTGCGAAGTCATCCCGAAGAGAACTCGGCGTGGACGCGAATAGAGGCGGAGCTTCCAAGGGACGCTACGGTTGGATCTCGTCCCTTTATTCGAGTTACGAAAGGTATAAAGTAAATTAGTTTACTTTTCCGCAAAGTTTTATTTTATGATTATGTCAACACACTATAAGGTTGCATGCTAGATACGAAGTTAAAATAATTTAGGAAATTATTTTATGCAAATTCTTCCGCTGCACGTAAAAATTTAAAATTTTACGAACTCGTATCCTTGTCAACATGCACCCGGTCCCAACATCCATATGCCATCCTTCGCGTATGCCTCGAAGTGTGCTTCCTTGGCTCATCGTTGCTACCTTGTCCACGGTCCCTCAGATGCTCCTCCATCATTCACTGGACCTAAAGTCACTAAGCTGAGTCTATGTGTATCCTACAGAACTTGCACACTCAAATACACGTATCAAACACAAGGACAAACCTAACTTAAACCCTTTTCCCAAATATCAAAACACATGGCCCATGGACCATAGATTGCCTCAACAATCTTTCCCTTTTTGATGTTTGGCAATACGTTTAAGTTAGGGAAAACAAATAATAAATACAAATGCTAAAAACATTTGGACATACGTTGCCAAGGCTACACCTTGGACTTATACCGCCAATGCATATCCAAACATGCAATGCTAACATGCATAGATCCTATCACAAGGCATCCTCCACACCTAACCTCCCCATGAGCTAGGATTTTTACCAAATAGGATTTTTAAGAACCTCTCAAGGCTCCCCCAACATATGGACATGTTGGGACCGGGTGCATGTTGACAAGGATACGGGTTCGTAAAATTTTAAATTTTTACGAGCAGCGGAAGAATTAGCATAAAATAATTTCTCAAATTACTTTAACCACGTATCTAGCATGCAACCTTATGATGTGTTGACATGATCATAAATTAAAACTTTGCGGAAAAGTAAACTAATTTACTTTAATACCTCGCGTAACTCGAAGTAAGGGACGAGATCCAACCGTAGCGTCCCTTGGAAGCTCCGCCTCTATTCGCGTCCACGCCGAGTTCTCTTCGGGATGACTTCGCAAAGTCACGAGTTTTGTGCCGACGAGAACTACTAGATTCTCTATAGGCACAACTAGAAGATCAAGAGAGAAGAAAGGAAACTAACCATCAAGAGACAGAATCTAAATTCCGAGAAGGAAGGAGATGTGATCCGCTTCTTCTTCTCCGAGGTCGTCTTGGCACTAGTGGAAAAAAGGCTTTTAACACCGGTTATTTTCGACTTTTAACACCAGTTCCGGAACTGGTGTTGATCCAGCCGGCATTGTAAGTATAGGCTTTTAACACCGGTTAACAAACCGGTGTAATATATAGATTTAACACCGGTTAATAACCGTTGTTAAAAGTTCAATTATGAGGCGGGAAAGCCATTTTAGACACCGGTTATTTTAAATAACCGGCGTTCAAACATCATTTTTAACACCAGTTCTGGAAACAACCGGTGTTAAAACATTATTTTTACCACCGGTTCTGGAAACAACCGGTGTTAAAACATCATTTTTAACACCGGTTCTGGAAACAACCGGTGTTAAAAATGATGTTTTAACACCGGTTCTAGAAACAACCGGTGTCAAAAGTCTTAATTTTTTATATAAATTTCATATTTATTTTTATTTATAATTTTTCTAGACATATAAAAGAACACAATAATATAATAGTTTATCCATAATCAATAACACACCATGAATTAAGTAAATGCAACAATACAATGTAAGGAAGAACACTAATGGAAATCAATATTGCTAATGGTCTCTAACTTTTACATTAATTAGTAATACTGCAAGCTGTCAAAATTAGCAACCTCTACCTTTTACATTAAACTATCCTAAACTTTTACATTGGCAACCTCTAACAAATAAGTTGCCCAACATCTTTTGATGTCATCAATCTCATCTTCGGAGAATGGATCCTTATTTGTGAATCTCTGCAAGGTACATTTATATAAAAAAAATAGCTTATCAACTCAACCAGACATAATTAAATCTATAAAATTAAAAAAACTTCAATTACCTTGTCCCATGAATCAACTATGATCGCCGAGACAATGTTGAGCATATGTCTCGTTACATAATATCCACACTCTGTATTGCCAGTTTGTTTTTGGCACTACAAATAAATATCAAAATGATACATTAGCAGAAAAGGATAAATCAGTTACAAAGTCATGCTAATTTTTCATTATAGTAACCAATATCTCAAGCATGCACATAGAGGAGCTTGCATACCAATAGTCATCAAATAATAAAGAACGCATAGCACTATGATAAAAAAATATAATAAATGGCAACAAATAAACCAAATTTATCTATGAAAAAAATACTTATAGATCATAGTTGTATAAAAACTTGACATTTAACTGCTTACACATAGTTCCTTCCATATAGGCATTCTAAAAGCTCCCAAGTGTTTGCCTTTCATCGTATGCCAAGAATGCATAGCACTGTGATAAAAAAATATAATAAATGGCAACAAATCAACCAAATATATCTATGAAAAAATTGCTTATAAATCATAGTTGTAGAAAAACATATCATAGAGCGAATGATAATAACTTACCTATTAATAATTGTTTTGATATCTTTATTCGCTTTATTCCACAGTGAGCAGAAAAAGATGACAACATTTTGCTTAGGACAAATAATTATCAACTGCCAATGGGCCCTGCAAGTTGGATAATAATTAGTCAAAATCACAACTAAACTTCTAAGTCACTTGAAAATATTCACGTACATATGATAATACGGTGCAAGGTAACACTCTTTTCCTTTAATTATCCTACTATGAATGTAGTTTTGAATGTCCATTGGACGATTCCCTATACTTTGAATGTGAACAGGATCAATAAATCCATATGTATCCATGTTCCCTCTTAGTTTGCAGAGTTGATGCAAATACCTAAGATAATAAATAAATGCAAATTGTAAGAATGTGATACTTAGTTAATTAATAAATAGTTTAGAAATGTACTAACATTAACCAAACTTGCAGCACTGATACACAAAGCATATTACCCATGGTGAGCTCCAAAATATCCTTTTGAAATATATGCAATGGGATTGGGCTGGACTTGCCTATGACTTCAACATCTAAATTTAACTGTAAAGGGTGTTTGCCAATTTTTACAGCTAGAATACATAAATGTGCCATCGGATCAACTTCAGATTCCCTTTGTTGAACCATATCAAAGCCTGCTATGAAGGAAAAATTGCCTAATCAGTAAATGGAAACCAAAAGGTCAAGTTTGGATATTACACCATACTAAAACAATTAATAAAAAAAATAGAAAACACAATTCATGATTCCATAAAGTTTAGTCATTTTTGCCTAATTACCATTCTGTTCCTTCTGTTTGGCCACCAGATCATCTTTAATAGCACCAACGTCAGGTTCCTAATCAACATTTACAAAAGATCTTTTTTAAATACAATAAGTAAAATATGAAAAAGATATATGTGAATATTGAATACCTCATCTTGTACTGGCTTGACAAGTCTTTTTGGCCATAAAATAAAATGATTAGGGGCTTGTCCCACTGTTTGCACCTCCTCAGTAGGTACAGGGACAAGGGCCTTTGCATCTTTTACTTGATCAACCACCACCCTCACATTATCACTACCTATTTGGATGTGGTGTATGGTTGGCCCCAAGTTGTAGACTTGTCCAATAGCCACTAAACGGAAAGGGTCCTCTACATATAGCTTGCACATGCCTCTGATGTTAAGGAGGTCCTCTTCCGATATAGCTTGACCATCTGCTGCACAACTTCCTTTTGTGCTCACATATCTAGGAGAATGGGAAGGGGGGGACCTTGTCTTTCCTTGGAAAAGGCCCAAAGATTCCAGCTCTTGTCTAATTCGTAGTCCAACCTCCTTTGCAAGTCATTGTTCAAGCTCATTTGCAAATCGCTGTTCAATATCCTTTTTAAGCCTCTCTTCAACCTCCTCAGTAATCTCTTGCCTCATCTTTTCTCGGACCACTTCTAACTCTTCCCTTGATACATTTCCGCCTTTGAAGCCATGCCTATATGAAGGCAACCCAAAATACTGCTTGATGCCCACACCTCATCCTGTAGTACGGACACGTCCTGGGTGCTCCGGACGCCCAATAGCGGCAGTCAAAATATCTTCCCGTCCAATAGATACAAAAGATCCTTGAGAGCTTTGTTCAACCAAAGAATCCTATGAAACATATAAATTAAGATTGTTAAGAATGTGTATAATACCAAAGCATAATTATTAATAAATTTATAAAATTACTTACAATCTTATCAGCAATAATGCGACAAGGTTCAGATGTATACTCTCTAGAACTCTTTTGTCGTGCTTTCTTCCATTTCTCATGGCGTGTGAGTGGAGATGGGGGAGAAATAGTTATTGACGGTTCTGCTTGTGATGCTTCTTCACGTTCTTTCAACTTTTGTTGCATAATCTTTTCCTCAGCTTAGCATAGCCCCCACGAGATAATATATGGGGGTGGCAATTCTTTGCAGCACTTTCTTGTATCTTTCTTCTTGTTTCCTGTTTTAATAAACAAAATCAAGAAAATTATAAAATTACCCAAGATACAATTTCTTTGCAAAAAAACTCAAATTGAATAAAATATATAAGGCCAACACACAAGAAAGGCAGGATCTTGTCGGCTCTTAAGAATTTCTCCCATGTCAAATCATCAATGAACGAATATTTCTCACAAGGAGATAGATCAATTTTTGACCCGAATATGTATTTTCTGGTAAGGTCCGACTTGAAGGCCTTCCAACGATCCCCCGCATATGAATACATTTCCTCTTCAGTGATTGTCATTTGGGATGTCAAAGGTGAGCTACATGACAACAAATAGAAAAATTAGTCTATGATAATATTAGCCACAAGTAAATTGTTACAAACATAAAGAGTTACAAACATAAAGAGTTACCATAATACTTTCCCAAATATTATCCTTGATGCAAGATTCTACATCATCCCACTCTTTCTTCAAGAGACTAACCCTACTACGTCCTTGGAGAGCCACATAACTATTGAAAAGTTTCTTTATTTGGCCCGTAGGATTCCCGACCACATCAAACTCGATGGGGACCTTTTGATCATTAATTCGCTTGGCATAAGGGTTAACTCTTTTAATTGTGTAGGACTCTGCCTTTTTTCCGTTTGGATCCGATATCCGACCCACTCTGTGAAGGAGGGTTGTGAGATGAATCACCCTGTGCCTGTAAAAATAATAAAATAAAGGTTAAGAACATATTTTTATAATCAACATCAAGAAACATATTTCAATATTAATAGTGGAATAAGATTAAAAACAACTAACTTTGATTAGGGAATATCAATATTCTCCCATATCCCTTCATCATGATCGCGAGTAGCATGTTCATTATCCATTATTATTCTTCATCCAAAGTAGGGATCCTTGATGAGAAAGGAGTCTCAGAAATAACAAGAGTATCATCACTACTAATTATGTTTCTTC
>JAGFNQ010003898.1:0-104218 GCA_024364735.1 Boesenbergia rotunda
CTGCTACATGATCTCTTACAAAGTGGTGTTTAACTTCTATGTGTTTAGTTCTAGAATGTTAGATTGGGTTCTTAGTTAGATTAATTGAGCTTATATTGTCAATGAAGACTTGAGTTTGGGTGTAGTTAAGCTGAAAGTCCTTAAGAGTGTGCATCATCCATAGTAGTTGTGCTACACACTCTCCTAAGGCAACATACTCAGCTTCAGTTGTGGATAGAGCTACATAGTGTTGTTTTCTGCTGCACCAACTTACTAGACTATTTCCTAACAGTTGGTAGCTTCCACTTGTGCTCTTTCTATCTAATTTACAACCAGCGTAGTCAGAATCCGAGTATTCTGACAAGTCAAAGGTTGAGGTCCTAGGATACCAAATCCCTACACTTAGGGTGCCCTTAACATATCTTAATATTCTTTTTAGGGCTGCTAAGTGCATTTCCTTAGCACAGGTTTGGTATCTTGCACACATTTCTACAGCAAAAAGGATATCAGGTCTGCTGGCTGTAAGGTATAGTAGATTTCCAATCTTATTTCTATAGAGTTTAAGGTCTACTGGTTTACCATCAGGGTCACTATCTATTTTTATATTGGTGGCCATGGGGGTACTTATGCTTTTAGAGTTATCCATTTTAAATTTCTTTATTAACTCTTTAGCATATTTGGATTGATGGACATAATTTTCATCCCTAGTTTGTGTAATTTGTAATCCTAGGAAAAAGTTGAGCTCACCAACTAAGCTCATTTCAAATTCATTTTCCATTATTTTAACGAATTCTTTTAAAAAATTTGAGTTGGTGGACCCAAAGATTATGTCGTCAACGTAGATTTGGGCAATAAAGATTTCTTTTCCTAAGGTTTTAATAAATAGGGTTGAATCGATTTGTCCTTGTTTAAATTCTTTAGAAATTAGGTAAGTTGATAAGCGTTCATACCAGGCCCTAGGTGCTTGTTTTAGTCCATAAAGTGCTTTAGTGAGTTTGTAAACATGGTCAGGTCTTTCTAAGTCCTCAAACCCAGGGGGTTGTCCTACATAGACCTCTTCCTTAATGAATCCATTTAGAAAAGCTGACTTTACATCAATTTGGTATAATTTAAATCTTTTATGGGATGCAAAGGCTAATAACATCCTTTGGACTCAAGTCTAGCTACCGGGGCATAGGTTTCGTCATAATCTAACCCTTCTACTTGGCTGAATCCTTTCGCTGCTAAGCGGGCTTTATTTCTGACTATTTCTCCTCGATCATTTAACTTATTCCTAAAAACCCACTTAGTGTCAATGACGGATTTGCCCTCAGGTTTAGGTACTAGTTCCCAAACTTGGTTCCTCTCAAATTGGGCTAACTCTTCTTGCATAGCTATAATCCAATCAGGATCAGGTAGGGCTTCCTCTATAGTCTTAGGTTCAATTTTTGAAATCATTGCTATCTGACTAAGATTTCTATAGGAAGACCTAGTTCTGCATCCTAAAGTTGGATCACCCACAATTTGATCAGTTGGGTGACTAAGTCTGGGTTTCTTGCTTTTTCTAGAACTTGTTTCAGCTTCAGGTCCGGCTGGTCGATTTGGTTCAATATTTGGTTCAATATTTGGTTCAATGTTTGGTTCAACATTTGGTTCAACATTTGGTTCAACATTTGGTTCAATTAACTCAGAAGTTGGTTCAATAGTTAGTTCATTTAAGGGTTCAATTAAAGGTTCAACAGTTTGTTCATTATCTTCTTGATCAGTATTTGATGAAGTTAGATCTAGATTATCAGATTTTGAGTTGATTTCTTTATCAAATATTAAATTTGTTGTTTCTTCAATTTTCTTAGTTTGTTTGTTGTAAACCCTATAGGCTCTACTTGTGGTTGAATATCCTAGGAAGATGCCTGGGGTTGACTTAGACTGGAATTTACCTAGATAGTCCTTGGTGTTTAGGATATGGACTTTGCACCCAAAGACCCTTAGGTAGTGTAGGTTTGGAAGTCTATTATAGTATAATTCATAAGGTGTTTTATTGTGTCGTTTGTTAATTAGTACCCTATTTTGGATGTAGCAAGCCGTACTAATTGCTTCTGCCCAATATAGGTTAGCTAAGTTGAATTCATTGAGCATAGCCCTAGCGGCTTCCTGTAGGGTTCTATTTCTCCTTTTGACTATCCCATTTTGCCGGGGGGTTCTAGGACACGAAAATTCATATATATACGCATTTACCTTACAAAATTCCTCGAATCGTTGATTTTCAAATTCTCCCCCATGGTCACTCCTAAGTCTTTTGATTTTGGTATCGTTTTGATTTTCAATTAACTTACAAAAATCATTGAATAGGTTTAGGGTTTCATCTTTGGTCTTTAGAAACCTCACCCAGGTAAACCTAGAGTAATCATCAACTATTACTAAGCAGTACTGGTTTTCGCTTAGTGACTTGGCTCCATGTGAATCAAATAGGTCGAGGTGCAGGAGCTCAAGTGTGGTTTGAGTTAGATCAGATTGAATTAGTTTGTGATTAGACCTGGTTTGTTTACCTTGATTACATGATTCACATATTAAGTTTTCATGATTTTTAATTTTAGGGATACCTTTAATTAGGCCAAGTTGAGTGATTCTCGAAATTATTCTCAAATTAGTGTGACCTAATCTCCTATGCCAGAGGTTTGATTATTCTAACTCAGTTAACATGCATTTAGGTACTAGTAGTAGGTTTGTAGTGTAAATATTATTTTTCCTAATGCCCTTAAGCATGATTTCTGAGTCTTGCACGTTTCTAATCAGGCAGTTAGAATTGGTGAAGGTAACTACATAACCAGTATCACACAATTGACTTATGCTAAGCAAGTTAGATTTAAAATTTTCAACCAAAAGAACTTTCTTAATAACAAAGTTAGATTTAAGTTCAATATTACCTGACCCAATCACCTTGAGTGTAGCATTGTTTCCAAATGCCACTGAGCCTAGGTTTTTGAACTTGAGTTTGGTGAATTTCAATTTATCTCCAGTCATGTGTCTGGAGCACCCGCTATCCAACATCCATTGGTCCAAATCTTTATGTTCCTACACATAAAGAGTTTTGTTGATTTAGATCCAATTAGAATCAGGAATAGCCTAAATTGATTTTCACAGCCTAGTCTGTCTCACCCAAATCTAGGGTTATCAATCACATTAGCCTTATAGGTTTTGTGAGACAGGTTTTAATAGATAGAATTATTTTGAAAAATTATGATTTATTTTGAAAAACTTAAATTAATTTTGAAAACAGTTGATATTGAGTTTATTAAAAAATGTTTGAATCTACAATTAACTAAAAATTTATGTTAGATTCGAATTTGACAAAGAATAATTTGAATTTGAATTTCAAAAATTGGCTTCCAGGTCTTGGCGAGGCACTAGGCCTTCTTTGGCCGTAGCCTTATTAGATCATCATCCCTTTCCTTGACAAAGCTTTTTAATGAAATTTTATTTTCAAAATTACTTTTTGAAAAATTCTGGTCTAACTAGTTTGGGTCTTGGATCAGTAGCTTCGGCTAGTTTCATCAGTCCAAATCATCTCACCGCCACCCAATACTATGTTGTTCAAATTTCAGTTAAGTTGGTTCAGTCCTTAAACTAACCATTCCTAAGTCTAAGCATAATAAATTGCAGAAATTAAATAAACAAGCAATCATGCAATTTGAAAGCAAGAATTAAAGTTTATCTAACTATAAATATTATTTTTAATTTGGCTCCCCCTGGACTAAAGCCACGATAATGGTTCGGCAAGATGTGAATCTTGTCCTTGGGGATCCAATACTGATTTGATCCAATTTGTTTGTTCAGGCACAGTTTGGGTACCCACGCCTGAACTTTAGATCTGGACTGGTTCAGTACAACATAGTAGTATCTTTGTCTAGATTTGGTTTTATAGCCTAATCCGGATCGATTTAGAATCGACTTCTGTTTTCCAAGAATCATGTCAAGACCCTTGGAACCAGAAGTGAATCGTTCTAAAGCTGATCTAAGGTCCTTGACTTGAGTTTTCAAGGAGGAGTTCTCTTTCTCAAGTTTTTCAACTTGAGTAGAGGTTCCTTCTTGAACCTTCTCAGTTAAGGATCTAGAGTCAACTCTCTCTTTCAGGAGTTTTACTTCCTGTCGGAGAGATTCGACTCGGAGTTTAGCTTTCGCCAAATCTCGAGAAAGATAGGAAATTAATTCATTTAACTGATTTCTTGAAAAACCACTTACAGTTATTTTGCCGTCCTTTGAGAATATAAGTTTGCCATCGTTCGGCTCCGATTCTGACTCGGTCTCTATTTCTTCTGAGGCGGTTAGTGCGAGCAGGTTCGACTGTGGGATCTCTTCTTCTTCGGAGGAGGAGGACTTGTCCCACGTTGCCTGAAGTGCCTTCTTCTTTCTCGTCTTCTTCGTTTCCTTCAGGTTGGGGCATTCAGTCTTGTAGTGACCCTTCTTCTTGCACTCATAACAGGTCACGTTAGGTTTGTTCTTTTCATTTGAGGGTTCAGCTGGTTCTTCCTTTCTTCGGCTGGCTTTCCTTCTGTTGGTCTGGTTTTTTAATTCTTTGTAGTAGTCTTGGGCTAGCCGAACCAGCTTAGGCCGATTCCCCTCATTGTCTTCTGAGTCTGATCTGAATCAGACTCGGGTGCAGGTTGAGGCTTCTTTTTGGTTGTCTTTCCAGCTTTACCTGCAACGAAAGCAATGCCTTTCTCGGCCAGATTGCAGTTAGTCTGCTCATGCAATTCTAATTCAGAAAACAGTTCATCTAACTTAATTTTAGAGAGGTCCCTTGAAACCTTGTATGCATCTACCATAGATGCCCACAAGGTGTTTCTCGGGAAAGCGTTAAGAGCGTACCTTATCAGGTCACGATTTTCTACCTTGTGACTGATTGTGTGTAGTCCGTTCATTAACTCCTGAATTCTGGCGTGGAGCTGGGCTGCTGTTTCGTTGTCATTCATCTTGATCGTGTACAGCTTGTTCAGGAGGAGATCTCTCTTGCTGATTCGAGTATCTGAAGTTCCTTCGTGCAGCTCGATCAGCTTACCCCACAACTCCTTTGCACTGTTGAATGGTCCTACCCGATTCAACTCTTCCTTGGTCAGGTCGCATTGAAGTGTCTGGGTTGCTTTGGCATCAGCTTCGATTTTTCTTTTCAGAGCAGTGTCCCACTCAGCGTAAGACTGTGACACTCCTTCAACATTCTTTGGAATCTCCAGTCCAGACTGGATGATTATCCACATGTCCACCTGAGTTTTTAGGTGGACCTCCATCCGACTTTTCCAGTAGGAGAAGTCCTCCCCACTGAAAAGTGGTGGTCTGGCTGTGCTGAATCCTTCTTGCATGACCATTTATCTGAAAATAAGAGTAAAAAGGAAAGAAATATCCCAAGACTTGGTCTTGGATTAGTAGTGCGGGATGAAAAAAATATTTATCGAGGGGTGTTGCACCAACCTCGATTAACGATGAAAATTAAAAAAAAATTTAAAAAGAAATCCGAAAAAAAACTCTCAAATAGGTGGTTGCACCAAATTTGAGCTTTCCCGCTCTGATACCACTTGTTGGATCGAGAGAATACGATAAAGGGGGGGTGAATATCGTAAATCGTTTCGGATTGGCAAAAGAGCAAATACGCAGCGGAATAAACAAAACACAACACAAAGACTCAAGCGGTTTTACTTGGTTCGGAGTCGCGGTCGGCTCCTACTCCAAGGCCCACGGTCGTTGACCGTTTACTGCGAGCAATTCTATATGAGAGCAAAAGGTTTACAAGAATTGTATAAGTAAATTGCAGTAAATATAACAGTTTTACTCTTCGTGATCAACGCCCAGTATGGATCGTACTTCGGTGTGGAGGGTCGTCATCGGCGCTTGGAATCTCGAAATGGAAGGTTTCTTGAGCAACACGTTTGAGTTGAAGAGCGTAGAAGCGTTGGAAGGATTGTTGTCTGAAGCCTTGGGGTCGAGGGGCAATTTAAAGCCTCCTGGGGCGCCTTGAACGTTGGGGGCGCCCCCCCCCCCCCCCCCCCACGTGTCAGTCGATCTGGACAAGTCTCGGTCAGCCCTTATCCCACTTGAATAGGGCTGAGAGTTGACTGTTGGCGCCCGGGACGCAGGGGGCACCCGGGTTGACTCGGTCCGCTGGCTTCTCGCTGGCTTGACTCTATCCGCTTCGTTGGCTTCAGCCCGGGGCGCCCGGGACACAGGGGGCACCCTGGCCCAGTAAGCCTTTGAAGCGCTTTTCTGTTTACTGCTTTGCCTTGACCTTGGGAGCGCCCGGGACCTCCGGGGCACCCTACTCAGCTGCTGCCTCTCTCCCTTGAGGCGTTCTGAGCTGCAGAGACTCGTTCCTTTGGTCCTGCATCCAGGGTTAGTTGCAAATACAATAAAATAAGAATATGTTATGATTATACAACCTTAGCTGTCTTGGTTCTGACTTTGGGTCTCCAAAATGGAACCCTAGGTCGAACCAACGCCTACTGTTCCCTCGACGGGGAACGCGTCCTCACCTACTCCTATGAGGAGAATTTACCTGTTGCCAACCGGCTCCTCCGGTTGGAATTTTTCCCAGCAGTCCTTCGCCAGGTGCCCAGCTGTCCTTCGCCAGGTCTTCAGTACTAAGCAGTCCTTCGCCTGGTGCCCAGCAGTCCTTTGCCAGGTCTTCGGTTACAAGCAGTCCTTCGCCTGGTGCCTAGCAGTCCTTCGCCAGGTCATCGGTTCCAAGCAGTCCTTCGCCTGGTGCCTAGCAGTCCTTCGCCAGGTCTTCGGTTCCAAGCAGTCCTTCGCCTGGTGCCTAGCAGTCCTTCGCTAGGTCTTTGACTCCTAGCAGCCCTTTGCTAGGTGCCCAGCGGCCCTTCGCCAGGTCTTAGGGTTCCGATGCCTAGCAGTCCTTCGCTAGGACTTCTATCTGCACACTCAAGTAGCATGTTAGATAAACATAACATCTTAACTTTTAAACCCTTTGCCATTATCAAAACACAGGTTCGACTTGGGTGCTGTCTGCACCAACAGTCTCCACGTCAAGGATTGAGGGGGAGGAAAAACCATCTTCAAGACCGGAGCAAGAAGAAGTCTCCACCTCCACCAAAGCAAAGGCAAAGGAACTCATAATTTGCTTTGGGTGCAATTAAAAGGGGCATTACAAGGACAAGTGCCCATTGGGTAAGAAAAAGGAGGTAAACCTAAACTCAATTCAAATAATTTGAAAACTAACATGAGTTGTAGGGATGGAGAAAAGAAGGATAAGAAGCATATAATTTGCTTCACGTGTGGTGAGCATGGACACTATCACACCAAGTGCCCAAAGAAAGGAGAAATCAAGAAATTGGCGCACTTGAAGAAATTGGAAAAGAAGAGGAGCTCATGTCAAGGGGGAGCTTCAAAGGTAAAAGGGAAGGTAAACCCTTATTTAAAATTAAATCCAATTTCAAATTCTTATAGGCTCATTAAGAATAATCATGGATTTAGATATCATGATAAAAATAGGGTTAATGTTGCATATCAAAACCCTAGGGAGTTTATGCATCATGATAAACCAAGAACCTTTAGACCTAAGGACCAAGGCATTAATCCCAAGAAGGGGAGACATATGCCTAGGAAGGTGGGTAGGTCTAGGAATGTCCAAGGTGGACATATTGATTCTAGGTTTGAAAACCTAGAGAGGAAAAATCAAGCTTTAAGGGCAAAGCTTGATAAATTAGAGAAAATCCTAGATAGATTCACTATTGGATCTTGGGTTTAGGTATGATGTTGGGAAGTCAAAAACCCAACAATGATAGATCGGGGGTAGGATACCAATCTAAGTTCTCCGTGTTAGGATGTATACTGAAAGACTTGCTTTTGGTTAGGATACATCTACATTTTAAAGAGAATCAGAAAATCTCACAGTGCATGTTTACTTTAGTATATGCACAAACTGTCTAATGCTTGGCATTGTAGATAACATGGTGCGTGGTGTCACACAGAAGATCATGTTATCAGGTTCTTTGCCGAAGCATAAGAATGAAGCTCACAACCGAGATGGAGTTGGGCAAACCATCGGGATGACTGTAGTGTAATTAGGTGTGGTTTATCTTAACCATAGAATTACACTAGTGTACTTTGTATATATTGAGTAGGACTAAAAGAGAGGTTATCCAATTTTGTATTGACTTTGTAAATTGGATTAGACCTCGGATTGATATTATGGAGTACGATCTCTTAATCTCGAAATAATGACGGGCATATATTATTAATTATTATCTCTTTGATTTACCAATGGGTGAGATCTGTTCTATTAGATTGAAAGGTCCGGTAAGTTGGGAAATAATATTAATAATATGATGTGCTGTTGATTATTGACGGAATCCGTGTCCCAGTGAGTCAGGTTGATGATGCCCCCTTGGTGAGCCCAAAAAGGTCGTCATGTCAAATCTTGCAAGTGGACTATGGTCCGACATGATGAAAAGGTTGAGTGATACTAATCAAGGATTAAGAAGATAATTAATTTAATTATCAGTAAATTAAATTAATTATCAGGCATGCGATATCTTAAATACGGGGAGATGGACGACTCGTAATAGGTGGAGCCCATATGAAAATATGGGGGTTGGTGAGGACGTACATTGGGATCCTTTAGTGGAATGGATCTCCATTAATGGATCGGGTTTGGATCCATTAGCGGGCTAAGAACCAACTCCTCCTCATGGTCCCTATCTTAGCCCAATAAAACCCCATAGGAGTCATGATACAAGGTGGCTTAATTTAGGAATTAATCTCGGATTAATTAAGTTATTAATCTTAGATTAATTATGGAATTAATCTCGGAGTATTTAAGGAATTAATCTCTGATTAATTGAGAGAATAATATTTGATTATTTAAGGAATTAATCTTTGCTTAATTAAGGAATTAGTCTCTAATTAATTGGAATATTTTCCAATTAATCCCATATAAATATAACCACTACCTCTCTCTCTCTCGAATGAATTCTCTCTTCTCTCTAACCTAAGGGGCGCCGGCGGTATTGGGAAGAAGAGGACCATCTCCTCTTCTTCTCTTGGTTTTTCTTTGCATCCTTAAGGTCGCAACCGATCACTGGACAAGGGAGAAGGAGACTTCGTCCCTTGGTGGCGCGCGGCTGGGCAAGGAACTGAAGAACCGGCGGCGATAGGTTGAGAGGTGCACCAGCGTTGGAGGAGAAGGGAAGCCTCTTTTCTCCTTCTTTCTTGCTTTCCTCTTCTTCCGCTTATGCTGCAGACGTACACGGGACAAGGAGGACTTTTCTTCCTTGTCGTGGTGTGCGGAAGCAAGGGAGGAAGAGGGGCGGTGCGCCGGCGAGAGTGGCTCCTCCCTTTTGGTGTTTGTCGCCGAAAAAGGAGGAGTCGTGAGCTCCTCTTCCTTGTGGATCAGCGGCCGCGAGATAGGAAGAGGATAGAGAGGTTGGTGTGGGGTGTGGTGAAGGAGAAGAGCTTCTCTCCTCGGCTTCATCATTGCTTCCTTGAAGGGCCGCAGGCGGTGAGCCAAACCCTAACCCTAGGGTTTGGTGTCTTGGCGCAAGGTAAGGAAGAAAGGAAGGACTAATTCAAGGGCCTTGGTGACTCCGCGACTTGGTAGACCGTCGCCCACACGACGTCCAGGAGGGGAGGGTCATAAGGTAGAAGATTGCGAGGTAAACGACGAGGTATAACTCTCCTGAGCTCCAGTTTCATTTTGCTATGTTTATTTGTGTCATGTTGCTTTGCCTTGTCATTTCATGCATGTTAGTTAATTATTTTGATTTGATATCATAGTCTATAATTTACTAACTGGACCTCGAAGATAAACACAAAAGTCGGTGATCCAAACCATCTTCTTTTCCGCGGTTAATTAATCTGGAAAGTTACAAGGCCTTAACATCGGTTTCGGCTAAGTTGTAGCTTGGATTAATTAACACAACGATGAGTCGGTCGTTAGAAGGACGGGTCTCTATTCGGATTAAATTTTTAATCCGTAGACATAGAGAGGTCTCTCAGATACGACCCCGTGGTTGTCTTGGAAACCGCCAAGCTATACCCAACAATTGGCATCAGAGCAAGGTTTTCTGTGTTTAGGATTCGATTATTTTTCTGCACATTATCATATACATTATTTTGCTGGATAATACTTGGATGTGCGTAGACTAACTTTGTGTTGCAGGAACTAGATTCCAACTATTATGGCAATTGTGTTGTATGTATGTGATTGATTGTGTGATGTAAATTATTTGAATCCTCGGGGTTGACGAGGCTAGATAAGCTATTTAATTTTTGTAATTAAATATGACACTTGTTTATCCAAGTTTTCTATTTACTTTTGATCTAGATGACGTGTACACTCCTTTGTGGAGTATAGGATCAATGAATGTAAATTAGTTAGCTAGTCATCTCGGCTCGGGGACTCCTTCATGGTGGCTTGCGCATGGATAGGATGGAGTGGACGAGGTGACGACACGACTGGAGACGCATTGGAGACCAAGGCCATAATAGTTGGAAAAATCTAGGATTTTTTCATTGCTCTATTATTTTGGTTTGTGTGTGCTCGTTGTGTGAATGCATGTAAAAACCTCAACGCAAATAACTAAGTGGGAGAGGGACCCTAAGGGTCCTGTGGCCTCCACTACAATCTGATATGTGATGCGAACAAGTCTGCGCATCGGCTCTGAGTGCCTTCCTCCCCATCGGATGGGCTTGTTCTGCGAATCACTAGGTCAGAAAAGACTATAGGAAATCATTGACGAGCGTGTGTACTTCCCCATCGGAAGACACATAATCAGAAATAATTTTTCTTGGTGTCATGTAGTGGTAAACACTTAGATATAAATAATAGTATCCTCCCCATCGGTGTCACTGCTATCATTTGTAGGGCCGAAGAGGACCAACTATTAATTTTACTTGTCAAAAGGTTAGGATGACAAGATAGTAAAATTAATGGGTAAAACCTACTCTCACAAATGTAGAGTTCGTATACGTCCACACCATCGTGGCATACGAAATTCTCGGTGTTTGAGGTGTTGGTAGATTTTGTAATAAATTGTTTTGAGGTGTCAATTTATTTCTAAAATCTAAAGTGCGTGATTGTTATGATTCTCAGGTGCTTTAAAATGGATCTAGACCCACTTGACCTAATTCAAAGAGAGAACCAAATGAATGCCCCTAGTGATAAAATGGATTGGGAATTAAATATGGATTTTGTTTCTACTGCCGAGGAACCTAAGGTTGATCTTGCCCAGTTCTGTACAGAAAAGCCTAATGAGATTAATACCGAAGAGGAGTTTGAATATTTTAGGAAATGGCTAGAAGCAAACGAGACGACCGAAGGTCATCAAAATCAGGCTTCTTCCATTACCAGTGAAAAAAAATATCCAATCTCGATGAACTCTTTGGTCAAAGTAATTGAGTCGCTAGGCAGATGGTAATGAAGAACTTGACCACTACCATCTTGGTTGAGGGGATGCCTGTAAGGGAACATGTCCTCAAAATGATGGCTTGGCTGAAGGAGATAGAAATTCTTAGAGCTCAGATCGATGGGGAAACCCAGGTCGATCTTATCCTCCAATCTCTACCATGGAGTTTTGAGAAGTTTCGCCTAAGCTACAATATGGACAAACGTTCATATTCATGGGTAGAACTTCTGGCAGAACTCGAGGCGGCAGAGGAGGTTTTTCTTCAGAGTTCACAGACTTTCATTGCTCAAGAAGTTCCTACTTCTAAACCGAAAGGAAAGAAGAAGAAGAAACGTTCTGAGGCAAAGAAAGTAGCAGGATTACAGGGACCTTAGGGATGCATAAAGAAGCCGAAAGGCAAGTGCTTTGTGTGCAAGCAGTTAGGACATTGGAAGACGGATTGCCCCCGTCGTTAGAGTAGTACCGCAGGTATATTTCCTTCTTGTGTCGTTGTAACATGTTTAGCGGTGATATCTACCAGTACCTGGTGGGTAGATACGGATGCCACTAATCATGTCTGCATTTGTCTGCAGGGGTTCCAGGAAACCCGACGGCTAGCTGAGGAGGATATTGCTGACTACATGGATAGGCTATGGAGATGACTTTTGCAGTGGGAGTTTTATTTATTTCATTTATGTCTTTAGCATAGGATGACATAGTTTTGGATTTATAGAGATTGCCTTTTGTACTTAGTTTTTTAACAGAACTTTTTGTTCAGCTCCTGGAATAAGATATTTTCTATTGCTTTTATTTGTTAAAAGTGGAATAGAAGGAATATCTATTGAAGTACATAGATAGGAAATTAGTATATAAAACCAAAAGGCTCCCATGATGCAATTAAAAGTTTTATCATCTTAACTAAGATAAGATAAAAGTTCCTTCCAAGTAAAACCAAGCATATATTTTGTCTCTAAAGGTTTGGTCTGTTAAACTCTAGTGGGATTCAAAAGAGATCAACCAATAAGCCTTAGGGTTCATTGGTTATAGAAGACTTGTCTTCCTTAGGATCTTTTGACTCTCACTAGGGAGGTAACAAAACCAAATAGGCTTGTTCTAAGCATGGGGCATAGAGCCAAAGATATATAGGAATTGGTTGATCCTGATAAGTACAGGTCCTTAGTCTATCTAAAATAGAGGTACCTTTGAATACTTTGTTTATGAACAATTATTCAAAGGACAAAATATATTTACTTGATGTACTGCAAGTCTGATGCAGAAGAAACATCAGAATAAAAGTGTTGGGCATTATGATTAGATCATAGTGACAAGTACCTCTGGGGATAGTTATAGGACATACTTATCTGGGATTGGGATTTGATCCCAATTCACTACACCAGAAGTGCCCCAATAGTATGGTGCAAAGTATGGAAGGAAGAAGGTCTCTTAAGCTAATAAGTTAAGAAGATGATAAGCCTCTCCGAGATTAGCCAAATTTGTTCAAAGAAGTATGTCCTGGATACGAAGGTGTGTATGCTTGATTCTGTCTAGATTAGTAGTCTCTTAAGACCATAGAGATGTGGACTAAGCAAAGGCTTAGTCTAAGCCATGTTCAGATTATGTGCTATAAAGAGACACCGACAAGTTGGAATCTAGTGCATATATTCATAGGATATCCTAAGGGAACAATAAGGTGGTTTATTAGTCCTAAGGATCAGAGGATATTTGTTGGGACGAATATCTGATTCTTAGGAAAAGGACTATGTAATAAACCACAAATCCAGATGTAGAGTTACTCTGAGTAAATTAAATAAAGGGACATCCTGATCTTAGTACCAACTGTAAAAGAGGTTATACCACAGGACACTGCACCTCGTGTCACAATAGATATGCAAAGGATACCTTGTCGTAGTGGGAGGGTTGTTGCTCAACCTAGAAGTCTCATGTTCTTGGAGAGTCTATGGACTGGGTCCTAAGTGAACATGAACTGGATCCCTAGATGGATCATCCACTTTGAAGAGATAAATCCGGTGATATGGATTTGTTCAAAGGACGGATGATGTTGTGTGACAGAAACATAGTGGTATTATTGTACTATGCGTAGATAATATTTTGTTAGTTGACAACAATGACAAAATATTGTCAAACGTAAGGGTATGGTTGTCCGCATAATTATGAAGGACTTGAGAGAAGTAAGACACATCCTTGGGGATCAAAGATCTAAGGGACCTCCAGACAAGGATGATGTGCTTATTTCAAGCTTCCTATAAAACATTATCCTAGCTCATTCTAGCATGGATACCTCCAAAGGAAAGTTTTGCACTTTTCGGTTTTGGAGCTACTCTATCTAAGAGATATGTTTGGATTATCAAAGGTGATAGAGTAGGTAAGGACGGTTCCTCTAGCATCGACTAGAGGAAGTCTCTTGTATGCTAGAAATGAGCCTAGATATCCGTTGTGCCGTGGGCATGGGTAACAGATATCAGAGTAACCTAGGACAAGGAAATTGGAATGCGGTAAAAGCATGTATTAGTGCCTGAGAAGGACTAAGGACTATATGCTGATTTACCGGGCAGACCAATTTCATGTAGGTTATATGGATACAGAATTCCAATCTAGATAGGGGCATATGTAAATATTCCTTGGGTTTTGTGTTTACTTTTAGAAGGTAGAACCATTGTATAGTAGAGTGTTGCACAGCGTCTGCGTGATGGACCCTACTATAGAGGCTGGATATTCAGGCTACCTACAAGGCAGCCAATAGAGCTACATGGTTCAGAGACCTCAAGATGGACTTTGAGGTGATTCCTGGTTTGCAAGGAACTATCACATTTGATGTGATTAAAATGGTGTAGTTGCGAACTCGAAGGAATCACGAGTCCATAAGGCAAGTAAACACATAGAGCGCAAGTACCATCGAGAAGAGGAATAACTGTCGTTGCCTAGATTGCATCAGAGAATAACCTAGGTGGATCATTTCACTAAGGCCTTGGTAGCGAGAGCTTTTAGGCATGTGAAGGAACTAGAGGTCAGATATATGACATTTTGAAAATAGCAATGTCTTTGAGTATAAGTGGGAGATCGTTAGGATGTATACTGAAAGACTTGCTTTTGGTTAGGATACATCTACATTTTAAAGAGAATCAGAAAATTTCACAGTGCATGTTTACATTAGTATATGCACAAACTATCTAATGCTTGGCATTGTAGATAACATAGTGCGTGGTATCGCACAGAAGATCATGTTATCAGGTTCCTTACTGAAGCATAAGAAAGAGGCTCACAACCGAGATAGAGTTGGACAAACCATCGGGATGGTTGTAGTATAATTAGGTGTGATTTATCTTAACCATAGAATTATACTAGTGTACTTTGTGTACATTGAGTAGGACCAAAAGAGAGGTCATCTAATTTTGTATTGACTTTGTAAATTGGATTAGACCTCGGATTGATATTATGGTGTACGATCTCTTAATCCCGAAATAATGACGGGCATATATTATTAATTATTATATCTTTGATTTACCAATGGGTGAGATCTATTCTGTTAGATCGAAAGGCCCGGTAAGTTGGGAAATAATATTAATAATATGATGTGTCATTGATTATTGACGGAATTCGTGTCCTGGTGAGTCAAGTTGATGATGCCCCCTTGGTGAGCTCAAAAAGGTCATCATGTCAAATCTTGCAAGTGGACTATGGTCCGGCATGATGAAAAGGTTGAGCGGTACTAATCAAGGATTAAGAAGATAATTAATTTAATTATCAGTAAATTAAATTAATTATCGGGCATGCGATATCTTAAACACAGGGAGATGGACGACTCGTAATAGGTGGAGCCCATATGAAAATATGGGAGTTGGTGAGGACGTACAATGGGATCCTTTAGTGGAATGAATCTCCATTAATGGATCGGGTTTGGATCCATTAGCGGGCCAAGAACCAACTCCTCCTTATGGTCCCTATCATAGCCCAATAAAATCCCATAGGAGTCATGATACAAGGCAGATTAATTAAGGAATTAATCTTGGATTAATTAAGTTATTAATCTCGGATTAATTAAGGAATTAATCTCGGAGTATTTAGGGAATTAATCTCTGATTAATTGAGGGAATAATCTTTGATTATTTAAGGAATTAATCTTTGGTTAATTAAGAAATTAGTCTGTAATTAATTGGAATATTTTCCAATTAATCCCATATAAATATAACCCCTACCTCTCTCTCTCTCTCTCATGAACTCTCTCTTCTCTCCAACCTAAGGGGCGTCGGCGGTATTGGGAAGAAGAGGACCATTTCCTCTTCTTCTCTTGGTTTTTCTTTGCATCCTTAAGGTCGCAACCGATCACTGGACAAGGGAGAAGAAGACTTCGTCCCTTGGTGGCGCGTGGCTGGGCAAGGAACTGAAGAACCGGCGGCGATATGTTGAGAGGTGCGCCGGCATTAGAGGAGAAAGGAAGCCTCTCTTCTCCTTCTTTCTTGCTTTCCTCTTCTTCCGCTTATGCTGCAGATGTACATGGGACAAGGAGGACTTTTCTTCCTTGTTGTGGCTTGCGGAAGCAAGGGAGGAAGAGGGTCGGTGCGCCGGCGAGAGTGGCTCCTCCCTTTTGGTGTTTGTTGCCGGAAAAAGGAGGAGTCGTGAGCTCCTCTTCCTTGTGGATCAGCGACCGCGAGATAGGAAGAGGATAGAGAGGTTGGTGTGGGGTGTGGTGAAGGAGAAGAGCTTCTCTCCTCAGCTTCATCATTGCTTCCTTGAAGGGCCGCCGACGGTGAGCCAAACTCTAACCCTAGGGTTTGGTGACTTGGCGCAAGGTAAGGAAGAAAGGAAGGACTAATTCCAGGGCCTTGGAGATTTCGCGACTTGGTAGACCGTCGCCCACACGACGTCCAGGAGGGGAGGGTCATAAGGTAGTCTGCGAGGTAAACAACGAGGTATAACTCTCCCGAGCTCCAGTTTCATTTTGCTATGTTTATTTGTGCCATGTTGCTTTGCCTTGTCATTTCATGCATGTTAGTTAATTATTTTGATTTGATATCATAGTCTATAATTTACTAACTGGACCCCGAAGATAAACACAAAAACTGGCGATCCAAACCATCGTCTTTTCCGCGGTTAATTAATCCAGAAAGTTACAAGGCCTTAACATCGGTTTCGGCTAAGTTGTAGCTTGGATTAATTAACACGACGATGAGTCGGTCGTTAGAGGGACGGGTCTCTATTCGGATTAAATTCTTAATCCGTAGACATAGAGAGGTCTCTCAGATACGACCCCGTGGTTGTCTTGGAAACCGCAAAGTCATACCTAACACTCCGATGCCAATGAAAAGAAATATGCTAGGGTAGCATATAACTATGGCAAGGAGGAGAAGTCTAAGAATGGCAAGGGAAAGCCATTTAAAGGGAAAAAGAAGAACTTAACCAAGGACAAAGTGTCCAATGTTGATGCAGTCTGGCCCGGTTGTTGTTTTGGTGTTTGACAATGATTTAAGTTTGGTTGAGCGAATTTGGGTTAAAGTCCTGGTCGGGGACTGGGCATGAAACCCTGGTGAGTGAAGCCAGGTCGTAGCTTGTGAAGCTAGGTTGAAATCCCGGTGAGTGAAGCCGGGTCCTGGTGAGTGAAGCCAGGTGATGAAAATCTCGGTGAGTGAAGCCAGGTGTTGGAAATCCCGGTGAGTGAAGCCGGGTCCTGGTGAGTGAAGCTAGGTGTTGGAAAAGTCCTAATTCGGAAGGGTTGGGTGAAAAGTCCTATCTTGGAGGGCTAGGTGAAAAGTCCTAACTTGGAGGGTTAGATGCAAATTCCCATCCTGGAGAATTAGGTGAAAAGTCCTGGCTTGGAGGGTCAGGTGCCTAGCTTGGAGGGCTAGGTTGGATGAAGGTCTAACTTGGAGGGGTTGGGTGAAAAGTCCTAGCTTGGAGGGCTAGGTGAAAAGTCCTAGCTTGGAGGGCTAGGTGAAAAGTCCTAACTTGGAGGGTTAGGTGCAAATTCCCAACTTGGAGAGTTAGATTGAAAAATCCTTAGCTTGGAGGGCTAAGGTGAATGAAATCCTAGCTTGGAAGGCTAGGTCTGCGTCCCTGGATCGGTCTGGTGACCGATCAGGGAGTTGGCACGCTGCTCCTTCGTGGATCGGTCTGGTGACCGATCCAGCGATGTCTGATCGGTCTGGTGACCGATCAGGGAGTGTGTGTTTCACTCACTGCACAGCTCCTGATCGGTCTGGTGACCGATCAGGGAGCGAACAGTGAGTTGAGTTCCCCTGCTGATCTGCTCCTGATCGGTCTGGTGACCGATCAGGGATACTGCTCAGATCGGTCTACTGAACGATCATTTGTCGCAAGGTTCTCACTATCACCGATCAGGATGACTCCTGATCGGTCTGGAAGTAGCCTGATTGGTCTGGTGACCGATCAGGCTGGAGCCTGATTGGTCTGGTGACCGATCAGGCAGGAGCCTGATTGGTCTGGGGACCAATCAGGAGTGTGCAGAAGACTTCTGGATCGGTCTGGTGACCGATCAGGGTCCTTCTTGATCGGTCTGGTGACCGATCAGGCGCAGAACTTTAATTCAAATACGCTGTCAGAAGCTCTGATCGCGTCTATTTTCACAGCTGATTCTCTGATACACTGCTGATATATGTTGATATGAGTTGCTAAGCTTCTATTGGAGTGTGCAGGCTTTACAGGGATGATTCAAACATTGGAGGAGAGTCAATGGGAGGCTTTCCTTGGAGCAGGTTTGGATATTTCCTTGTTTCAGGTCTCAACGGCATCTGGAGAGCAGCTAGCAACTGACGGAGGCTCAGCTGGAGAGGGTCTTCAGTGGACTGAGTGCTCAGGGAGTCAGGGGGTTAGGCTGTGACTTCAGTGGATGCTGATGGAGAGCCTGGTGATGGGAGCAAATACTTAAGACGAGGCTGGAAGCAGAGGAGCGACAATGTGAAAATAGACAGGAACTTGAGGAGTTTGGCTGGGCTGTGTGTTGTGCTCTCTGTTGCTTGGTGCTTGAGCGTTCTTGTTTCATCTTTGTGAGCTATCCTTCTCTTAGTCTCGTGGCTTATCTTGTATCTTATTGAGACGCTTGTGGAGAGGTTTCTCCACCGAGAAGGAGGCGCTGTTTTATCCGGGTCACCGGGGCTTGATCTACCGACGATCAAGGGATCGCCCACCTTACGGGCACGCCAAGGAGTAGGGGCAAGTTATCCCCGAACCTTGTAAACGACCATTGTTAGCGTATTGGTTTGTATTCTTCCTTCCCTGCATTTCTGTTTCAGCTGTTATATTTGTATTGCTTCCGCTGTGGCTAACCTAAGTGCAGAGAAATTTGAAAACGGCTATGTCTTGAGGGTCTGGCTATATTCACCCCCCCTCTCTAGCCATCCTGTTTCCAACAAGTGGTATCAGATCTTGGGGCTCTGTTCAACCGGATTAACAACCAAGAGCTTACAACAAGGATGGCAACGAGAGAAGGACTTAGCACAAACCGACCTCCACTCTTCGACGGCACAGATTTTCCATATTGGAGATCGAAGATGGAGTTTTACTTGAAGATGAACATCCACACTTGGTTTGCTATCAAGGAGGGCTTTGCTCCTCCAAAGGATAATGAAGGAAAAGAGTTGGATTTATCAAAATGGTCGGCTGAGCAAGTTCGCAAGGGAGAAGCTGATGCGAAAGCGGTGGTGACCTTGCAATGCGGGATGACCAAGGATCAACTAATCAAGGTTAGCCCCTTCACCTCAGCCCAAGACCTTTGGAATAAGCTCATTGAGCTACATGAGGGCACCCGGGACTCAAGGATAGCCAAGAGGGACCTCCTTCTCAGTCAACTACAGAATTTGACAATGGGAGAAAGTGACACTGTAAGTATGCTTCATAGTAAATTCAAAGAAATCCTCAATGGTCTACACTCCATAAATGAGAAGGTAGAGAACCGAGATCTTATTAGGTATGTTCTCAAAGCTTTCCCTAGGAACGCCTTGTGGTCATCCATGGTGGATGCCTACAAGGTCTCCAAGGATTTATCATTTGCTAAGTTAGAGGATTTATTTTGTGAAATGGAAGTACATGAGGTCTCTAATAAAAGTCCAAAGGAGAAGGAGTTTGTGTTTGTGGCAGGTGACCGAATGGAGGAGAAGAACATTCATCACTTTGCTTTCATGGCACTAGAGGAAAGTGACAACGAATCAAGAAGCTCCTCAACCGCGCCTTCATCATCTTCGGATGATGAAGTGGTAATCTCTCCGGAGTTGGATAAGTGTTATCGGACAATAGCATATTTAGCTAAGTTGTTAAAGAAATCAAAGAACCAAGTTAAATCCTTAAAATTAGAAATAGAAGAATTAAAATCCTCTTAGGATGAGGATATTAATGACTTGCGTGTTAAAAATCTTGAGGATGAAAATAATGATTTGAAGAGCGAAATTGAAAACCTCAAGAATATTCTTGAGAAGTTTTCAACTAGCTTTAAAACATTAGATATGATACTAAATTCACAAAGAGCGGTTTATAACAAGGCTGGTATAGGTTACCGACCTAAAGAACCAACCTTTGTATCATTAATGTCAAGAACCCAATTTAGATCACAACATAATTCTAGGGTTCAAAAGGTTAGGAAGAAAATGACTAAGGCATGGGTGTCAAAGTCTTTCATTAGAGATGCATTAGGTCCCAAAATTTGGGTACCTAAAACCTCTATTTTTCGAATTGTATAGCATGGTTTGAGGGGGAGCATCTATCAACATAGGTTGTTGATAAATTGGTGCTCCAAACATATAGTCATTCCCAGTTAGGAATGTGGTTACCATTCCCTCAAATTCACATGATTGGTTTAAAGAAACACATAGCTTGCCCTTATCATGAATTGCTTAGGACAATTGGTTTTATTATTTCAATTTATGTTTTTCCTGTAATTTATGGTTTATGATATGTCTTATCTCAAGCTTAAGGTGTTTTATTTGGTAAACATGATCAAGTATGCCATGGTTCTCTTGTATGAGTTATAGAACACGAATGAATGGTTAAGAACAAGATGAACACATGGCTTGAATTGATCATAAGTCGATACAAGCATGATTTGGGAATTTGATCATTCTTTAATCATAATGTGACATAAGCATGTTTTAGGATTTTAATCATCCATTGAAATTGACACAAACCTAATTTTGGTTAAGAACAGCATGATCACATAGTTTATGATGTTTTAAGTTCCATGACTTGCTTGTTTTTCCACTTGACTGATATTCAAGTTCATGTTTAGCAAAAATTGATCATGCCTTGATGAATCTTGATTTAGTTAAGGGACATAAACCATGTTGTTTATTTGTAATAAGGGAAACCCTTCTTTAAAATCAAACAAATTAAAACCAATTGAGTTAGGGTTTGGGAACGGCTAAGAACTGAAACAAACTTGATTTCAGAGTTTCTGAAATCGATTTCTGAAATCTGGAACTCAGAAAACATTCTGTGCTGAACCTGATCGGTCCATCGTCCGATCAGGGATCCCTCTGATCGGTCCAGTGACCGATCAGATCAACACTGATAAGTAAGTTCCATGATTTGGTCAAAACTCCTCAGTCCGATCTCCTCTCGTCGAATTGTATCAGTTTAATGATCATACTACAAACAAACATGATACAATCCGTTTACAATTGAAACATATTTGATCACCCATTGGTACAAACCTGGTACTAAGGGAGCACAAAATTGTTCAAGTGATACAAACCTGGTACTTAATAGTGATTTGATACAAACCTATGTTGGAATGTTCAAATTCATAATAAAGGGTTTGTTGAGTCCTGACTCTTGTTCTTAATGTCGTGTTTCAGAAATTTTTCTGAAATGACGAATATCAATAGAGTCCTCTCTCCTGTTATGGGATGTAAATTGTTAATGCAATCTGATCAAGAACGTATCAAAGTTTCCGAAATTTTTCTGAAATCTGATCACTCCCCAGATTAATCAGATATCCTTCTGTATCACGTAATCAACAGACCTGGTTGGTCACGGAGACCAATCAGGACTATGTTTCAGATACAGTTGCATTCCTTACTCGTCCTATGAAGCATATACGCATTTGACCATGATATACGTCTGTATATGTCTTCACATGGAAGTCCAAGTGTTAATGCAGTCCGATCTTGTACGAATCAGAATTACAGAAATTTTTCAGAAAATTGATCGTTCATAGATAAATCAGAAATTTTTCTGTATCGATCATCAGTCTGATGGAACTGCGATAATTGTTGTCATATGATGCGTATACATTGTTGCCATGATACATTTATGATATATGCCTCTCATATGCAATTCAAAACTTAACTTTGATTATTTTGGATTTGGGGAGAGACCCGTGTTTGAGGAGGAGGTATGTTTAAAACTTAATAACCATACCCTTTTCGATGTTTGACAAAGGGGGAGAAAATGGTTGATTAAGTTTATGGTTATTATAGGGGGAGGATCATGATTCCCTTATGAGAATTGAACGGACTTCAATTGATTAATACCTAAACTTAAATCGGGTTGTCAAACAACAAAAAGGGGGAGATTGTTGATGCAGTCTGGCCCGGTTGTTGTTTTGGTGTTTGACAATGATTTAAGTTTGGTTGAGTGAATTTGGGTTAAAGTCCTGGTCGGGGACTGGGCATGAAACCCTGGTGAGTGAAGCCAGGTCCTAGCTTGTGAAGCTAGGTTGAAATCCCGGTGAGTGAAGCCGGGTCCTGGTGAGTGAAGCCAGGTGATGAAAATCCCGGTGAGTGAAGCCGGGTCCTGGTGAGTGAAGCCAGGTGTTGGAAATCCCGGTGAGTGAAGCCGGGTCCTGGTGAGTGAAGCCAGGTGTTGGAAAAGTCCTAATTCGGAAGGGTTGGGTGAAAAGTCCTAGCTTGGAGGGCTAGGTGAAAAGTCCTAACTTGGAGGGTTAGGTGCAAATTCCCATCCTGGAGAATTAGGTGAAAAGTCCTGGCTTGGAGGGTCAGGTGCCTAGCTTGGAGGGCTAGGTTGGATGAAGGTCTAACTCGGAGGGGTTGGGTGAAAAGTCCTAGCTTGGAGGGCTAGGTGAAAAGTCCTAGCTTGGAGGGCTAGGTGAAAAGTTCTAACTTGGAGGGTTAGGTGCAAATTCCCAACTTGGAGAGTTAGATTGAAAAACCTTAGCTTGGAGGGCTAAGGTGAATGAAATTCTAGCTTGGAAGGCTAGGTCTGCGTCCCTGGATCGGTCTGGTGACCGATCAGGGAGTTGGCACGCTGCTCCTTCGTGGATCGGTCTGGTGACCGATCTAGCGATGTCTGATCGGTCTGGTGATCGATCAGGGAGTGTGTGTTTCACTCACTGCACAGCTCCTGATCGGTCTGGTGACCGATCAGGGAGCGAACAGTGAGTTGAGTTCCCCTGCTGATCTGCTCCTGATCGGTCTGGTGACCGATCAGGGATACTGCTCAGATCGGTCTACTGAACAATCATTTGTCGCAAGGTTCTCACTATCACCGATCAGGATGACTCCTGATCGGTCTGGAAGCAGCCTGATTGGTCTGGTGACCCATCAGGCTGGAGCCTGATTGGTCTGGTGACCGATCAGGCAGGAGCCTGATTGGTCTGGGGACCAATCAGGAGTGTGCAGAAGACTTCTGGATCGGTCTGGTGACCGATCAGGGTCCTTCTTGATCGGTCTGGTGACCGATCAGGCGCAGAACTTTAATTCAAATACGCTATCAGAAGCTCTGATCGCGTCTATTTTCCCTGCCGATTCTCTGATACACTGCTGATATATGTTGATATGAGTTGCTAAGCTTCTATTGGAGTGTGCAGGCTTTACAGGGATGATTCAAACATTGGAGGAGAGTCAATGGGAGGCTTTCCTTGGAGCAGGTTCGGATGTTTCCTTGTTTCAGGTCTCAACGGCGTTTGGAGAGCAGTTGGCAACTGACGGAGGCTCAGCTGGAGAGGGTCTTCAGTGGACTGAGTGCTCAGGGAGTCAGGGGGTCAGGCTGTGGCTTTAGTGGATGCTGATGGAGAGCCTGGTGATGGGAGCAGATGCTTAAGACGAGGCTGGAAGCAGAGGAGCGACAACGTGAAAACAGACAGGAACTTGAGGAGTTTGGCTGGGCTGTGTGTTGTGCTCTCTGTTGCTTGGTGCTTGAGCGTTCTTGTTTCATCTTTATGAGCTATCCTTCTCTTAGTCTCGTGAGCTTATCTTGTATCCTATTGAGACGCTTGTGGAGAGGTTTCTCCACCGAGAAGGAGGCGCTGTTTTATCCGGGTCACCGGGGCTTGATCTGCCGATGATCAAGGGATCGCCCACCTTACGGGTACGCCAAGGAGTAGGGGCAAGTTATCCCCGAACCTTGTAAACGACCATTGTTAGAGTATTGGTTTGTATTCTTCCTTCCCTGCATTTCTGTTTCAGCTGTTATATTTGTATTGCTTCCGCTGTGGCTAACCTAAGTGCAGAGAAATTTGAAAACGGCTATGTCTTGAGGGTCTGGCTATATTCACCCCCCCTCTCTAGCCATCCCGTTTCCAACATCCAAGGTTATGAAAGTTAAGGTTGTAGGCCAAGAGTCACCGGAAGTACACCGGTGTAGCCTAGTGTTTGTTAAGTCACTTAGGGAGGTGGCTATGGCTAAGAGCTCAAGTGGGAGCTCTAGGAGTCCAGTTGAGACCCATGGTCTATGGAACTCGGGAGGTTTTCTCTCGGAAGTCTAGATGGGTCATGGAGTTTGCCAAAGGATATGGAGATGGATTTGGAGTCTCAATCCTAGGGATTTGACACATTGGGTTTGAGTTTCATGCATAAAAATATGACATTGGGGTCATATAGCATGGAAATTGGTTTTCGATGTGTAGATGTCATATAAACTAATGCTAGGGATGTATTGTGGTTTGGTATGGACAGAGACATCAAGAGGAGGTCAAAACTAGAACTTTAGGTCAAGGTTCAATTGAAACGTTTAGATAGTTTTAGGTTTTGTGTCAGTCTTGGGATTGGTGGTAGATACATGTTTAAATGTATTTTTTCCAAGTAGACATAGGTACCACAAACCTCTCCATAAAATTTGATAATTTTTGAAGATTTGTGGAATTTCTAGTGCATTTATGAAATTGGGTTAGAAATGCTGAAAATAGGATTTTCAGGGTACCAGTCGACTAGCTTAGGGGGCAGTCGACTGATAGAGGCTGAAACTGGTTTTTAGCAATCAAAAGGTGTCGTAATAATGTAAAACAAGTGTGTAATCTTATGGAGGGTTAATACACTTTGTTTATGATCATTAGAGGTTAAAGGATCTAATAAGAGGGAAATTGTTGGAGTCCTTTTGATGTGTGGCAAAGGGGGAGAAGTGTTGGGTTTAAGTGGGAAACCAAACACGCCTTTACAAGAAATCCTAGGTCAAGGGGGAGCTTAGGTAAAGGGGGAGCATTGTTGCTCATTTGTTGACAAAAGGGGAACCTTGGAGAGGTTCTTGAAAAGCCTTTGTAAGTCTAATGTAGGGGGATCCTTGGAGAGGTTTTAAAAAGCCCGGGTTGGTAAAAAACCTAACTCTTAGGGAGGTTTGGTGTGGGGATGCCTTGTGATAGGATCTATGAATGTTTACATTGCATACGCATTGGCGGTATAAGTCCAAGGTGAAGCCTTGGCAACATAAGTCCAAATGGTTTTTAGCATTGTATTTGCTATTTGTTTTCTCTAACTTAAATGTATTGCCAAACATTAAAAAGGAGGAGATTATTGGGGCAATCTATGGTCTGGAGTAACCATGTGTTTTGATGTTTGGGCAAAGGGTTTAAGTTAGGTTCACCCTTGTGTTTGATGTGTGTATTTGAGTGTGCAGGTTTGCAGGATACACATAGACTTAGTTGGACGTCTTCGGGTTCGGTGAAGGATGATGTGTGGAGACAAGACATGGGCTTGTATGCATCCGAGGGACCGTGGACAAAGCAGGGACGATGAGCCAAGGGAAGCGGACTTTGAGGTATACGCGAAGGATGACATGGGAGACAGGCCGTGGGCTTGCATGCATCCGAGGGACGAGAGCCAAAGTCGAAGAGGGCTTGAAGGCAACAGGTCGAGGCTGCTGAATGGAGAGTCAACTGAGTCGTGAAGGGTCGAGTGCTGAGGGAATTGTACTCGGGAAGGAAATCCCAGGGTTCGAGTGCTGAGAGAAATGTACTCGGGAAGAGAAACCTTAGGTTTGGAAGTGGACCAATCGACTGATACTTGGATCGGTTGACTGATGAAGTCCATAGAAAGATTAGTCGACTGATCCTGGTTCAGTCGACTGATGGCAGCTGAAATTCGAATGTTGGGTTGTAACGTTCGAATCCAAGTGAGACCAATCGACTGGTTCTTGACCAGTCGACTGGTAACGGTCATTTCAGCAAGGAGCTCTATTTAAGAGAGCTCGATTTTGGCTGAGAGTTCTTGACGAAATTAGCTTTGGTTAAAGGCCAATTAGTAGTCTAAGTGCTCAAAAGAGTGTTGCGGGTTGTGGCGAGGTTTCTCCACCCACAAGGAGCTACAGGAGCTAGCCGGAGGTCTTCCGGGGAGTCATCTAACGACGGATCGGGATCGTCTACCTTACAGACAGTCGTGGAGTAGGAGCTTTCTCTTCGAACCACATAAACGGTTTGTATTAGCATTAGTTTTAGATTATTGTTTAGTTTTCCACTTACACAGGCTAACATTGTAGGAAGAAATCGACGACCAAAGTGTTGGTGCAAGCTGCATCAGTGATGTCCTCCTTTAAGTGTTTTAATGTTTGACAATATATTTAAGTCAGTGATACATTGAACAAGGGAAGGGTGAGCAAAGGAGGAGTACCAAAGTGAAAGAAAGTCCTAGTAAACCAACGCAATAAGTCCTGGTTCGAAGAATTGGGCACTTAGTCTTGATCATGGATTGGGCACTAAGTCCTGATCATGGATTGGGCACTAAGTCCTGGCAAAGGGCTGGACACCGAAGACCTGACCGAAAATTGGGCACTAAGTCCTGATCATGGATTGGGCACTAAGTCCTGGCAAAGGGCTGGGCACCGAAGACCTGACTGGAAGTTGGGCACGAAGTCCTGATCGAGGACTGGGCAAGAAGTCCTGGCCGAGGGTTGGGCACCGAAGACCTGGTTCGAGGAATTGGGCACGAAGACCTGGCCGAGGGTTGGGCACCAAAGTCTTGGACTTAGGGTTTGGGCACGAAGTCTTGGTCCGAGGGACTGAGCAACTTAGCTGAGCGATGACTAAGGACAGAAGTAGAGACGGGTCAGGGTCCGGACATCTCGAGATATGAGAGTATCGGAGGCTAAGCAAAAGTCCACCCGAAGGACTGGGTGGCAACCGTCTCCTGAAAGGAGTAGGTGAAAGGCGTGTTCTCGGGGGTGGGAACTTGCGTCGGTTCGACCTAGGGTTTTGTGGGAATCCGAAGTCAGAACCAAGTCCTTAAGGTTAAGAATGTGTGTATATTTGCTTTATATTTTTGTATCTTGCAGGTACTTAGAATGGAAAACAAAGCAGGCAAACAATACACAATGGGGCTGGAACCCAGCCAAGCTAGGCGCCCCCATTGATGGGGGCACCCAAAAGGATCCAGGTTCCTCCATCAATGGGGGCGCCTAGGTCAAAGAATAGAAAAGAGTTCAGTGAAGGAAGGCAGAACAGGCTTCCATTCAGGCTCCCGGGATGATACAGGCGCCTAAGTTGAAAGTTGTATTTGCTGCTGCGAGTTCGAAGCAAAGATAAGCTTTCATTCAAGCGCCTGGGAGGTCCAGGGTGCCCTGGTAAAAGGTTCTATCAGCTGCGATGAGTTCGGCACGGAGATAAGGTTTGACCAAGCCCTTCGGGGCGCCCCCATCAACACAGACGCCCGAATGAAGCCTATAAAAGGGGCTTCGACCCCTCAGCTTCAAACATAACTTCCAAGATCCATTCCGAGCGTTCTGACTGATGATAAAGCGCGAAAGCCAAGGCTCTACGACCGGGAGGCTCCAGGAGGAAGTGCGTGGCACTTCGGAGGTCCAGATCGGTCGAGTCTTCGACAATTTCATTTTGGTTTGCTTTAATTACTCTGCATTTAATTTCCTATATTTTGATTGTAATTATTGCACTGTAAGACGGGTTTCTCCGCCTCCGGAAAGTCCGGAAAGGAGACCAATAGTGGACGGGCGTTCCCGTTCTTAGGCCTTGGATGTACTAACCCTGGAGGGTTGGGAACCAAGTAAAATCCCGTGTGCAATCTGTTGTCTGTCGTTCTTTACTTTACTATTTTATATTTCGCTGCTACTAACGCTCTGTTTAAGTACGAGCGAAAGTTTTACGAGGTTCCGCAAGAAGATTTTTAACGGTGGATATTCACCCCCCCTCTATCGACGGCACCAGTCCTACAATTGGTATCAGAGCAAGACCGCTCTTCACTAGACTAACCGCCGACAGAGCAAAGACGCTAGGAGTTGAGGGGGAGCCCAGGGGTGAATCAGGTATATATATATTTTTTAAAATGATTGTTTTTAAGTTCCATATTATATGCTTCACATGCAGGGAGAGAGGGCACTATAAAAATCAGTGCCCTACTCGTAAGACTCGTTCTTCACCGATGGCAAAGGAGACACCAGCGCTAGGAGTCCGGAGCAACAAGGACCACATCAGATGCTTCAAATGCGGAAAGTTCGGACATTACAAAAATAAGTGTCCGGCAAAGGTACGGAAAATTTATGTCCCGAAAAATTTTAAAATTCCTGCACTTTCTTATATAAATAAGTTAGATAATTTTTCTAAAAAGTTAAATTGTGTAAATAGTCAAGTTAATGTTCTGCATGACTGATAGATTCCATTTTATTGATCATTTGAGTTGCTTAAATCCATGTTTGATCTATGTTTTTATTGCCAAAATTGTGAAATTGCCTAGGTTTTAGAATTTATTCATATTTTGGACTTAAATGCAAAATTACACATATTTGAGTTAATTGGCCACTAAATTCTTGATTTATTTTTGTAGGCATCAAAGGTTCTGGGACCTAGAGCATATTGGGTCAAACTTGAGTCGGAAGTGAACCGGATCGAATTATCAAGCCTACGATTAATCCGGGCCGTCCGATTCGAGAGCGGCTAGATCTGAGCCATCCGGGACGATCTGAAGCAATCCGAGCTAGGGTTAGGGTTGATCAAGCTCTATGATCAAGATCTGAATATTTCATCCCAATCAGAGCTAAATCAACCGTTGGATCAAGCAAGGAGGGCTCTAGAGCGTCCATTCACAGATAGAGTTGATCTGGACCATCCGTTGCATATCTGGAGGATCCGAGCTACCACAAGGCAGATCCTGACCTCAGATCACTATCATCAAAGTTTGGCTCAAATCAGAGCGAGATCGGCCGTTGGATTTCCTCAAATCGATCTGAGCCGTCCATTTTCTGATTACTTAAGGAAAAATTTCCCTGCTTCAGCCTTCGTCGCGTCCTCGCCGCAGCTCGTTTGCCTTGGTTTCTTCTTCGTTTCTTCTCGTTTCTTCAGCAAGTTTTGCATCCAAGAAGGCGTGACCAACCTCGATTCGAGCTCATCCTTGAGTGACAGCAAGGATTTGGATTGGGGCTTAGTTAATTCCGTTTGTTAGCAATAGATTTCATTTCTGTCGTGCGTTTCTGAATTTCTGAAGAAATGTCGGTAGTATTTCGTTTCTGACAGTTTGTTGCTTCCATTAGAGTTCTAATTCAGTGTTTCTAATAGCTAGATTGCTTGTGTAACGAACAAGTGTATTTGGATCAGTTCATTTTGCTTAAATTCGTTTCTGAAATTAGCTTAACTGTTGCGTGCCATTTCTTTTCCAGCGTATCCATTTTTCTTTTCAGTTGCGTATCAGATTTCTTCTCTGCAATTCCCTTTAGCTCGTTAATGCTTCAGTTCATTTCGCTTTTAGTATGTTAATTTAGTTGATTTAAGTTTGTTTCATTCCGTAGCTTCAATTCTGAGTTTGTTCAGCTGAATTTCTGCACTCCACCTGTTCTGAATTCAGCCTCGTGTCCTGCATATCAGTTCATTTTTAGCAGTTTTAGTTCAGTAATTCTGAGAGTGTATCTGGTTCAGCATCAGCACCGATTTAGATCACTTTGTTGTTCTGCATTTCTGATAAACTTGCTGTGTACCACTTTTCTGAATCTGTTTCTTTTCTGAAATTCCTGCACATGTTGTGTATCAGTTTCTCCATTTGTGTATCACTGTTAATTTTGCCTGTTTAACTTGTAGTTCTGAAATTGTATTAAGGAAACCCTGCAGTTCGAATTCTATAGCCCTTTGGTTTCAGTTACTTAGCTTGACTGTTCATTCAATGTATTGCAGCATTCTGCATTCTGAAAAACAAAATTGCTTCATTTCTGCATTGTTTCCATTACTGAATTGATCAGTCCAACATTGAACAGCAATATTATGAAGCTGTCAGCTACAATTCCAGCTAAGTTTCAACCCTGAATTGTATTAAGTTGTGGTCTCTCTTGCTGCAATTAAGTTAGTCTTAGATTCCTGTTTTAATGGTGGTTGTGTCCGAATTTTACTGAGCTATTCGTGTGTCTCGTTTCTGATTGCAACCCAAAGCCCGAATATTTATTTGAAACCCGAAAACACAAACGACACAAATACAAGCGCGAATCAAACAAACCTCAACTAGTCCCCGAGAAAAATACGACCTGTGGCCCCTATATTACATTTTCATACTTTTGAGTTGTAAAAGGGTTTCCAGCTTTCATTCATTTATAAATTCTAAATTTGAGGCCCACATTCGTGACACATAGTTTGGGTCCATCAAATTTTTGGCGCCGTTGCCGGGGAAGCAACTAGTTGATTTGTTTGATTTCTGCTTGTGCACTTATTTCATATCATCCTTGACTTACTTTTGTGCTTATTGCTATATCTTTGGATTTGATTTTATTTGTTTTATCTTTTTATCTACTTTTACTGCGATTTGTTTTGTTTTTATGACCAGGTCTTTAGGTGCTGAATTAGAAGATTTCGATCCTGAGATTGAGAGGACTTTTAGAGCCAGGAGGAGGCAGACCATTCTTTCTGAGACTACAGATATCCCTCCTATTCAGATTATCAGCACTCACTCAGGAATTGATATGGCAGACCGCCAAAGAACCATGAAGGAGCTCGCAGCACCTGATGCTGCATTTCAGTACTCCAGCATAGCTTATCCAGAGCTAGGGGGGAATTTTGAGCTCAGATCTGGACTCATCAATTTGTTGCCAAAGTTTCAGGGTTTATCTGGGGAGGATCCAAACAGACACTTGCACGAATTCCATGTGGTGTGCTCTACGATGAAGCCTCAGGGCATTTCTGAAGAAGACATCAAGCTGAGAGCTTTTCCCTTCACATTGACAGGAGCAGCCAAGGACTGGTTTTATTATCTGCCTACAGGACATGTGTCTAGTTGGATTGCTATGAAGAAGGCATTTTTGGAGAAGTATTTCCCAGCTTCCCGCACAGCTATAATCAGAAAAAGTATCTGTGGGATTCAGCAAGTGGTTGGTGAGACATTGTATGACTACTGGGAGAGATTTAACAAGTTATGTTCAAGTTGTCCCCAGCATCAGATCAGCGAGCAGCTTCTGATTCAGTACTTTTATGAGGGACTTTTACAGATGGATAGGACTTTGATTGATGCTGCAGCTGGAGGGGCCTTGGTCAACAAAACACCACATCAAGCTAGGGAGCTAATTTCTAATATGGCTGAGAATTCCCAACAATTTGGAAGCAGAGCTTTGACCACTAGAGGAGTTGGTGAAGTTCAGATAGTTTCTAGCGATCAGAAGGAGATTAAGACTGCATTGATGGAGCTCACCTCGGCTGTTAAGCAAATTGAATTAAACATGGCAAGACAAAATTCAACTCCTTCAGTACCTCCACAATCTAATCAAGTGGTGAGTGTGTGTGGCATTTGCTCTAGTCAAGAGCACACTTCAGACTCATGCCCTACCCTCCAACAGGACGAGACAGTAGCAGCATTAGTAAGAGGACAATTTCAAGCAAGAAACAATCCGTATTCCTCTACATATAACCCCGGTTGGAGGAACCATCCTAACTTGAGGTACGGGAACACTTTCTACCAACAAGAGCCTCAAACTCAGCCCTCACAGCCACCCCAACGAATTTTCCAGCAAGTTCAGCAACAACAACCACAATCACAGCACCAAAATCAAAGTTTTCAGCCCCTAAATCAGCACTTCCAGCAACCATTTCAGCAGCCATTGCAAGGGTTTCAACAAGGTTTTCAAGGGAATATGAATTATCCACAACCATATCAACCTCTACAACAGCAAGTTCAACAATCACAGCAAAATTTCCAGCCTTGGAACTCAAGTTTTCAGCCCCAAAACCAAGAATTTCAGCCCAATCAATTTCAATCTCCACAACAACCATTTCAAATGCAAAATCAAAATTTTCAAGGCTGTAATTCTCAGCAAATTCAACCCACATTCCAACCTACTTTTCAGCAAAGTCAACAGCAATTTTAGAACTCCAATCAGCCCCAACAGCCCCAATTCCAACAATTACAACAAGATGATATCATTGGAGCTATACAAAACCTCGGAAGGCAGATGGGACAATTGGCTAATGATGTGAATCAACTTAAGGCTCAAGGATCAAGCCAACTACCTTCCCAAGCTGTTCCCAACTCAAAGGGAAATGTTAGCGCAATTTATTTGAGGAGTGGGAAGGTGGCATCAACTCAAAATGACCCAAGAGCTGAATTTTCTGAAAACAGGGCAGCATGTTCATTTCCAGCCCAAATCAGTGCCGAAACCACTCCAAATTCAGTGGAAACCAACCCTATCTCGTGCCCAACTCCCTCCTCAAGCAATTCCCCAATTTTGGTGGAAAACGGAGAAGAAATCAGTGGCGAGACAGATTTTACAGCGGTTCCAAAAAACAGGGCAGCAGCTCACAATTCAGCCCTTCCATCTTCGATTCAAGAGGAAGAATTTAGAGTGCCCTTGCCTTTTCCAAATGGGAGAACTCCTACCAAAAGACACGTGGAGGAGGAGAAAACCAAAGAGTACAATGAACTGGTAAAACTCTTTAGTAAAGTTGAAATTAATGTACCCTTGTTGACAATGATTAAACAGGTTCCTAAGTACGCAAAATTTTTGAAAGACCTTTGTATTAACAAGAGGAAGCTTAAGGAAAATGAATTGGTCAGCATGGGGAAGAATGTCTCATCACTCATCCATGCCATACCTCAGAAATGTGAAGACCCTGGCATGTTCACTGTATCTTGTGAGATAGGAAGCACCACGCTACATGATGCTATGCTTGATTTGGGAGCTTCTATTAATGTCATGCCCAGGACGGTCTTCGAAATGCTTGGCATTGGTCCTCTACAGCCCACGGGAGTTGTGATTCAGCTAGAAGATCGGAGTCAGACCCGCCCGGCAGGAGTTATTGAAGATGTTTTGGTTAAAGTGAAAGAGTTGATTTTCCCTGCGGACTTCTACATCCTAGACATGGAGGGAGAGTATCTTGCACGCAGATCCCCACTCATCCTTGGAAGGCCTTTTCTGAAGACTGCTAAAACTAAAATTGATGTATATGCTGGCACCCTTTTGATGGAGGTGGGAGACACAGTAGTCCAGTTTAGCATTTTCGACGCCATGAAGGACCCTAGGGGAGATCACTCTATTCTGAGCATAGACACATCAGATGAGACTGTTGAGGCACAGATCATTGATGACGATGGTACATTTGACATAGTAGGAGGAGAATTGATTTCAGAGGAGACTTTACCTGATTTTTCTTATTTTGTATTTTGTGATGATATTGTTCTTGATAGCCCTAATCTTTTTAATAAGGTTGTTGCAGATATTGCTAAGGAGGCATGCACAGGAGATTATTCTATAGGTGTAGGGGATTGCACAAAGCCCCAGGGACCACCACCATTTTCAGAAAGTGTAGGGACTTGCATGATAGGAGCAAGTACCCAAGGATCACCTATTCTAGTTGATTGCCCACCAGATTTTGAGCCTGAGATGGAGGTATTTCTTATAGACCCGACAGACATTTTTCAGCATGATCAGGTAAGTATTTCTTCTTTTCCTTTAGAAAATCTCAGACCCAGAATTGATTTTATTGGTTGTGACACATTGCTTGATACATGCTTGATAGAGAATAATTGTGATATTTCTATTGAAGAGCTAAAAATTGATTTCTTTGTTTGTGAAGAGTTCCTGGATGCAAATTTTGTACGAAATAAATGCGAAAAATTTATTGAGGCACCAGGAATTGATTTTATTGGATGTGATACATTTTTGGATACATTTTATACAAAAACTGATATTGTTTCATTTCTTTCATATCTTGCAGGACCCCAAAAACTTCTGGAGTGGATGTTTCATCTGAATAGACTCAAACCTCCTGGAAGGTGTTCCAAAAAGAATAAAGAGGGAGTAGACTTTACTTTAATTCGAAAAACTCTACTTCTTAAATGGGTCTTGTATCTAAATAACCTTCGGCCACCTGAACAGATAGCTGTACAGTCCAAGTGTGGGGGAGCGATACACCGTGAAGTTGAACAAATGAAAGAAGCTCTTTCGCACATACAGACTCCTCCACTACCACGATGGAGGCTGTTTCTGGATAGACTCCGACCGCCAGAAATAAAGGGAGTTTGATTTTTCTTGCTTTTTCTTGCTTTTTCTTTTATTGTATGTTTTCACTTTTAAGTTAAGTCCTTGCTAATAAATGCTTGAGTAGGGTAGCATGAATAAAAGTCATTGTAAATACCATGTTTTTGAATGATTAGGAATAAATGTATCCCTCTAGGTTATTCCATAGCATTTTAGAGTCTTTTGAAAATTAATTAAATTTGGTTGTTAAAACTTAGGGTTTGAGCTAATGGATGATATCTTGGATGCTTGAGTACTATTTAGCTTTAGATTCTTAATTGAGGACTTGGGATGAATTATTTTGACCTAGTGAGAATTAGCCTTATTTTGTGACACATACATGTTATTGTGCTCTAGAACTTGCCTAGGTTCTTTCAAAATCATATTTCAATGATTGGATCACATCTATAGAGGCTAATCACTTTGTTTACCTTTCCATTTCCATTTTAGAAAAAAAAATCATGTTCATTCCATTTTTCTCTACTTATTTCTTACTCTTGCCCTCACTTTTCTTTGGACTTGTTGTTTGAATTGTTTCTAATGCTATTTTGCCCGAGACGGACAAAGATTCAAGTGTGGGGGAGTGACTAGCTTTTTGGAAAGAGTTGGTATCAAGGAGTCACTTCAATTCGAAAAAAAAAATTTCTTTGAAATCAATGTGTCAAATTGAGTTGCAAGAAGAAGTGATCAAAGATTGAAAACAATTGAAGATTATTGACCATCAATAGAAGATCCAAGCCATGTGTGCCAAGGTGAATTCGGCTGAAAAGAGATGAAAAAAAAAAAACTTGCTGAAAATTTCTGTGAATATACATTTTGGGCAGAAATTTTGGAATGAAGCTGTACTTTGCTTGGAAAATCAGTAAACTTTGTATCGAGCTCAACTGCAGCTGTATTAAACAGCTACCCTGAAGTTGAATGAATCTGAACTAATGCAGAGAAAAAAAAATCTGTGTTAATCCACTTGCAAGGATGCAGAAATTGTAGCTAAATTGCAGCTGATGGAGTTGTTCAACCAACCTGCTAGAAGATGATTGAAGCTGCCTTTTGCTGTAGAAATCAGAACACAATATGCTAGAAGCTTAAATGCAGCTATTCAGAATTCGAAAGGGCTGAACAAAAGCTGAAAACAAAGAAAGAAAAATCAGTACAAGCAGTTTTGTGAAGTTTGTATCAAGATGAGCTGAAATGTAAGTTTCAAGGGCTGTGAATCAGGGAATGAAATTCGGAAATGCATCAAAGAATGTTGAGTACATCACAGCTGATCAGAAACAGAATTTGGAAGCTGAGACAAAAGCAAAAAAAAAAATAGTTTGAGAAAATAAGAAAAGAAAAGAAGAAGCAAGTTGGCACATCATTGACTTGGCAACATAAATCAGTGAAGATACTCTCATTCAAATTGAAGATTTATTCCATATCATTCTGATTGCAGTAGAGAAAAGAAGGAAAGAAAAAAAAATCTGAGAAAAGAGTGAAAGAAACAAAAATGGCACGAAAATGAAAAATTGGCACATTTGAAACCAAGGAAGGGATTTTTCATCCAAATCAAAGGAATTACTCAAGATTTACTCCACCACACTTTTGATATCATTAGAGGACTGTAAGATGGGGCAAAGCACATTGGAAACATTTTTGAGCAACCAAGTCTTCCACTCCATCAATTTTTCCATTTTCTTGATTTTTATTCCATTACTTATCATTTCTATGTCTTTGATTTGTTTTTATAGTTGTTGATCCTAATCATGATTAATGATGGAGATTAGACAATAAGCAAGCCTATGGTAGTGCAAGAAGCATGTGTGTATGAGTGAGCTCCACTTCCATCACCAAATTAGAACTTAAGAGAGAGCCACCAAAACTTCCCTTGAAAGGCTAGTGATTTAAATTCATCTCAATGACTCATGATAGATGAAAAGGCTAAGTTGTTAATTTAAGGACAAGATACTAATCCATAGAGCTTAGATTTATGAGAATTGACAACCTTAGGTAATTTCTTTTCATTTGTTTCTAATTATGCTTAAGAAAGCCTAGGGGATACATATTTACTGTTTTCGCGAGACGCTCAAGGTTAAGTGTGGGGGAGTTGATAGATTCCATTTTATTGATCATTTGAGTTGCTTAAATCCCTGTTTGATCTATGTTTTTATTGCCAAAATTGTGAAATTGCCTAGGTTTTAGAATTTATTCATATTTTGGACTTAAATGCAAAATTACACATATTTGAGTTAATTGGCCACTAAATTCTTGATTTATTTTTGTAGGCATCAAAGGTTCTGGGACCTAGAGCATATTGGGTCAAACTTGAGTCGGAAGTGAACCGGATCAAATTATCAAGCCTACGATTAATCCGGGCCGTCCGATTCGAGAGCGGCTAGATCTGAGCCATCCGGGACGATCTGAAGCAATCCGAGCTAGGGTTAGGGTTGATCAAGCTCTATGATCAAGATCTGAAGATTTCATCCCAATCAGAGCTAAATCAACCGTTGGATCAAGCAAGGAGGGCTCTAGAGCGTCCATTCACAGATAGAGTTGATCTGGATCATCCGTTGCATATCTGGAGGATCCGAGCTACCACAAGGCAGATCCTGACCTCAGATCACTATCATCAAAGTTTGGCTCAAATCAGAGCGAGATCGACCGTTGGATTTCCTCAAATCGATCTGAGCCGTCCATTTTCTGATTACTTAAGGAAAAATTTCCCTGCTTCAGCCTTCGTCGCGTCCTCGCCGCAGCTCGTTTGCCTTGGTTTCTTCTTCGTTTCTTCTCGTTTCTTCAGCAAGTTTTGCATCCAAGAAGGCGTGACCAACCTCGATTCGAGCTCATCCTTGAGTGACAGCAAGGATTTGGATTGGGGCTTAGTTAATTCCGTTTGTTAGCAATAGATTTCATTTCTGTCGTGCGTTTCTGAATTTCTGAAGAAATGTCGGTAGTATTTCGTTTCTGACAGTTTGTTGCTTCCATTAGAGTTCTAATTCAGTGTTTCTAATAGCTAGATTGCTTGTGTAACGAACAAGTGTATTTGGATCAGTTCATTTTGCTTAAATTCGTTTCTGAAATTAGCTTAACTGTTGCATGCCATTTCTTTTCCAGCATATCCATTTTTCTTTTCAGTTGCGTATCAGATTTCTTCTCTGCAATTCCCTTTAGCTCGTTAATGCTTCAGTTCATTTCGCTTTTAGTATGTTAATTTAGTTGATTTAAGTTTGTTTCATTCCGTAGCTTCAATTCTGAGTTTGTTCAGCTGAATTTCTGCACTCCACCTGTTCTGAATTCAGCCTCGTGTCCTGCATATTAGTTCATTTTTAGCAGTTTTAGTTCAGCAATTCTGAGAGTGTATCTGGTTCAGCATCAGCACCGATTTAGATCACTTTGTTGTTCTGCATTTCTGATAAACCTGCTGTGTACCACTTTTCTGAATCTGTTTCTTTTCTGAAATTCCTGCACATGTTGTGTATCAGTTTCTCCATTTGTGTATCACTGTCAATTTTGCCTGTTTAACTTGTAGTTCTGAAATTGTATTAAGGAAACCCTGCAGTTCGAATTCTATAGCCCTTTGGTTTCAGTTACTTAGCTTGACTGTTCATTCAATGTATTGCAGCATTCTGCATTCTGGAAAACAAAATTGCTTCATTTCTGCATTGTTTCCATTACTGAATTGATCAGTCCAACATTGAACAGCAATATTATGAAGCTGTCAGCTACAATTCCAGCTAAGTTTCAACCCTGAATTGTATTAAGTTGTGGTCTCTCTTGCTGCAATTAAGTTAGTCTTAGATTCCTGTTTTAATGGTGGTTGTGTCCGAATTTTACTGAGCTATTCGTGTGTCTCGTTTCTGATTGCAACCCAAAGCCCGAATATTTATTTGAAACCCGAAAACACAAACGACACAAATACAAGCGCGAATCAAACAAACCTCAACTAGTCCCCGAGAAAAATACGACCTGTGGCCCCTATATTACATTTTCATACTTTTGAGTTGTAAAAGGGTTTCCAGCTTTCATTCATTTATAAATTCTAAATTTGAGGCCCACATTCGTGACACATAGTTTGGGTCCATCAATGACCAGCTACAAAATACTGTAATGTTAAAATATCAGAAATCAACGGTTTAATCCTTAAGGTTAATTCATTAATTTCTAAAATCAATTCTGAAATTAATCTTAATTTTAATTCTGAAAATTCTGATAATGATAATGCTGATAATATTAATTCTGAAAACCTTGGTGATCATCAAGAAATTATTTCAGAAATACTTGAAGATAATTTAGAAATTAAATCAAATAATTCTGAAATCAAATCTAATAATTTTAAGGATAATCCTGAAATTAAATTTGAAATTCTCAAGGATAATCCTGAGATTAATTTTGAAATTCTTAAGGAAAATAATTCCGAAGATAATTCTGAAATTATTGAAAGTATTTCTGAGGATAAGAAAGATTTTGTTGAAAGTATTCTTGAGGATAAAGATGAGACTTCTGATAATTCTAAGGATAGTGGAGTTGAATTCTTCTTAGATGATAATTTAATTGTCAAATCTTTAGATAATATTGAAAATTATTACAAAACATTAACTAGTGGCCCGAATTACTCCACCTACTTTGAGGATATTGAAGGATATGATTTTGAGGATGAGGAGGAGATGGAATTTTCTGAGATCAAGGCCATAGTCAATAAAAATCACAAAGATTCAAATAAACCAAAATTATTGGAAAAACTTGAAAAGATAAATAAGGTAGAAATAGTGGATGAGTCAGAAAATTTTGAAATAATGAAAATTATGAACTTAAACCCACAACTATTAATTAATCATTTCAACCTTAATTATTCAATCATTAATTAATTCAAACACAAATTAACTCTTAATTAATTAATTCAAACTCAAATTAACTCTTAATTAATTAATTCAAACTCAAATTAACTCAAATTAATTCAATTAATCTTTAATTAATTCAAACTCAAAATAATTTAAACTGCAACCAAATAAAATCCTACCCAACTGGAACCCTCAACTAAATAACAATAAATATGTCAAAGTGGTTTGACATATTTGTGAGTTCACACGACATGTATCAAATCGAAAATTTGATACATCATTCGAAACTTAAGTAAAAATGCCTTGACTTGTTTGACTCATGCATAACTGCCATGTACATGCATTTGATGTTTATTTTAAATTTTATCTCATGTCATTCATGTTTAATTTTATGCATGATTTAGAACGGCTATAGGAAAAAGAATAATTGAAACTTGATCAACCTAGTATTAGGTGGAGGTGAGATGATAGTACGTTAGGGAAGCCCTTCTAATAAGGTCAAGTATATTCTAGTTGGTCTGTTTAGTCTGTTGGAACTAGCCGAAGCTACCGATCCAAGACCTAAGCTAGTTAGACCAAAATTTTTCAAGAAGTAATTTGAAAATGAATTTTCGATAAAAGGCTTTGTCAAGGAAAGGGTTGATGATGTAATTAGGCTACGGCCAAAGAAGGCCTTGTGCCTTGCCAAGACCTGGAAGTCGATTACCGAAAATCAAATTCACTTTACTATTTGATAAATTTGAATCTAACACAAGTTTCAATTAAATCTTAGATTTAACAATGAATTAAGAAAAATAATTCAAGCATCTCACAATGCACCCATAAGGCAACCATGATTGCTGTATTGAGACATCTAGAATGGGTAAGATGTTAAGGACTAATAAATTAAAAAATATTTTTCAAAAATATTTTTAAAATTGTTAGAATATTTTTTTAAAAATATATTTTCAAAATAGTACTTTAACATAATAATGTTTTAATGGAATTCATGATTGTCTGATTGGTTATACATATTATACTTTTTCAAAAGTATATCTTTTCAAAAAAATTTTGACTCACACAATTAGACACAAGCCTCTTAGGTCAACACTAAAGATCCTTAAGACACTTAGATAGAGTCAAACGGTGTTGGATGCAGGGGGAGTGTTTTATTCTTTTTTATACTTAAAAATATTTTTTAAAAACTGCGCTTTAATTACTATCACATATGTTTTCGAAAAAGCTTATACTTTAAAAACTATCTTCTTTCCAAATTGTGGTTTCAAAATTTATCTTCCTAAAAATTATTGTTCATTTGATTTTGATAAACCCTAAAGACACAGAGGAAGGTCCACTTCATGATCTACAAGGACTCCTAGGATGTGTCAAATTTAGGGGGAGTCTGAGTCAAAAGAAGAATTTCTGAAAAGTTTTTTGGTAATTATTTGTTTTGAAGTTATTAGATAATTCCTTTGATCTGAACTAAACCCTAAAGACTTAGATGAAGAGTACTTATGGTCAACAAGCTTCCTAGGACTGGGTCAAGATTAGGGGGAGGTCAAATTACAAAGAATTATTTAATATATTTTCATGCACTGCATTATTAAGTCATTTCAGAAAACATAATTTTTTCAAAGTACTGTTATCTCTCTATCACTTTCAATCTATATCGTTTTCAAAATAGTTTTTTTTTAAATAATATTTTCTTGAGTTGGAAAATTTCCAGGACACTTAGGAAAATGTCCTTGTAGTCAACAAGGTTTCCTAGGATTGTGTTAGACTGGAAAAGAAACCAAGTCAAGTAAAATATTATGTTTTAAAAACAAGATTTCTCTAAGTACTTATACTTTTCAAAAATTCTAATATTTCTCTAAGTACTTATACTTTTCAAAAATTGTAATATTTCTCTAAGTACTTACACTTTTCAAAAATTCTAATATTCCTCAAAGTACTTATACTTTTCAAAAATTCTAATATTTTTCTAAATACTTAGATATTTCAAAAATTGCATAAATGCTTTCGAAAGTACTAATATTTTCAAGAGTACAAATATCTTTCAAGTATTAACATGTTTCAAAGAACAACTTTATCCAATCTTTTCAAAAGTGGAAAAGTGCCGAGTTTTTTTTTTATTTTTTTAAGTATTTTTCTAAAAATTGCACACAATGCTTATGCTTATGTTTCAAGTGCACAAAATTCTTTCTGAGTAAAGATATACTTTCAAAAATTATACTAAGCACTTTCAAAAGTTTTTTCATTGTTGGTGCAAGCGTTTTTTTTTTTTGGTGATTTTTGATGTATGACAAAGGGGGAGAGGTGTGCTTAAGTTAGAAAATTTTTGCTCTCTTACCGAAGGATCAAAAAGGAAAATCAGGTCCGCCTAAGTTAGAAAATTTTTACTCTCTTACTGAAGGATCAAAAAGGAAAATCAAAATGTTAAGCCTAAGTTAGAAGTTTTTTTCCTTTTTGTCCCAAAAGATCAAAATGAATTTTCAAAAATTAGATTATTTTTTCAAGGTTTAGCCCTTTCAACCAATCTAACTTAAGATATTGTCAAACATCAAAAAGGGGGAGATTGTTGGTGCAAGCTGCATCAGTGATGCCCTCCTTTAAGTGTTTTAATGTTTGACAATATACTTAGGTCAGTGATACATTGAACAAGGGAAGGGTGAGCAAAGGAGGAGTACCAAAGTGAAAGAAAGTCCTAGTAAACCTAGGCAATAAGTCCTGGTTCGAAGAATTGGGCACTAAGTCTTGATCATGGATTGGGCACTAAGTCCAGATCATTGATTGGGCACTATGTCCTGGCAAAGGGCTGGGCACCGAAGACCTGACCGAAAATTGGGCACTAAGTCCTGATCATGGATTGGGCACTAAGTCCTGGCAAAGGGCTGGGCACCGAAGACCTGACCGGAAGTTGGGCACGAAGTCCTTGTTAGTGATATGAGAGAAGTGTCCTAAGGCAATCGTCTTATGATTGTAATCATTTATTTTAATAAATGAATATTCACTATTTGAGTATACATGATTATTTGATTAAGATCTTAAGCTCATTTACTAAATGTCCGCAATACAATTCACAGCATGAGAGAATTTGTGATGAATTCACAACTAGTGATTATCTCTACATGTGCAATTGTGAAGTATTGAAATTGTCCCTAGTCGATGAATTGATAAATACGGACACTATCAATTATGTTGAGACTAGCATGGGTTATTCTCTAATCAGCTGATTCTCACTGGCTGGTGACATTGAGATGTCCGGATATAAACATGAATGCTAGTTAAGGGAACTAGTTCATTGGAGTGACTGGCTGTAAAACTTCATATGGTAGTCTACATATAGACATGTCAGTGAAGTTCTTACTGCAGCTTAAGTGCGATGTTCCTTTGACTTGTGGTGTTCAAGTCATCTTGGTCATGGAGACTTATACTTTGACATCTTAAGCAAGCATCTCCAAGGAGGTGTGGACCCAGGATGATTGGGTATAAGCCGAAGTGCCCGAAGATGTTTGAACAGCCTACAAAGGATTCACCACTCCTTGCGAGGAGATGCATACCCGAGGCCTATCGTTGGATTGTTACTCGAAGCCTCTGGCCAGAGCATGACATGTTCAGAGTATGAATCTCTTAAATACATGAGAGTAATTATAATCCATAGGACGAGGAAACGTTACTTGGGCTAGGTGTGACGTAGTCAGCCTAGTGGGGACTGACACACATAGACCATGTCCTGAACCAAGTGGGTATAAGATGGTGAAGGGAATGGGGCACGATTCATTATAGCTGCTGAAGGGTTTCAGAATCATTTCTTAGGTCAACCGTTGATCTTTCAATTAATTGGGGATCATGATGTACTACAAGGTGTCACTCATGATCGTTCTATAATTAATTAGTTAATTATAGACGGCCAACATAAATTGAAAGCCTATTTGGTCACACGTATAACGAGTAATTCGAAGGATTTAAAATGAGTTGAGAATTGGATTCTCCAATCGAGATAGACTATTTTTGGTAAGTCCAAACAATAGTCAAAACTGAATTTATTTCAGACGCATCGGAAGCATAGAATGGCTAAGTCTTTTAAAGTCTTAATGGGTGAATTAAATAAGTTTAATTCATTAAGGGATTTGATCCAATTGAGGTTAGATGGGCCGGCTAAGGAGGTGGCCTCCTCTCTTCTTGTCATGGCCGACCACCACCATAAGAGGATAAGGTTATTTTGGTTTGTTTTATAAAATAGACCAAAGATTGGTTTATTTTATAAAAGGTTATATAAATTTTTATATAATGAACCATGAGTTGGTTTGTTTAATAAAATTTATATAATGAACCAATGGTTGGTTTGTTTATAAATTTTTATATAATGAACCAATGGTTGGTTTGTTTTATAAATTTTATATAATCATGCCAAAAGAAAGAGAGCCTTGATTATGGATTGATTGAGAAATTATTCCATAATCAAGAAGAGGAAGCTTGATCATGAGAGCCTTGATTATGGATTGATTGAGAAATTATTCCATAATCAAGGAGAGATTTGCTTGGGAATTAAGAAACCTCTCCCTATATAAAGGACCCAAAGGGTGCCATGGAAGATGATCCATCCAAGAATTGCTTGGGCTCTCTCCTCTTCTTCTCTCCCTCTCTCTTGGCCAGCCATAAGCCTTCTTTCTTTCTTCTTGCCATGAGCACAAGGAGAAGCATCAAAGTGACGAAGTTCTTCCTTGCGACGATCTTCCTCTTCGGCCAACCTTGGTGGTGAGTCTTTCGATTTGATTACTCTCTCGGTTTTCGTCGTGTTCACGGAGAATCTAGTAGTTCTCGTGAACACGAAACTCGTGGCTTAGCCAAGTCATCCCGACGATACTCGGCGTGGATACGAATAGAGGCGGAGCTTTCAAGGGACGCTAACGGTTGGATCTCGTCCCTTCTTCCAAGTTACGCAAGGTAATTCGTAGAATAATTTCCTTTTCTGCAAAACTTTTATATTATGATTTTGTGAACACATTGCATGCTTAGGATATGTGTTGGAATAATTTAGGAAATTATTCATGCTTTTGTTTCCGCTGCATGTAATTATGTAACAATTACAATACGTGTCTGCGTCGGCATGCACCCGGTCCCAACAGTGGTATCAGAGCCGGTTAGTGTTCGACATAATCATATAATTGTTTTGCGGAAAACTTTGTCATGATCTCAAATTTGGAAAATTTTTCAATTATGGAAACTTTTCAATTATGGTAAAATTTAGATTTAGGAGTTTCAAAGTTTGGAAATCCTCATGAAATTTCGCAAACTTTTGAAATATCTCTGTTTCTGAAATTTTATGATAATTGTGAAAACTTTCCATTTTTGGAAACTTTCAAATTTTGAAAATTTTCTAATTTTGGAAATACGTAAGTTTTCTTTGTACCAGAAACTTACAATAATTCTGAAAACCTTTTAATTTTGGAAATTTTTCATTTATGGAAAGCTCGTAATTTTGGGCAATTTCTTTTCATGAAAGTCTAGACATTTTATGGAAACATTAATTGACAATTAAATTCAAATTGGATTTTAAATTATTAACAAAATTCTTTACTTTGGGGAGTGCCTCGGGGAGCCACCCAAATTAAAGTTAGTTGTTATAATTTAATTCCCTATTTTAAATATGAATTGTTAAAATTGATTTGGGTAGGCCTCGGGGAGCCATCCAAATTATATTATTAACAAGTTCTTTAATTGTCAAGTTTAATTTGGTTATGCCTCGGGGAGCAGGCCAAATTAGATTTATAACAAATTTCTTTTCTTTGGGGAGTGCCTCGGGGAGCCACCCAAAGTAAATAATTTGTTGTAATTAATTATCCATAAATAAAATATGTGATCAAATCTTAGAAATTTTTGAGGTGATTCTCAAACGATAATTTCCTTATTTGATTTATGAGGTAATGCTCTTACATATTGTTGTCTCCAAAATTAATTAGGAAAAATTATTTCCTATAGAGTTTATTTCCTTAAATAAGATTTTCATGAAAATAATATGTAGTTGAATTAAGGGAATCTGTCTCTTAATTTAATAAGATTTGATTTAGAGAAATCAAAGTCTTAAACATATTATTTATCGGGGTTCGCTTGGTTTGCTCGGTGTTTTCTAAGTTGAGAGACATGCATTTATAAGAAATGAATTAAGAAAATAATTCTAAATGAAAAAGGAATTAGAAAAGTAATTCTAAATGCATAAAACAAATCATACCGGGGAGGCATGGTTGAGATTGAGGAAGCACAAGTGTCACTTAATCTTCTTGGAAGGAAGGAAGGGAGGAAGGAGGATGGTTTTTAGTGTCGGAAGAAGAGAGGGTTCGGATGCCTTTTTATAGGCAGGTTATTGGGGGCGCCCGGGAGCTCCCGGGCGCCCGGGAGAGTGGTCTCTACCATGGCAGAGACTGCAGTTGGTTGGGGGCGCCCGGAGTGGCCCGGGCGCCCTGGTCAGGCAGATTTCGTAGCTTTTGCTGCATTGATTGCGTTGGGGGCGCCCACGTGGTTTCGGGTGCCCTGACCAAGGTATTAAAGGCAGCTTTTTGCCTTGAGAGAAGATAAAGTCATGGGGGCGCCCGAGGAGTCACGGGCGCCCGGAGTGTATAGGAAGTGACAAATTTGATGTCTTGTCATTGTTTGACCATGGTTTAGTTGGTTTGACTGCTTTGATTATGGTTTGACTATGTTAATCATGGTTTGACCACATTGACCATGGTTTGACTGTGTTGTCCATGGTTTGACTGCGTTCTAAACTACAGGATTAAACCATAATATAGGTATTAAAGAAATTACAATTGAGTTTAATTTTGCTGTCTCACTCAATCTAGGGTTTTCAATTACGTTAGCCTTATAGGTTTTGTGAGACAGGTTTTGATAAGTAAAATTATTTTGAAAAATTATGATTTATTTTGAAAAACTTGAATGAATTTTGAAGACAATTGAATTTATTTTGAAAAGAGAGTTTAAATCTATAAGTAACTGAAAATTTGTGTTAGATTTGAATTTGACAAAGAATAATTTGAATTTGAATTTCAAAAGTTGGCTCCCAGGTTTTGGTGAGGCACTAGGCCTTCTTTGGCCGTAGCCTTATTGGATCACCAACCCTTTCCTTGACAAAGCCTTTTAATGAAATTTCATTTTCAAAATTAATCTTTGAAAAATTCTGGTCTAACTAGTTTGGGTCTTGGATCGGGAGCTTCGGCTAGTTTCACCAGTCTAAAGAGACCAAGTATACTTGACCTTATTAGAATTGGTTTCCCTAACGTACTATCATCTCACCGCCACGCAATACTATGTCGTTCAAATTTTAGTTAAGTTTGTTCAGTCCTTACACTAACCATTCCTAAGTCTAAGCATGGTAAATTGCAAAAATTAAATAAACAATCAGTCAAGCAAATTACAATCAAGAATTAAGTTTTATCTAACAATAAATATAGTTTTTAATTTGGCTCCCCCTGGACTAAAGCCACGGTAATGGTTAGGCAAGATGTGAATCTTGTCCTTGGGGATCCAATACTGATTTGATCCAGTTGGTTTGTTCAGGTACAATTTAGATACCCATGCCTGAACTTTATTTCTGGACTGATTCAATACAGCAAAATAGGATCTTTGTCTAGATTTGGTTCTATAGCCTAGTCCGGATCGACTTAGAACTGATTTCTGTTTTCCAAGAATCATGTCAAGACCCTTGGAACCAGAAGTGAATCGTTCTAATGCTGATCTATGATCCTTAACCTGAGTTTTCAGGGAGGAGTTCTCTTTCACAAGTTTTTCAACTTGAGTAGAGGTTCCTTCTTGAACCTTCTCGGTTAAGGGTCTAGAGTCAGCTCCCTCTTTCAGGAGTTTTACTTCCTGTCGAAGGGATTCGGCTCGGAGTTTAGCTTTCGCCAAATCTCAAGAAAGATAAGAGATTAATTCATTTAATTGACTTCTAGTAAATCCACTTACCTTGATTTCGCCGTCCTCTGCAAATGTCAGTCTGCCGTCGTCCTGATCTGATTCTGACTCGGTCTCGACTTCTTCTGAGGCGGTTAGTGCTAGTAGGTTCGACTGTGGGACCTCTTCTTCTTCGGAGGAGGAGTACTCATCCCACGTTGCTTGAAGGGCCTTCTTCCTTCTATTCTTCTTGGTTTCCTTTAAGTTTGGACACTCCGTCTTGTAGTGACCCTTCTTCTTGTACTCGTATCAGGTCACGTTGGGCTTGTTCTTTTCGTTTGCGGGTTCATCTGGTTCATCCCTTCTTCGGCTGACTTTCCGTTTGATGGTTTGGCTCTTCAATTCTTTGTAGTAGTTTCGGGCCAGTCGGACCAGCTTAGGTCGATCTCCTTCTTCGTCTTCTGAGTCTGAGTCTGAGTTAGACTCGGGTTCAGGTTGAGGCTTCTTCTTAGTTGTCCTTCCAGTTTTACCTGCAATAAAGGCAATACCTTTCTCGGCCAGATTGCAGTTAGTCTGTTCATGTAACTCTAATTCAGAGAACAATTCATCTAATTTAATTTTTGAAAGATCCCTTGAAACCTTGTATGCATCTACCATAGATACCCACAAGGTGTTTCTCGGGAAAGCATTTAAAGCATACCTTATTAGGTCCCGATTTACTACCTTGTGACCAATGGTGTGTAGCCCATTCATTAGTTCATCAATTCGGGAGTGAAGCTGAGCTGCTGTTTCGTTGTCGGCCATTTTGATGGTATACAACTTGTTCAGGAGCAGATCTCTCTTGCTGATCCGAGTGTCTGATGTTCCTTCATGCAGCTCGATCAGTTTTCCCCACAGCTCCTTGGCACTGTTGAAAGGGCCCACCCGGTTCAGCTCCTCTTTTGTTAAGCCGCATTGATGGGTCTGGGTTGCCTTTGCATCTGCTTCAATTTTCCGTTTCAGAGCGGTGTCCCACTCTGTGTAGCTTTGAGGTACTCCTTTAGCATTTCTCGGAATCTCCATTCTAGACTGGATGATTATCCACATGTCCACCTGAGTTTTCTGGTGGACCTCCATTCGACTTTTCCAGTAAGAAAAGTCTTCTCCACTGAAAAGTGGAGGACTGGCTGTGCTGAATCCTTCTTGCATGGTCATTTTATCTGAAATGTAAACTAGACACACAAAAGAAAGGAATATCCCAAGACTTGGTCTTGGATTAGTAGTGCGGGATAAAGAAGAAAAAAATATTTGTCGAGGTGTGTTGCACCAGCCTCGATCAACGAGAAGAAATTCGAACAAAAAAGAAATATTAGAAGAGTTTCGAACGAAAAAAAATATTAAAAAAATTTCGAACGAATAATAAAAAAAATTTTAAACAAATCCGAAAAATTTTCAAACTGGTGGTTGCACCAAATTTCAACTTCCCCGCTCTGATACCACTTGTTGGATCGAGAGAAATGATAGAGGGGGGGGGGTGAATATCGTTAAATGCTTTTTGGATGAAAACTAGAGCAAGTACGCAGCGGAATAAAAACAATCGCGAACACAGGTAGTTTTACTTGGTTCGGAGCCTAGGTCGACTCCTACTCCAAGGCCCACGGTCGTTGACCGTTTACTGGGGGCAATTCTATATGTGCGCATTAATTCTTACAAAAAGATTACAGTAGTAGTATAACAGAATTGAAATGATAGTTCTTCGTTACCGACGTCCGGTATGGGATGTTTCTCGGAGCAGAGGGACGTCGTCGGCGCTTGTGTGTCGAGTTGGGAGGTTTCTGGAGCAAAGCGCAGGAGCAGAAGAACGTAACAGCGTTGGAAGTAGCGTTGTTCGAAGCCTTGGGGTCGAGGGCCTATTTATAGGCCCTGGGGGTGCCCGGAACGTCGGGGGCGCCCCCCACGTGTCGGCCGATCCGACTTTCACTCGGTCAGCTTCTGATCCCTTCAAACTCGGGATCAGATCTTGACGGGGGCGCCCGGGACGCTGGAGGCGCCCAGATTGACCGGGTCAAATCTTATCCCTTGGCTTCGCTGACTTCTGGTTCGCAGGCTTGGACTGGAGGCGCCCGGGACGCTGGGGGCGCCCGGGAGCATAGGGGGCGCCCCGCCCATAAGCTGCAGAAGCTCACTTGGCTTTGCTTTATTTTGTGTTCACCTTGGGGGCGCCCGGGACACTCCGGGCGCCCTGGTCAGCTGCTGCCTCACTCCATTGAGGCTCTCTGAGCTGCAGACACTCGTTCCTTCAGTCCTGCATCCAGGGTTAGTCCAAAACAATATAAAGCAGTAATATGTTAGTTTATACAGCCTTAGTTGTCTTGGTTCTGACTTTGGGTCTCCAAAATGGAACCCTAGGTCGAACCGACGCCTACTGTTCCTTCGACGGGGAACGCGTCCTCACCTACTCCTCTCGAGAGAATGTACCTGATGCCAACCGGCTCCTCCGGTTGGACTTTTTCCTAGCGGTCCTTCGCCAGGTCTTGGATACCAAGCTGTCCCTCGCCCGGTGCCTAGCATTCCTTCGCCAGGTCTTCAGTCCCAAGCTGTCCTTCGCCTGGTGCCTAGCAGTCCTTCGCTAGGGCTTCAGTACCCTGGCATTCCTTCACCAGTACCTAGCAGTCCTTCGCTAGGACTTTTTACCCCTGGCATTCCTTCACCAGTGCCTAGTAGTCCTTCGCTAGGACTTTTTACCCTGGCATTCCTTCGCCAGTGCCTAGCAGTCCTTCGCTAGAACTTTTCCTGCACACTTGAGTAGCATGTTAGATAACAAATAAGACTTACCTTTTGAACCCTTTTGCCATTATCAAAACTCAGGTTCGACTTGGGTGCTTTCTGCACCAACAATCTCTCCCTTTTTGATTTATGGCAACCCTGGTTCAAAAAGTTAAGTTAATCAGAGCAAGTAAAAATTAAATTTTTGTTCCCTCCCCCTGGAAGGAATCTCCCCCTAGATTTTTCAAAACTTCGTGAGGTTTTTTGAAAATACATTCTAAGTCTAAGGATGGATTTTACTTAGAATAATTTTCAACAGAAACTTTATATTTTCCAAAATAATTTTGGTTGTGTATTTTGGAAAACTTGTAAAATATTTAGATTTAAATATTTAGACAATTTTGAAAACTTAAGAAGGATTTTGAAAACTTAAGTTTGAGTACTAAGGAAAAATTTCAAAAATTTAAGTTTAAGTACTCAAAACAGCTTAAGTTTAAAATACTTAGAGGGTTTTTGAAAACTTAAGTTTGAGTGCTTAAAAAAATTAGTTCAAAGTACTTAGGAAAATTTTGAGTGAAAACTTCAGTTCAAAGTACTTAGAAATTTTTTTGAAAATTTCAGTTCGAAGTACTTAGAAAAATTCAAAAATCTCAGTTCAAAGTACTTTAGGAAAATTTGAAAAATTAAGTTTTAAGTACTTAGGAAAAAAACTTTAGTTTTAAGTACTTAGGAATGTTTGTATTTAGGAAAGTTTGAAAGACTTAAGTACTTTAGTGAAGTTTTGAGAAACATAAGTACTTAGGGATGTTTGTATTTAGGAAAGTTTGAAAGACTTAAGTACTTTAGTGAAGTTTTGAGAAACATAAGTACTTAGGGAAGTTTTGAAAAACTTAAGTACTTAGAAAAATTTAGTACTTTGAAAAACTTAGTACTTTGAAAAACTTAGTATAAGTACTTTTTGAATAAAGGATAGAGTTTGAAATTTAAAAAAAATAGAAAAAAATTTTAAACTTTCTCCTTTCCTATCTCTCCCCCTTTGCCATATATCAAACACAAATAGCAGAAACAGAATAATTAAATTGCATAAAGGAAAATAACTTGCATGATTTTGTTGTACTGAACCAATTCATGATGAGAATTAAATCAAATCAGTTTCAATTTCCTCTTTTAGGGACCTGTCTAACCCAATTAGCTACTTACTAACTGTTATAAACAGTAGTTTTCGCTAGGGTTAGTCAAGTTAAGTGTTCTGTTCAAGTTAGATTTTCTAAACTTGACACTTAACTTGATTACTGTGTAAGTTGTATTTAGTGCCCCAATTACTGCAGATGCACTGACTTAAAGCATCTTGAATTAAGGCAAAGACCTAAGCATCTCAACCCTTTCTAAGTTATCAATCAAAAGTACCCTAAGGTGCTTGTGAGATGCTGGCTTCTAAATCTATAGGTGCATGCAGTTCTAGGGTTAGGTCCTAGGCTAAGTCCATTTTCGAAAATGCCCTAGTTTTGAAAGGGGTAGTTTTGAAAATAAAACTAAGTGAAAAACTTTATTTTAAAACTTTTCAAAACTAAGTAAAAGCTGATTTTGAAAGCATTTAAAAACTATTTTAAAACTGATTTTGAAATGGACAAAGTAGTAAGAAAACCACAAAGTAGACTCACCCTATTCTACCAAGCATTGTAAAGATCAGATACTCAAGTCAAATAAGTAGTCAAACAACATAGGTTAACTGGTCAAACATTAGTCAAGTTTTAGTTACTTAGTACAACATAGGTTTGTTGAAATAGTCTAACTATGAAGAAGGGTTAGGGTGGTCAGATGAGCCAGGCTGCCATGATCGAAATAGTGCCATCATCTCAATGTATCGTGCATCGGCCACCTCTCGATCGGCTCTACGAGCGTCCATCTGCTCGATGTGATAGGCCTCGACCTCCTCTCGGAGACTGTGGATCTCCGTCTGCATCTGTGTGAAGCGCTGGTCGATGGTCGGTGGTGGAGGTTAATCTATATGGTCCCGTATCTCTGCTGCGAGATCAGCAACGTCAACGTCTACCTCCTCGTCTGAGTCGATCGGAGCCCCGGCTTGCTGTCGTCTCCAACTCAAAACCCCGGTGGCCGATACCTCTAGACCAGCTAAAGAGAAGTTCCTAAATCCTATCTCATCAAAATCGGTCATTGCGGTTATTTCACCCACAGTAATGTCACGACCGTGGTGATGAAGGAGGGAGGTGATGATGTGGCAGAATGGAGTGCGCACTCGTCCCTGGGTCGTAACACTGGACGCATGCAGAATAGTATGAAACTTGTGTAGCCCAATGTCAATGTCAAGGTGATGGATCAAGGCATACAGAAGGAAGGCATGGAAATGTCACATGGTCGCGACATCTCTAGTGGAGAGTGGTAAGATACAGCGGACCAGGATTCTGTACAGGGCGTAGTCCTGTGCCTGAAGGTCAACGGACTGGAATCGTCTATCTGTGGGGAGTCTAGCTTCCCTATAGAAATAGGAGTGAAGTGTGTCTAAAGTAATGTGGGAGTAGGGAGGATCAAATGGAGGATTCCTAGGTGAATAGCAACAAAAGGTGGACTGGGAGGGTCGTAGTCCAAGGAATCGGTTTAGCAAGGTAGGAGTGATCGACAAGGGTATGCCTTGAACAGTAGTGACAAACATGAGATCGTTTTGTCGAACTATGTAATTATAAAATTCTGCACATAAGGATATGTTAATGGTATGAGTGCAGAATACTAGATTATCTAATTGATAGAAGTTTATAACATTCATGGCTAAGGGACATGATTGGGTAAAGAAATGTCTATTAAGATAGCTTGTTTTAATAGGCTTGTAGGTTGTTCGAACGAACTTATTACACAGTTCTAGAGTCGGGAACCTAGGGTCGGGACTCGGTTCGGTATCGGGGTTCGCTTGGTTTGCTCGGCGTTTTCTAAGTTGAGAGACATGCATTTATAAGAAATGAATTAAGAAAATAATTCTAAATGCAAAAGGAATTAGGAAAGTAATTCTAAATGCATAAAACAAATCATACCGGGGAGGCATGGTTGAGATTGAGGAAGCACAAGTGTCACTTGATCTTCTTGGAAGGAAGGAAGGGAGGAAGGAGGATGGTTTTTGGTGTGGGAAGAAGAGGGGGTTCGGATGCCTTTTTATAGGCAGGTTATTGGGGGCGCCCGGGAGCTCCCGGGCGCCCGGGACAGTGGTCTCTGCCATGGCAGAGACTGCGGTTGGTTGGGGGAGCCCAGAGTGGCCCGGGCGCCCTGGTCAGGCAGATTTCGCAGCTTTTGCTGCATTGACTGCGTTGGGGGCGCCCGCGTGGTTCCGGGCGCCCTGACCAAGTGATTAAAGGCAGCTTTTTGACTTGAGAGAAGATAAAGTCACGGGGGGTGCCCGAGGAGTCACGGGCGCCCGGAGTGTATAGGAAGTGACAAATTTGATGTCTTGTCATTGTTTGACCATGGTTTAGTTGGTTTGACCATGGTTTGACTGCTTTGATTATGGTTTGACTATGTTAATCATGGTTTGACCACGTTGACCATGGTTTGACTGCGTTGTCCATGGTTTGACTACGTTCTGAACTACAGGATTAAACCATAATATAGGTATTAAAGAAATTACAATTGAGTTTAATTTTGCTGTCTCACTCAATCTAGGGTTTTCAATCACGTTAGCCTTATAGGTTTTGTGAGACAGGTTTTGATAAGTAAAATTATTTTGAAAAATTATGATTTATTTTGAAAAACTTGAATTAATTTTGAAAACAATTAAATTTATTTTGAAAAGAGAGTTTAAATCTATAAGTAATTGAAAATTTGTGTTAGATTTGAATTTGACAAAGAATAATTTGAATTTGAATTTCAAAAGTTGGCTCCCAGGTCTTGGTGAGGCACTAGGCCTTCTTTGGCCGTAGCCTTATTGAATCATCAACCCTTTCCTTGACAAAGCCTTTTAATGAAATTTCATTTTCAAAATTAATCTTTGAAAAATTCTGGTCTAACTAGTTTGGGTCTTGGATCGGGAGCTTCGGCTAGTTTCACCAGTCTAAAGAGACCAAGTATACTTAACCTTATTAGAATTGGTTTCCCTAACGTACTATCATCTCACCGCCACGCAATACTATGTCGTTCAAATTTCAGTTAAGTTTGTTCAGTCCTTACACTAACCATTCCTAAGTCTAAGCATGGTAAATTGCAAAAATTAAATAAACAATCAGTCAAGCAAATTACAATCAAGAATTAAGTTTTATCTAACAATAAATATAGTTTTTAATTTGGCTCCCCCTGGACTAAAGCCACGGTAATGGTTAGGCAAGATGTGAATCTTGTCCTTGGGGATCCAATACTGATTTGATCCAGTTGGTTTGTTCAGGTACAGTTTAGATACCCATGCCTGAACATTATTTCTGGACTGATTCAATACAGCAAAATAGGATCTTTGTCTAGATTTGGTTCTATAGCCTAGTCCGAATCGATTTAGAACCGATTTCTGTTTTCCAAGAATCATGTCAAGACCCTTGGAACCAGAAGTGAATCGTTCTAATGCTGATCTAAGATCCTTAACCTGAGTTTTCAGGGAGGAGTTCTCTTTCTCAAGTTTTTCAACTTGAGTAGAGGTTCCTTCTTGAACCTTCTCGGTTAAGGGTCTAGAGTCAGCTCCCTCTTTCAGGAGTTTTACTTCCTGTCGAAGGGATTCGGCTCGGAGTTTAGCTTTCGCCAAATCTCGAGAAAGATAAGAGATTAATTCATTTAATTGACTTCTAGTAAATCCATTTACCTTGATTTCGCCGTCCTCTGCAAATGTCAGTCTGCCGTCGTCCTGATCTGATTCTGACTCGGTCTCGACTTCTTCTGAGGCGTTTAGTGCTAGTAGGTTCGACTGTGGGACCTCTTCTTCTTTTTCGGAGGAGGACTCGTCCCACGTTGCTTTAAGGGCCTTCTTCCTTCTATTCTTCTTGGTTTCCTTTAGGTTTGGACACTCCGTCTTGTAGTGACCCTTCTTCTTGCACTCGTAGCAGGTCACGTTGTGCTTGTTCTTTTCGTTTGTGGGTTCAGCTGGTTCATCCCTTCTTCGGCTGACTTTCCGTTTGTTGGTTTGGCTCTTCAATTCTTTGTAGTAGTTTCGGGCCAGTCGGACGAGCTTAGGTCGATCTCTTTCTTAGTTTTCTGAGTCTGAGTCTGAGTTAGACTCGGGTTCAGGTTGAGGCTTCTTCTTAGTTGTCCTTCCAGTTTTACCTGCAATAAAGGCAATACCTTTCTCGGCCAAATTGCAGTTAGTCTGTTCATGTAACACTAATTCAGAGAACAATTCATCTAATTTAATTTTTGAAAGATCCCTTGAAACCTTGTATGCATCTACCATAGATGCCCACAAGGTGTTTCTCGGGAAAGCATTTAAAGCATACCTTATTAGGTCCCGGTTTACTACCTTGTGACCAATGGTGTGTAGCCCGTTCATTAGTTCTTGAATTCGGGCGTGAAGCTGAGCTGCTGTTTCGTTGTCGGCCATTTTGATGGTATACAACTTGTTCAGGAGCATATCTCTCTTACTGATCCGAGTGTCTGATGTTCCTTCATGCAGCTCGATCAGTTTTCCCCACAGCTCCTTGGCACTGTTGAAAGGGCCCACCCGGTTCAGCTCCTCTTTTGTTAAGCCGTATTGAAGGGTCTGGGTCGCCTTTGCATCCGCTTCAATTTTCCGTTTCAGAGCGGTGTCCCACTCTGTGTAGCTTTGATGTACTCCTTCAGCATTTCTCGGAATCTCCAGTCCGGACTGGATGATTATCCACATGTCCACCTGAGTTTTCAGGTGGACCTCCATTCGACTTTTCCAGTAAGAAAAGTCTTCTCCACTGAAAAGTGGAGGTCTGGCTGTGCTGAATCCTTCTTGCATGACCATTTTATCTGAAATGTAAACTAGACACACAAAAAAAAGGAATATCCCAAGACTTGGTCTTGGATTAGTAGTGCGGGATAAAGAAGAAAAAAATATTTGTCGAGGGGTGTTGCACCAGCCTCGATCAACGAGAAGAAATTCGAACGAAAAAGAAATATTAGAAGAGTTTCGAACGAAAAAAATATTAAAAAAATTTCGAACGAATAATAAAAAAATTTTAAACAAATCCGAAAAATTTTCAAACTGGTGGTTGCACCAAATTTGAACTTCCCCGCTCTGATACCACTTGTTGGATCGAGAGAAACGATAGAGGGGGGGTGAATATCGTTAAACGCTTTTCGGATGAAAACTAGAGCAAGTACGCAGCGGAATAAAAACAATCGCGAACACAGGTAGTTTTACTTGGTTCGGAGCCTAGGTCGACTCCTACTCCAAGGCCCACGGTCGTTGACCGTTTACTGGGGGAAATTCTATATGTGCGCAATAATTCTTACAAAAAGATTACAGTAGTAGTATAACAGAATTGAAATGACAGTTCTTCGTTACCGACGTCCGGTATGGGATGTTTCTCGGAGCAGAGGGACGTCGTCGGCGCTTGTGTGTCGAGTTGGGAGGTTTCTGGAGCAAAGCGCAGGAGCAGAAGAACGTAACAGCATTGGAAGTAGTGTTGTTCGAAGCCTTAGGGTCGAGGGCCTATTTATAGCCACTGGGGGCGCCCGGAACGTCGGGGGCGCCCCCCACGTGTCGGCCGATCCAACTTTCACTCGGTCAGCTTCTGATCCCTTCAAACTCGAGATCAGATCTTGACGGGGGTGCCCGGGACGCTGGGGGCGCCCAGATTGACCGGGTCAAATCTTATCCCTTGGCTTCGCTGGCTTCTGGTTCGCAGGCTTGCACTGGGGGCGCCCGGGAGCATAGGCGGCGCCCGGGAGCACGGGGGCGCCCCGCCCATAAGCTGCAGAAGCTCACTTTGCTTTGCTTTGTTTTGTGTTCACCTTGGGGGCGCCCGGGACACTCCGGGCGCCCTGGTCAGCTGCTGCCTAACTCCTTTGAGGCTCTCTGAGCTGCAGACACTCGTTCCTTCGGTCCTGCATCCAGGGTTAGTCCAAAACAACATAAAGCAGTAATATGTTAGTTTATACAGCCTTAGCTGTCTTGGTTCTGACTTTGGGTCTCCAAAATGGAACCCTAGGTCGAACCGGCGCCTACTGTTCCCTCGACGGGGAACGCGTCCTCACCTACTCCTCTCGGGAGAATGTACCTGATGCCAACCGGCTCCTCCGGTTGGACTTTTGCCTAGCGGTCCTTCGCCAGGTCTTGGATACCATGATGTCCCTCGCCCGGTGCCTAGCATTCCTTCGCCAGGTCTTTAGTCCCAAGCTGTCCTTCGACTGGTGCCTAGCAGTCCTTCGCTAGGGCTTCAGTACCCTGGCATTCCTTCGCTAGGACTTTTTACCCTGGCATTCCTTCACCAGTGCCTAGCAGTCCTTCGCTAGGACTTTTTACCCTGGCATTCCTTCGCCAATGCCTAGCAGTCCTTCGCTAGGACTTTTTACCCTGGCATTCCTTCGCTAGTGCCTAGCAGTCCTTCACTAGGACTTTTCTGCACACTTGAGTAGCATGTTAGATAACAAATAAGACTTAACTTTTGAACCCTTTTGCCATTATCAAAACTCAGGTTCGACTTGGGTGCTTTCTGCACCAACACAGCCTATAAAGGATTCACCACTCCCTGCGAGGAGATGTATACCCGAGGCCTATCGTCGGATTGTTACTCGAAGCCTCTGGCTAGAGCATGACATGTTCAGAGTATGAATCTCTTAAATACATGAGAGTAATTAGAATCCATAGGACGAGGAAACGTTACTTGGGCTAGGTGTGACGTAGTCAGCCTAGTGGGGACTGACACACATAGACCATGTCCTGAACCAAGTGGGTATAAGATGGTGAAGGGAATGGGGCACGATTCATTATAGCTGCTGAAGGGTTTCAGAATCATTTCTGAGGTCAACCGTTGATCTTTCAATTAATTGGGGATCATGATGTACTACTAGGTGCCACTCATGATCATTCTATAATTAATTAGTTAATTATGGACGGCCAATATAAATTGAAAGCCTATTTGGTCATACGCATAACAAGTAATTCGAAGGATTTAAAATGAGTTGAGAATTGGATTCTCCAATCGAGATAGACTATTTTTGGTAAGTCCAAACAATAGTCAAAACTAAATTTATTTCAGACGCATCGGAAGCATAGAATAGCTAAGTCTTTTAAAGACTTAATGGGTGAATTAAATAAGTTTAATTCATTAAGGGATTTGATCCAATTGGGGTTAGATGGGTCAGCCAAGGAGGTGGCCTCCTTCTTCTTGTCATGGCCGGCCACCACCATAAGAGGATAAGGCTATTTTGGTTTGTTTTATAAAATAGACCAAAGGTTGGTTTATTTTATAAAAGGTTATATAAATTTTATATATATAAATTTTTATATAATGAACCATGAGTTGGTTTGTTTAATAAAATTTATATAATGAACCAATGGTTGGTTTGTTTATAAATTTTTATATAACCAATGTTGTTTGATTTATAAATTTTATATAATCATGCCAAAAGAAAGAGAGCCTTGATTATGGATTGATTGAGAAATTATTCCATAATCAAGAAGAGGAAGCTTGATCATGAGAGTCTTGATTATGGATTGATTGAGAAATTATTCCATAATCAAGGAGAGGTTTGCTTGGGAATTAAGAAACCTCTCCCTATATAAAGGACCCAAAGGGTGCCATGGAAGATGATTCATCCAAGAATTGATTGGGCTCTCTCCTCTTCTTCTCTCCCTCTCTCTTGGCCGGCCATAGGCCTTCCTTCTTTCTTCTTGCCGTGAGCACAAGGAGAAGCATCAAGGCGATGAAGTTCTTCCTTGCGACGATCTTCCTCTTCGGCCAACCTTGGTGGTGAGTCTTTTGATTTGATTACTCTCTCGGTTTTCGTCATGTTCACGGAGAATCTAGTAGTTCTCGTGAACACGAAACTCGTGGCTTAGCCAAGTCATCCCGACGATACTCGGCGTGGATATGAATAGAGGCGGAGCTTTCAAGGGACTCTAACGGTTGGATCTCGTCCCTTCTTCCAAGTTACGCAAGGTAATTCGTAGAGTAATTTCTTTTTCTGTAAAAATTTTATATTACGATTATGTGAACACATTGCATGCTTAGGATATGTGTTGGAATAATTTAGGAAATTATTCATGCTTTTGTTTCCGCTGCATGTAATTATGTAACAATTACAATACGTGTCCGCGTCGGTATGCACCTGGTCCCAACAATCCTGGTCGAGGACTGGGCAAGAAGTCCTGGCCAAGGGTTGGGCACCGAAGACCTGGTTCGAGGAATTGGGCACGAATACCTGGCCGAGGGTTGGGCACCGAAGTCCTGGACTTAGGGTTTGGGCACGAAGTCTTGGTTCGAGGGACTGAACAACTTAGCTAAGCGATGACTAAGGACAGAAGTAGAGGCGGGTCAGGGTTCAGACATCTCGAGATTCGAGAGTATCGGAGGCTAAGCAAAAGTCCACTCGAAGGACTGGGTGGCAACCGTCTCCTGAAAGGAGTAGGTGAAAGGCGCGTTCTCGGGGGTGGGAACTTGCGTCGGTTCAACCTAGGGTTTCATGGAAATCCGAAGTCAGAACCAAGTCCTTAAGGTTAAGAATGTGTGTATATTTGCTTTGTATTTTTGTATCTTACAGGTACCTAGAATGGAAGACAAAGCAGGCAAACAACACACAATGGGGCTGGAACCCAGCCAAGCTAGGCACCCCCATTGATGGGGGCGTCCAAAAGGATCCAGGCGCCCCCATCAATGGGGGTGCCTAGGTCAAAGAAGAGAAAAGAGTTCAGTGAAGGAAGGCAGAACAGGCTTCCATTTAGGCGCCCGGGATGATACAGGCGCCCAAGTTGAAAGTTGTATTTGATGCTACGTGTTCGAAGCAGATATAAGCTTTCATTCAGACGCCTGGGAGGTCCAGGGTGCCCTGGTCAAAGGTTCTATCAGCTGCGATGAGTTCGGCGCGGAGATAAGGTTTGACCAAGCCCTTCGGAGCACCCCCATCAACACAGACGCCCGAATGAAGCCTATAAAAGGGGCTTCGACCCCTCAGCATCAAACACAACTTCCAAGATCCATTCTGAGTGTTCTGACTGACGACAAAGTGTGAAAGCCGAGGCTCTACGACCGAGAGGCTCCAGGAGGAAGTGCGCGGCACTTCGGTGGTCCAGATCGACCGAGTCTTCGACAATTTCATTTTGGTTTGCTTTAATTACTCTGCATTTAATTTCCTATATTTTGATTGTAATTATTGCACTGTAAGACGTGTTTCTCCGCCTCTGGAAAGTCTGAAAAGGAGACCAATAGTGGACGGGCGTTCCCGTGCTTAGGCCTTGGATGTACTGACCCCGGGGGGTTGGGAACCAAGTAAAATCCCGTGTGCAATCTGTTGTCTATCGTTCTTTAGTTTACTGTTTTATATTCCGCTGCTACTAACGCTCTGTTTAAGTACGAATGAAAGTTTTACGAGGTTCCGCAAGAAGATTTTTAACGGTCGATATTCACCCCCCCTCTATCGACGGCACCGGCCCTACACAAAGTGGTTGATCGGCAATTCACCCCCCCTTTAGCCGTACGTCATGGTCTCAACACAACATCCAGGTTAAGTCCCTCCAAAAGGAGGTTAAAGCCCTTAAGGAGGAGGCTAACTCGAGCTCCCTGACTACGACCATTCAAAAAGGAATCTTAACTCAAGCCCAAAAACTTGAGGAAGAGAATTCCTCTATGAAAACTCAAGTCAAAAAACTTAGAGTCGGCTTAGAACGGTTTACCTTAGGTTCCAAGAATCTTGATATGAATTTTGGAAAACAAAAGGTCGTCCTTAATCGATCCGGACTTAGATACAAAACCAACTCGCAATATAGATCGTACTTTTCTATTGTGAACCGTAATAGCACCTAAGTTCAAGGATGGGTCCCTAAACTGAGCTTGAAAAATCAAGCGAGACCAAACCATTATTACATCCCCAAGGATCAAATTCATTACTTAGATAGACCATATCGAGGTTTTGATCCAGGAGGAGCCAATAGAAAGACCATCTCTATTATTAGATAAATCTTGCATGCTTTTATGATTATTTGAATATCTGTTTATTTATTTTTCTGTAAATTATCATGCTTAGAATTAGAAATGGTTAGTTAATGACTAGATCTGATTGAAACTTGCACAACCTAGTATTAGGGTGGGGCGAGCTGATAGTACGTTATGAAAGTCGTCTAGGGAGTCAAGTAGTGGAAGGCGCGCCCTATTTGGTCTTCTTAGTCCGGTGGAACTAGCCGAAGCTACCTCGCCACATCCTAGTTAGACCAAGATTTCTGAACGAGAAATTTAAAAATATTATTTCCTTATGCGACTTTGTCTAGGAACGGTTTGTTGATCCAATAAGGCCAAGGCTAAAGAAGGCTCCTGTGCCTCGCCAAGACCTGAAAGCCAAATATTAAAATTTATTTTTTAAATTACTAATTCTTAAATTTGAATCTTACCCAAGGTTCAATCATATCATAGATTTAACCTTACTTCAAGATAAAATTGAAAACATCTCACAAAACAAACAAGGATCCCTACTTTATCACCTAGAAATAGGTGAGATATTTAGAATTTAAAGTAAATCTAACCCAACCAATTGAAGCAGCTAAACCAACCTGTCACTAAGTTGGTTAGCCCAAACTAAAATGGATTAAGAATTTGAAATTGTTTGTGCTTGCAAATTAAAAACCTTAATCTTATTTTTTCAAAATCATCTTCAACCTAATTTCAAAATTCAACATTCTCAAAATCTAAACTTAACTTAAAATCTAATTTTAAAACCTAACTCAACTTTTCAAAATTCAAATTTAATTCAAACATAACTATTCAAAATTCAAATTTAACTTTTTAATTAATTTTAAAATCTTCAAAAATCAAATTTAACTTTTCAAACTAAGATTTAATTTTTCAAATCATTGTACTTAAAATTATTCATAAAATACCTTAGATTTTTTTGTTCACTTACCTAAAACTTATTCTTTTTGTCATTATACAAAGAAATTCTTTTTGGACAATCAATTTATTTTTTTTGAAAAAATAAGTCTTGCAAAAGTCACATTGGATTTCACTTAGTTTTTTTTGTTTTCACTTAGAAAAATATCTACAATCTGGGCTTTGATATTTATATATACTTTTTTTATGGACTTGAGTATTTTTCAAAATTTCTCTCGTATTTATATCTCTTCTAGTATTTTTCAAAATTATTTTAAACATAGAATTTCCCCATTGCAGTTCTTTATATTTGCTCTATTTTTTAAGGGGGAGAGAGAAAGTAAGAGTTCAAAGTGTTTTCAAAATATTTTCTAGGTGTTAGAAAAGTTTTGATACAAAAAAGAAAAAGTTCAAAATATTTTCAAAATATTTTCTAAGTGTTAGAAAAGTTTTGATACCAAGAAAGGAAGAGTTTAATGTGTCTTAAAATATTTTCTAGAAAATATGTTAGAAAAGTTTTGATACCAAGAAAGAAAGAGTTCAAAGTGTTCTAAAAAATCTTTCAAAATATCTTCGAAGTGTAAGAAAAGTTTTTTAAAGTGTTAGAAAGTTTTTTAAAGTGTTAGAAAAACTTTTTGCAAAGAGTGAATTTTTTATATTCTTACGAAAATTAAGGCATTTCTTTTGAAAATCGCTCGTCGAAAATTGACTCCTATACTTTTGGTGATTTCGAAAAAAATTATTTCAACTTGGTTGCTCAAAAACTTTTGCATACTTTTTAAGCAATTTTTTTCGAAAGGTTTTAAAAGTACTTAAGTTTTTTCGAAAGTAAGCTAAAATTTTTAAGTATTTCAAAAAGCTTAAAGTATTTTTCGGCTTTTCAAAAAATGTAACTTAGTCTCTGAACTATTTAAATCATATTTTTAAGACTAAGTCTTTTTTTTTTTTGAAAAACATTTGATTGAGGGGGAGCATGCTTAAACATTTTTTTTAATCTTTATCCTTTAAATAAATGATATGCCTAAAATTTATTTTTCAAATTTATTTGAAAAGGTTATCATTTCTCCACATAATTCCCTTTAATTATTATTTTTTAGTAAGTTTTTAAATATACTCTCCTTTATAGGTTTAACCAGTCCTTTAAAACTCCTTGTAAATCCTTATTCTCCATGAAAATGCATATTTTCGAAAACTTCAAGGAAAGTGAACAAATCAAGTTTTTTTTAAAATAGCTATCAATTTACTCAAAATTTATCTTTTGCTTAAGGAATTTTATATTTTGAAATTCTCACTTATCCTGAATATTGCATGGTTTACTTTTCTTAGACTAAAATCATGGTTGGACTCAAAATAAAGGTGCCTAGACTTGACTTAGACTTAGTCTAGACTTAGACCTTTTTACTTAGACTTATTATTTTTGCTTAAAGTTAATCGCTCTGATACGCTTAGTTTTTTTTACGTAGTCATTTTTAATATCTTCTCTGATATATTTCTTACCCTTATATTACATGATTTTGATATATGGAAAAGGGGGAGAGAAAGAAAAGAGTTCAAAGTGAAAAAATATTTGATCAAGGGGGAGATAACTGTTTAAGGGGGAGAGCTCAAAATAAAATTTTATTTCCCCGTTTAAACTTGTTTTTTTAAGCTTAACTTTGAACTAGGTTGTCGTAATCAAAAGGGGGAAGATTGTTGGTGCCAAAAGCACCAGATCGAGCCTTGTTTTGATAAATGGGAAAGGGTTCAAGTTAAGCTGGTTTGTGTGCACTAATAAATTTGTGAAGCTTGCAGGAAAGTCCTAGGTAAGCTAGGCAAGAAGTCTTTGTTGGAACATGGTTGACCGACAAGAGGGGGTGAATTGCCCTTGAAAAAAATATAAGAAATCTTTTGTCTAACTTTGACAATGATATTTGTTAGTCCAAGCAGAAATAATAAACATAAATAAATAAAGCAAACTGAAAGAGAGAGAATCAAAATTACTCGATTTGCAACCGGGAAGGTTGCTAATCCAACGCTGAATATGGCTCGATTCTCCTGAATATATCTCATTTGGGCGGAGAAGCCTCTTACATGTGGAAAGCTCAGAAAAAGAAAGAGAAACTATTCTAAACTCGTTTGCTAATGCTTGGAATGTAATGAATCAAACAAACTGAGCTTCAGGAGTCTATATATAGCACTGGTGAAAATTATCCATTTGCTAATGTGGCAGTTATATGGTACCCGAGAGGTCTTGGGCGCCTGACACGTGGTCCGAAGTTTTATCCAAAGCCAACGGTCGCACACGGCTAAAAAGTCTTCTTAGGCGCCTGATACAACACAGGCGCCTGAGTGGTCGGGCGCTTAGTGGTCAGACGCCCGAACTCCCAGGCACCCGTGAGCTTACAGGCGCTCAACAGTGAGTTTGGTCAGTCTATGCTGATCAGTCTCCAACTTTACTTGCTTCGCCTTCTTGGGTGATTTCTGGCTAACTAGAATTAGGCTTACCCGAACCCGATTCCGGCCTTTCGCCTCTTGAGCATCCTTCCTCCCGGCTTCTCGTCCCTCGGACACCGCACGCGTCCTTCTCACTCCACCGGTGTACTCTTCCGCAGAGCTCCGCATCTCTCGGATGCACCGAGCTGTCAACTCCCTTTCCGTGCCATCCTTCTCGACCAATGGGTCTTCCACTCGACTTCCTACGCTCCTATGTTCCTGTACACTTAAACACAGGGATTAAACACACCAGGACCTAACTTAAATCCGTTGATTACATCAAAACCACCTAGGGGTACTTACAATCTCCCATTTTTTGATGTACATCAACCCGAGTTAAATTAAGGTAAACAAAATAAATATGCATAAATGTGTAAAATTGTAAGTTCAAAAAAAAATGAAATTTAGAGTCTACACCTTAACTTAACACTACTTCTCCCCCTTTGATCACATTAAAAAAAACTTAAACAATTAAAGGGAAAAAATGACAAAGTTTAAAATTATTTTTCAGAAGCAGTTATCCATATTTTTTGTTTAAAATTATTTTTAAAGTAAATTTTTTTTCATGAATCGATAGAACCCAAAAAACTTTAAACTAATTTTTCAAAACCAGTTATCCAAAACAAAACATAAGATAATACATAAAAAAAGCAATAGTTTAAAATAATTTTTAGAATCCAATATAAATTGTTACTAACATGGTTTATAAAAAATTTAGATGGAATATCTAATCTGGGTATTTTTGCAATTTGACCCTTGTGATATCTAAAATACCAGTTGAGTTTTTCATAATATTTGATTTTTGAATTTTGTAAACATTTTGAACAAGAATAATTATTTTTCAAATTTTCAAGTTGAGTTTTCAAATTTTCATTATCAAATTTTATTTTAACAAACATTTCTATTGGGCAGGAACACGATAATTGTTTTTTTAAATCTTTATTTTTATTTTTTAATTTGCAAATGGATTTTAACATGGCTTTTATTCCAGTATAAAGTTGATCAGGAGGTAGAAAACATACCTCACTTACTATATCACTTTTGAAACCCGAAACTCCCCCTTCATCGTTGTTGTCCTCTGAGGTGGCTCCCCCTTCATCGATGCTGTCATCTTCTTGGTATGACGCCATCAAGGAAAGTCCAGGGCGCTCTTTGAGATCTAAGTCTTCCGATGAAGACTCGTCCCACGTCGCCTTTAGGTTGTGTACCTTTTTCTTGGGTGCCCTTTTTCCTTTATTTTTCCCTTTGGGGCAGTTTTCCTTCACGTGTCCTTCTTTGTTGCAGTTGTAACATCGGATCTTCCTTTACTTTTTACCCTGCACATTATTAAATTTTTTAGTCTTAAAGTATATGGACAATTTTCTTGCCATGTATGCTGCGTTTTCATCACTTTCTGAAGAATCCTCTTCATGTTGGATCCTCCTCGTGCCTAGGGTGATGTTGTCCGTTTTCCTTATTCCTGCACATCTGGATTCGTGAAGTTCTAGAGTTGAAAAAAGTTCATCTAAGGTACTTACCTCAAGGTCCTTAGAAATGTAGTAGGCGTCGATAATTGAACTCCAGTTTGGGGTCCTCGGGAAGGTGTTCAACGCGTATCTTTGCGCATCTCGATTGCTTACCGTTTCTCCGAGATTGTTGAGTTCTATCATCAGCTCTTTGATCTTGGCGTGAAGTTGTGCAACCGACTCTCCTTCTTCCAATCGAAGGTTGCTGAGCTGATTCCGAAGCAGATCTCTTTTTGCCAATTTTGCTTTGGAGGTACCTTCATGGAGTTCAAGGAACTTCTCCCAAAGTTCCTTCGTCGATTGGTAGTTGTCAATTTGGTTGACTTCTTGTGCAGAAAGTACGGTCAACAAATGGTATTCTGCTTTTCTGTTTGCCACGAAGTCAGTTGTTCCTTCTTAGTCCACAGGCTTTCGTCCTTGGGTTTATTGTCGGTGTCCTTTAGAGCTGCAAAACCATTTTTCATTATTAAAAGTAATTCAAAATTGATTTTGAAAAAAAAACTGCATTTTACGTTTCTAGCTCGCGAACTCCCCCTCGAACTTGGGCGGGTAGATAACTGATCCAACCATTTTATAGTTGTTTCAGACAGCGGTTAGTCCTTCTGGAGCGTCCTGGCTCTGATACCACTTGTTGGAACGTGGTCAACCGGTAAGAGGGGGTGAATTACCCCTGAAAAAAATATAAGAAATCTTTTGTCTAACTTTGACAATGATATTTGTTAGTACAAGCTGAAATAATAAACATAAATAAATAAAGCAAAATGAAAAAGAGAGGCAATCAAATTTACTTGGTTTGCAACTGGGGAGGTTGCTAATCCAAGGTTGAATATGGCTCGATTCTTTGAATATATCTTCTTTGGGCGGAGAAGTCTCTTACACATGGAAAGCTCAGAAAAAGAAAGAGAAACTATTCTAAACTCATTTTCTAATGCTTGGAATGCAATGAATCGAACAAACTGAGCTTCAGGGGTCTATTTATAGCACCGGTGAAAATTATTCGTTTGCTAACGTGGCAGTTATAGAGGGCCCAAGAGGTCTTGGGCGCCTGACACGTGGACCAATGCTTTATCCAAAGCTAACGGTCACAAACGGCTAAAAAGCCTTCTTGGGCGTCTGATACAACACAGGCGCCTAAGTGGTCGGGTGCCTAGTGGTCAGGCGCCCGTGAGCTTACGAGCACCCAGCAGTGAGTTTGGTCATCCGATGCTGACCAGTCTCTGGGAACAGTATGTGAGGACACATTCCCCGAGAGGAAACAGTAGGCGTCGGCCCGACTTAGGGTTTCAGGTGAAACCTAAATGTCAGGACCAAGACAACACTAGCTGTAATCCATACTTGCTTTAAATTATATTTATATTATTGTGTGGAACTAACCCTTGTTGCAGTTGAAAAGTTGGACTAGTTGTACTAGGGCGCTTGAATGGGACTCAGGCACCTGGGAGCTAGCAGCGGTGGCTGAGCTGACACAACAGTCAAGCTTGCATGGTGAGTGCTGAGTGGAGGAGCCACGTCGGCACTCAGGTGCCTGAAAGGGACAAGGGTGCCTGAGCCAGTATAGAAGTTTGACTGCACAGCGGATAGAATTGTCGCCCGAGACGTTGTGACTAGGGCGCCTGAATGTCCATTCAGGCGCCTGGAAGACTACTATATAAATGGATCGAGGCAGCACCCCAGAACAACAATTATCACTCCGTGATCATTTTGTTCTCCTGTGTGCTATGTGATCAAAGCCTCGACAATGCTGAAACATCGTCCGACTCTCCGAGTGAAGAACTTCAACTCATTCAAGGAGTCGATATATTTTATTTTTAATTGCACACTAAAATCTTATAATCTATACATTCATTTGACTATTAGTGATTGCCCAATGTAAACAATCAAGGATCGTGGGCCTTGCAGTAGGAGCCGGTCTAGACTCCGAAGCAAGTAAAATTGACTTGTGTTAGCGTGCTGTGTTTTGTTTTCCGCTGTGTACTCGATCGTTTTAGAAATCTGAAATATCTTTAAAGCGATATTCACCCCTCCCCCTCTATCGCTCTATCTCAATCCTACATAGGCTTCCATTTATAGACTTAATCCCATGTGAGTCAAATAGGTCTAAGTGAATTAGTTCAAGTATTGAATTAGTTTGTATTTGATTAGTTGATTTATGAGTTGATTTGGTTTGTTTTCCTTATTGACAGGCATTACAGATTGTTCGTTTAAGATTAGGTAATTTGGTAAGCCTCTAACAAAGTCATTTAATTTAGGTAACCTTCTAAAATTTGCATGTGTAATTCTTCTATACCAAAGCTAGGTTTCCTCTTTCTAGGTTAAGAGACAATTTTCCAAGGGTATGGTAAGCTTAATTTCATAAATATTATGGTGCCTAATTCCCCTAAGTGTTATATTAGGGTTGTTAGTGTGTTAAATATCACATTCAGTTAATCAAAACTTAACTTTATAACCAGTATCACATAATTGACCAATACTGAGTAGGTTGAAAATTTTCAACAAGTAGTATTCTTTTAACAATGAAATCAGAAAGTTCAATATTACTTATGTCAATTAACTTAAGTTTACTGTTATTTCCAAATGCAACAGTTCCTAGGTTTTTGTATTTTAACGCTGTAAATTTTGTGGGAACCCCAGTCATATATCTGGAAAACCTACTATCCAATATCCATTTGATTTCCTACAGTTTAAAAAAAAAAATAGGCTAAGATCATATTAAAATTTTGATTTAGTTGAGTTAAAATTTAATTAGGTTTGAGTTAAAGTTTGATTAAGTTTAAGTTAAGGTTTAATTATGTCAAGCCCCGAGACTAACGGAGCCGCTGATCCAATATAAAATCGGACAACATCCCCCATGTCCGGCGGACAATTTACACATACATATAAACACACGCAGTGGAATAATTGACCTCAGGCAACAAAACAGATATATATATGGCATATGAAAAAGAAACACAACAATACTGAAACATAAAACTCACCTGTGCTGCCCTCGGGGCAGACACGCAGCAAAATCACATCACAAAGTCCAACAAAGGACTCAAAAATACAATACTGTACGAATGGATCGCGAATACAAATCCACGATATATGAAAATGAATACAACGCATAAAGAATACTATAAACGAAAACAAAATCAGCGAAAGCACCCAACGGTGGAGTCGTAGGGTCCAGGATCGGGAACTGGGCTCCTCCGGCGAGCTATTAACCTGAAAATAAAAACATTGTGACGGGTGGTGAGTTCAAATAGATTCCGCGGGTATATAGAAAGATATGCATGATAGAAAAATAGCTAAACGAGCTATACAGATACAACAGGATACAGTCTCAATAATAGTATCAGAAGTATGTATAACTGAAATAATAAAAGACTATACATAGCAGAAATCAGTCTATCATAATCATAATAGGACTCGTACCATATGACCAAGTGCAGGGTCATCAAACTACACAAAAGTATATCCTGTATGTGCATGTCAAACAAGTGCAGCAAATAAATACAGCCAACATAATTAAATGCACAAATGCATCATATGCACATGATGCAATGTCATGGTCACCCCTTAACATCAGTCAAGCCATCGAGACATGCGATAATATGTCGGCCGAGTGAGTAGAGCTATGACACTATCCGCATTCTGCCATCACTGCTCCTGAGTGACTGAGTGGACAGGATCCTAATGGAGCTCTCACTCCGCCCCATGTATATATAAGGGAGATATCTCTCTCATCTTCTCTGGTCTATAGGAAGAGAAGGGATCCCGCCTGTTACCATGCTCCGAACCCGCTACCCATGAGCGGTCGAGCGGAGCAGTACAGAGCAAATGCACACACCCAGCGGTATCCACTAATCCATGAGTGGTCATGTGTGCATATCATATGCCGGAAGACGATAGACTCAACCACAAGGGAGTCGCTGATCTCCGACATGCAATAGTGTAGGCATGGTGCATGACTCTAACACATGCAACCCCTACTAGGTTATCGACACATAATGCAACCAAACATGCACAGGTCGTAAACATGCATCACAAGTCAATCATCCTATATCCTGACACACATGCAAGTATGACTAGAATCAGTCAATGCAACCATACAGTGGTGAGCTATGCTATAACTACATACTCATGCCTATACCAATGCTATATAGAATCAGATAACAAAACACGAGACTGTATAGAAAAGAAATTTAGATCATATCCAAGGTTAAGCATAAGTATCAAGCAGGATAGCAAAACGGTAGCAGATAAAGGTCAATAAAAGTCTACTGCATAAATAACAACTAGCCATGCATAAAGATAAAGTAGATCTACAGAAGACAAGCAAGAAGTACCCGTCTCCGAATAGGTGAAGTCAGTATCAAGTAGAAAGAATCATCTGCAACGGTAAATCCAAGTCAAGTCCCTGTATTAAGGATATATTAGATTAGCTATTACACAGAAATGATAACTAGCTAATAAATCCCTAAACCATATTAGGGTTAATCCATTTGTCCCCTTTCATTTAATTATGTCTAATTAAATGGAAAGGTTTTTAATTACTCATCGTAATTAAAATTAGGTCCAATCTTAAATTCGAATTCACCACACTTAAATTATTAGGGTTAAGTTTCATACTAAACCCAATCTTAACTCCATTACCCAAATATCATGTGGCCAACCCTACAAAATCCTAATGCACAGTTACCTAAACTGATCCCAACATTCCTATTACAAAGCCAACTATTCCAATCCAAGTAGAGCTGCTACTCAAGCTGTAATTGATCATCCATTCCAAAACAACAGATACTAACCTGCTACAATAATTTAGCCAACCATATCCGTTTCACCTCTCAAGGTCTAAAGCTATCTCTTTACGAAAAAGAAAAACTGAGAAGTGGTTTAAGACTCACCTTACTCAGCAGGAATTCCTCAAGCTCACAACTACACCAATCACAGAAACAGAGCTAAGCCCAAAAATTCCAGATCACCCAGAATTACTTCAGTTTCTCCACATGGCCAGATCCAAACTGAGACACTGTCACCCAGCAGATTCCTTTATTCCCATAACGACTCATCTCCAACACTATATTCCACATCAGAATCCCAATCCAATCAGAGGGAAACAGCAAAATCGATTCATAGCTATTGATCTAATAGAAAACTTAAGCCTCTTTGCAGACTAATAAACCATCATCCTTACCTCAATTTCCAGCTCCAATTGCAGAACCTCCCAACAAGCGGAAGATGAGGAATTGGAGCCCAGTTTCCAATTCCAATTCTCGGAATCAAATCTACCATCACACATAAGGGATCAGTTTCGTGTTCCACTCCTTAGCTCCCATCCTTTAGTTCTGAATCTAATGCAAACACACAAGCTTGCCTCAGATCCCAAGCACCGAGCACCCTCTCCTACTTCCAATACCGGCTATTCCTTAGCGAGGATGTGATCCCAGTGGCCGGCGGCAGGAGATCACAGCTGCTGCCCTAACCCAACCAACTTGAGATCGATCGTCCTTGCGTAGGGATGGAGATATCCGACAGGAGAAGACTTGCAGCGGCCGGAGATGGAATGGACACCCCTACACCCAATGCACTCTGACGCCACCCTCGCCTGCTGAGGAGGATCGACCGACGTCCGTCGCGAAGCAGGAGAAGAAGATTGAGGAAGTTACGTCGGGTTTGGCCGGAAGGGGAGAACGCGATGAAACTGGGATTTGAGTCGGCTACAACCTAGGGGTCGCGAAAATGAGGGAATGGGTGATTAAGGTGTAATGGGAATTTTGCACCTTATTCCAATAATTTAGTCTATTTGCAAGACTAACCCTAGGTTTTAAGTTGATTTATGCGTTAGCCCTTGTAACTATTTGTCCTAATACCTTCTAATCCTTCCTAATGTATATATCATACTATTTGAATTCCAAAATTTCGTCTAAGAGCCCGGCAACCCTAGGACCCTTTCCGAAAAATTTTTCGGGGCGGAACAAAATGCCGGATTTAACAAATTACGTTAGAGTTTTAGTTAAGTTAATGTTTTAATTAAGTTGAGGTTTAATTAAAGTGAAAGTTTAATTATGTTAAAGTGAAAATTTTAATTAAGGTTTAATTACCGTTAAATTTTTTAAAAAGTTAAGATTTAATTACAAGGAAATTTTTTATTAAAATTTAATGTAAAATTTTAATTAAAGTTTAGATTTAATTAAAGTGAAAATTTTAATTAAGTTAAAGTTTTATTGAGTTAAGATATGAAGTTTAATTAAACCAAATTATTAATTAAGGTTGGAGTTTAATTAAAGGAAAATTTTAATTAAGGTTAAAGTAAAGTTTTAACTATTGTTAAAGTTTTAAAAAATGGTTAATTAAGTTAAAATTTAATTAAAGTGAAATTTAATTAAGTTAAAATTTAATTATGTTAAAATTTAATTAAGGTAAATTTTAATTATGTTAAAGTTAAATTAAGGTAAAATTTAATTAAGTTAAGGTTTAATTAAAGTGAAGGTTTTAATTAAAGTTAAAGTTTTAATTAAGGTATAATTTTAATTAATGTTAATGTTTTAATTAATGTCAAATTTAAATAAGTTAAAGTTTAATTAATGTGAAATTTTAATTAAGTTAAAGTTTAAATAAAGTAAAATTTTAATTAAAGTTAATTTTTTAATTAAAGTAAAACTTTTAATTAAGTTACTTTTTTAATTAATGTAAAATTTTAATTAAAGTTAAAGTTTAAATTAATGTAAAATTTAATTAAGTTAAAGTTTAATTAATGTAAAATTTAATTAAGTTAAATTTTAATTAAGGTAAAATTTTTAATTAAAGTTAAAGTTTTAATTAAGGTAAAAATTTTAATTAAAGTAAAAGTTTTAAGACAATAAGAATTCAAATTTTATTGTCCTTAATCATCTTACCTGGTCTAACGTTATCAACCAGGTAATCCTATAATTTTTTAGATGAATTTAATTGTGTTAGGAAATTTAATTTGACCTTTTATTATATTTAGGTTTAAAAGTAGTAATTTAAAAGTACATTTCATAAATTGGCTTTCAGGTCTTAGCGAGGCACAAGGGTCTTCTTGGTTATCAGAGCAACAACCCTTTTCTAGACAAAGACTTTTAAAGAAATTATACTTTTAACTTACTCTTTGAGAAATTCTGGTCAAACTAGTCTAGGATGTGGAGAGGTAGTTTCGGTTAGTTCCACTGAGTTAAAAAATTAAATAGGGTGCGTCTTACCTTACGTGACTTCTTAGACCGACTTTTCTAGCATACTTTCATCTTGCCCCACCCTGGTACTAACTAATCAAGAATCAAATTAACTTTCAAGTCTAGTCCTAATTACCCTAATGGGTATGAGCTAATTTTGAGGTGCCAATTAATTTGATGCCTCCCATGAGTTGTAGGTAGGGTGTTTAGGGTTAATATAGTGGAGGTCCTCTTTAGGAACATAATATTGATTTTGCCCTACTTGTTGTGTTAGGTAAGTTTTCAGGACCCACGTTTTTCTTAAGTTCTTGCGTGAGTGGGTAAAGGAAGCAAAAGATCTCTGGGTCGATCTTATTTTGTATCCTTTCCCAGATTTGTTGTAAACACCCTTCTGAGATCCAAGAATTAGGTTAAGTTTCTTGGATCTTGTTGTGAAAGTTTCTAGTAAATCCTTGAGTTTTTGTACTTCACCTTTTAGAGTGGAGTTTTCATTTTCAAGTTTAGTAGACTTTTCAGATTGCTTTTGATCAATTGATTTGTTGTTAATAATTTGCTCCTTAAAGTCTTGATTTTCCTTAAAGAGTTGATCAATCACAGATTCAAATGCAATCAATTTTCTATCTAAACAGGAAATAATCTTAAATAACTTTGCATTTAATAACTCCAGTACCTTGGCCGAGCTGTCAGAAAAGAGTGTGGACTCATAGCTCGACTTGTATTCAGACTCTTCATCTTGTTTTGATTTTGACTCAGGTCCAGTTGCCATCAGTGCTAGGTAGTTGGAATTCTTCAAGAGTTATTCATCTGAGTCGTTAAAAGAGGTCTCGTTCCAAGTTGCTTGTATCGCCTTCTTCTTCTTTGTCCTCTTGGGTTGGTCCTCCTTGAATGAGCATTCATGCTTGAAGTGCCCCTTTTTGTTGCAGCCAAAGCAGGTGATGTTGCTTTTGGATTTTGTTGTGGGTGGCTTCATCACCTTTGAATATCCTTTCTGGAAAAAATTTTTCTTCCTAGTGAACATTTTTCTTACCAAGTTCACCAGGTGTTCTTCATCATCTGAGTCTGAGTTTGACTCGCTTTCAGACTCTTCCTGGGTTCTGCTCTTCGACTTTGCTTCTTTTGAGGAACCTGCAATCAAAGCAATACCCTTCTCAGTTGTTTTGCATTAGTCTGTTCATAGAGCTCAAATTCACAGAACAATTCATCTAATTTTAATTTTGAAAGATTTCTCAAAATTTTGTAAGCATCTATAATAGATGCCCACAATGAATTTCGAGGAAAAGTATTTAGAGTGTATCTTATCACATCCCGATATCTAGGTGATGTCCAATCAGATGGAGCCTGTTCATTATCTCCTTGATACGACCGTGAAGTTGCCTTGCCGTTTCGCTATCTTGCATCTTTATGTTAAAGAGCCTATTTAGCAGAAGATCTCTCTTTGTTACTTTGGCATCGTTTGTGCCTTCATGTAGCTCGATCAGCTTGTCCCAGAACTCCTTTGCACTTTCAGTTGGGCCAATCCGGTTCAGCTTCTCTTTTGTTGGGCCACATTGCAAAGTATTTTGAGCCTTGAACTCGACTTGCACCTTCTTCTTCATTTCGGTATTCCACTTGTCCGGTTTGAGTGGAGTGTTTCGTCCTTCGCCCATTGGTGGTGAGTATCCACTCAAGACAGCAAACCATGGTCCAGTCGGTCTTCAGATAGACCTCCATTCTCCTTTTCCAGTAAGAAAAATCTTCCCCACTGAACATAGGAGGATGAGATGTGATGTAGCCTTCATCTTGAGCCATCAGATCTGTCACACAAAAAGCAGAAAAGAAAAAGTACCAAGACTAGGTCTTGGATTAGTAGTGTGGGAGGTAATAAACAATAAAAACGATTCGAGTGGTGTTGCATTGGCTTTGAGTAAATGCGAACAAAAAAAAGATCTAAAGATAGGTAATTATACCAAATCTAGACTGTGTACAAAAAACTAAAAACCAATAGAAAACCCCCCTGCTCTTACGGTGGTAGCACTGACTCAAAGCGAACCTTGCTCTGATACCACTTGTAAGACCGTTGCACGTGAGAGGGGGTGAATTACGTGTTTTTTAAAAAAAATTAAATCACTTTTCGAAAGAGAGAGAGTACGTGCACAGTGGAAAAGGCGAAAAGCTCATAATTCGAACACAGGTCGGTTTTACTTACTTTGGAGCCTTCGACGACTTCTACTGCAAGGCACAGGTCCCTTAGGCCTTTCTGATGGGAAACCCACTAGTACCCTCTACTGGTAAACTCCCGGTAGAAAGATCGAGTACAAGATATGGGTAGGAAGTATAACAACCTTACACTTCCTACTTGATTAAACACAAATAAATAAATTCGTTACCCAATACAAGTGTAGAACTTTTGATTGGCTCGTGTGTTGGGATCTTTCAGCAGCGATTGGACATGGTCATGTCGAAGAGGAGCTGTAGCAGGAAGATGAGGAAGTAGCCAGATGAGCGCATGAGCTTGAAGATAGTAGGAGAATGTATATTTGAACTCTCGGTGAAGATCCCCTTATAAAGGGTATCTAAGGCGCCTTAGTTCCCAACTGTGGCACCTCAGATCAGTCAAAACTTGATCCTGATCCAAAGTCATTGTTGTCGCTCCTCATCCTTTAGAAAGCACCTCAAATCCCAAGTGAGGCGCCTCAGTTCCCAACTGAGGCACCTCGGATCTAAATTGAGGCGCCTCAGTTCGCTGAAATTCGATCTTTAGCATATACTTTAAAAAACTACTCTCATCCATCTGAGGCGCCTCGAGTCCAAATTGAGGTGCCTCGGGTATTGTTCATTCGAGGGAACTTTTATAGAAAAATCCCTAAAATACCAAGTTAGTATAAAAACAAATATACCTGCAAAACAAATTTAGTAAACACACAGCATGAACTAAATGTAATGAGTATTAAATAGACTCTATCTTCCCAAGACCAAGATCTAGTCTGAGGTCTCAACTTAGAGATCTGAAATGGTTCTAAGTTGGACTGCTCCTAAAGTCCCAACTGGGACTCGTCCTCACCGGAATTTGCTCCTCCAGCAACTTACCTCACTTACCTTGTGCAGATTTAATCAACTCTTTAACCCACCAAGACTTTTGCCAAGTCTCCACCAACTTGGACATTTGTCAGGACTCCACTACCTTAGACTTCGGCCAGCAGTCAGCCTCTCAAACCTAACTAGACTTTTGCCAAGATTCCACCACCTTAAATTTCTTGTCAGGTCTCCACCACCCTGGACTTCGCCTTGTGTCAGGTTCTAAACCTTTCAATCCTGCACACTTGGTAACAAGGTTAGATAACCACAAATCTAACTTTAACCTATTTTTTATTCATCAAAACCTGAGTTTAACTATTAATGTAACCTGCACCAATAGCTACTACAATGTTTAGTAGCTAATGTCACTTTCATGTTGTAGCAACTACGATCGACTAGCTGAAAATAGTGACTAATCATATTTGTAATATCGCTTGATTCATATTGTAGTAGCTATTGTAGCTGCTATAACGCGAAACTCACTGGGTTAGCTCGTTATAAGACATCAACAAAACAAAAAGAACATCAACAAAAGGAAGAGCTACAAAATGATCCTTCTCTAGCCTACGGACTTCTAAAGTAAGCCCCTAGTAATCCATGCTTTCCGGTTTAGGGGTTATCACTTTGGGAACCATGAGGGCCAAAGGGTAATTACATAATATAAGTTCGCTTTCACATTGTAATAGATACCATCAAGTGGCTGCTTCAACGTGAAAGAAAAAATATATTATGCAATTACCTTTTTACCCTCATGGTCCCCAAGTGACAAGTGATAACACTTAAATCGGGTGAGCTACCTGACAATAGCTACTACAATATTGTAGCAGCTACTCAACAATAGCTAAACGTTGTAACAGCTACCCAATAGTAATCGCTACAATATTATAACTGCTATGCATTGTAGCAGCTAGTCAACAATAGATTCTGCAATATGAAAGTGACAGTAGCTGTAGTAGCAGCTACTGTCGAGTAGCTGCTACAACGTTAGTAGGTACTAGTTATTGTCGAGTAGCTGCTATAACGCTAAGTAGCTACTATTGCTTTCACGTTGTGGCAGCTACTATCAACTAGCTGAAAAAAGTGACTAATAATATTTGTAATTTTGCTTGATTCATGTTGTAGCTGTTAGGACTAGTAGGAGAGCTAGAGGGGGGTGATTAGCACCGATCTTTGCTCGTTGTAGATTTGTTGCGGCGGAAGATTTGAGCAATGCTAACACCTCGATTTTACTTGGTATCCACCTCCTTGAGATGACTAATCCAAGGGTCCACTCTTCTCACTCTCTCATACATTATGAAAGATCTCCTTCTTGAGGTGGAGAAACCTTTTACAAGCTTTCAAGAAGATACAACAAGAATCCAAGAAAATACAAAAGAAATCTTACAAGATTTGCACAACTTAGCTCTCTTTGCTTTTCTTGCTATCTTCAAGCTTGGAATCACCTCTAGAATTTTGGAAGTGCAGCAACACTATGCCCCAAAGCTTCTCTTGAAATGGCGAGGAAGGAGGAGAAGAACTGCGTGAGCCCTGTCGAGCGATACCGCTTCAAACCTGCGTGAAAACCCTATATACCCGACGCCTAGGGTTTCCTAATCGATTACTCAATCAATTACCACGTCAAACTTAGCCGTTCAACGGCTATTTTTTGAAGCTTAATCGATTTGCCAATCGATTAAGAACAACCTTAATCGATTTAGCACCTTTCTGTGCTCTCACGCAATACTGTCGTAATCGATCGCCTAATTGATTATGAGACCTCTTAATTGATTGATCAATCGATTAAGAGAAGGCTGAATCGATTGCCCAATCGATTCAGTCACCTTCTGTTCTCGCAACTTATTTCTCCCAATCGATTACACAATCGATCCACACCTTTCTTAATCGATCACCCAATCGATCAAGACAGCTTCTGTTCGTGAGGACCCAATCACAATCGATTACCCAATCGATTGAGCCCAACCTTAACTTGTGTGTACAAGTCTAGGGTTCCCTCGCCTAACCTTGGTCAACCGTGACCTGTTAGGACTTCTCTACCAAATGTCTGATCAACCCTTTGAGCAACTTGGATTTCTCCTGCCTAGCTCCCAACTAGGACTTAACCTGATTCCTAACCAGGTTTGTCGAGTTAGGTCTAGTCTCTCGGTAGACTTCCACCTTGCTAGCGTGTAATCTCTCCGATCCACCTGGACCTCACCTAGTCCCACTAGGTCTTTTCTCATGCCAGCGTGCGATCTCCCCGATCTACCTAGACTTCACCTAGTCCCACTAGGTGTGCCTAGTCCCACTAGGTCTTTTCCCATGCCAGCGTGCGATCTCCCCGATCCACCTGGACTTCACCTAGTCCCACTAGGTCTTTTCCCATGCCAGCGTACGATCTCCCCGATCCACCTGAACTTTAGCTAGTCCCACTAGGTGTGCCTAGTCCCACTAGGTGTGCCTAGTCCCACTAGATCTGCTCTCATCAAGTCTCCAGTCAACCTTGACCCACTTGACTCACACGACATTCTAGGTCTCCAGTCAACCTTGACCCACTTAACTCACACAACATTCAAACATCATACGATATTCAAACATCATTATCAAACATCGAAACATCCAACCTTAAGCTTACCAGACATAAGCTCACTCGAGCCTAGTCAAACTAGGTCAACCCTGACCTAACCAAGATTGCACCAATAGTAGCAGCTATTATAGTTGCTACAACATGAAACTCACTAGGTTAGCTCGTTATAAGACACCAACAAAATAAAAGGAACATCAACACAACAAAAGGAAGAGCTACAAAATGATCCTTCTCTAGCCTACGGACTTCTAAAGTGAGCCCCTAGCAATCGATGTTTTTTAGTGTAGGGGTTATCACTTTGGGAACCATGAGGGCAATAGGGTGATTTCATAATATAATTTTGCTTTCACGTTGTAGCAGCTACTGTCGAGTAGTAGCTGCTGCAATACGAAAGTAAAAATATATTGTGCAATTACCTTTTTGCCCTCATGGTTCCCAAAGTGGATAACCCCTAAATCAAGCGTGCAACATTTGGAAATATCCTTCTTGGAAGTAGCTTTGTGCCCGATGGTGTCTTCGTGGATCAACCTCACCACAACGCCTAGTTTTCTCCTCCGAATCTTTGCCTCTATCATAAGTATTTCATTAGGGTTTAGTGTTTTGATTAGTATCCTATTGTTTAGGGTTGTGATTGTTTAGGATTTTGTAGGGTTTTGATTCTTCTCCAAGCTTTGAATGGTGTTAACTAATTATACTTCGATTTGAAGTTAAACTTTCAGGGAATAAGGTTTAAAAAAAGGTTACAATGCTATAGTAGCTACTCGATAGTAGCTACTACAATGTAATTAAACCCTACTAATTGCTACAATATGGTTAAACACTACTGACTGCTACAATGTGGTTAAACCCTTCTTGTTATCACGTTGTAGTAGTTACTTGACTGTAACAACTACAACGTGATTAGTAGCCACATTGTAGCAGCTATTACCCACGTTGTAATAGCCATTAGATATCAAGATTATCACTAAGATCTGATGAATTTGTTTGACAAAATTAAATGACGACCCAGATAACTTCTGTTTCCTGTGCATATCGTAAGAAATTGTAATAGAAAAGAAATTACCCTCAATTCAATGTGTTTATATCATCAGTAGAAATAAATGTCCAGCAAATGGATTTGATAAATGGAAGCCCATTTGCTTGGGTCTTAGCCATGCCTGAATTTACAAATATATGAAGCCTTATACAAAATATGTTTGACAATTGGGATGTTGAAGCCAAATGTTACATCTTTCAAAATTAGGAGATTAGTTTTACAAGGAAAAATGTTTCACTGATTCTAGCTAGGACTCCCAAACCAAGGCGATGAAGTTAATTACAACTGAATGCAACCTCCACCACCCCACTCTTTCTTCAACACTTCAATGATGTGGAGTGTTTAAAGAAGGAACTAGAGAACAAGATGATCAACCTGAGCAAAGAACCACCATCTGCTGAATCTGATACTCTGTTTTGCTAACTTTTAATATTGTATTTCTTTGTTTGTGTATTATTTACTACTACTAGCAGTATATTTAGATTATCAGTACAATTATTAATTGAATATGTAGATGATTTTGAGAATTTAAGAAGATGTAATTGGTGTAAGGTTGTATTGACTATATGAGCCCACAGTTGAAGCCATTGATGTGATGCTTTCATAGAAGCCGAAGCCAGAGGGCATTGAGGGAAATCAACCTACCATGCTCAAAGGGTTTACACATCTCCTCACTATAAGTTCATACATTTAATGATAGATTAATATATGATATGCATAAAATTTTAAATTTAACTATTCTTATTGTATTACAGGTGTGGATATGTGAACATGCCAGAATAATGGAGCCTTGTTAGGTAGCATACCCTTCCAAAAATATGTAGATGGAGGTGGTCAACCTCTCGTGTGGAGACAATAAAGTATAGGATTGCAGAACTACTTGCATGGCCAAATAATTATTGATTTAAGTCTATCGGATCTAGAGATATATCTGCTCTCAAATGATTCCCTAGCAGATGTTGTAGAGCATATAGATCAACAAATTGCTGAAGGATTTAAATAACCAATTCCTGAGGAAATTCCTAACAAGTTCCTGACCAATTTTCTGAATAGCGAGCCAAAGCTCAGAATATGTTGCAGAAAGTGTTTAGGAGAGAGTCTTGTACATTTTGCCAAAAAAGGGAGTTCAAAAATGTCCATTTGAAGTTTCTGGTTAATCTGGGTGAGGTAACTGATGCAATTAAAAAATAGTGCCAGTGATTCAAAAATTACAACTACTATGAAGGATAAAATAATTGAAGAAAATGATAGAATTTTATTTGTAAAAAATAAAATTATAACAGAACAAGAGAGAAAAATCAAATATCTTCAAAGTCAATTGCTTGACAAGGATAAAGAAGCAGTAGCTTCTAATTCTAATCAGTCAATAACAAGGGCAAAAAGGACTGCTACAAAGAGAATTACACCACCACTAAATAAATTGAGGGGGAGTGCCCATGCTCGTGGCCAAGAGAAATAAAAAGGTAAGTTTCCAAGATGAGCATGAGACAAAGATGACCAAGGGTAAGGGGAGGAAATTATTAAGTATCTTGTTAAAGTTCATGTAACCCCTGCCCCATCTACGAAAGTAACTGCCACATCATCATCATCTAATGCCTTTATGAGCATGTCAAACATAAATCCAAAATCATGAAGGTATGATTTAGGTTGGTTAATTATTTTGTCTTTTATTCTTAGATGATATTTAATTTCTCATGGAGAAAACTTTTGTATATGTATTATTCAGCAAGTGAAATCATATTTTAAAAAAAAATAAAGATGATGTGATGGCAGATGCATTATTGAAATTGACTCAGCTCAATTGGTACTTGAGTTACATATTTATTGTAATGCAAGAATATGATGAATAATTTTAATAATTATATTGTGAACAGAAGATAAATTACACTGGAATTAGATTCTTATTGTATTGTGAAACATACATTTCATAATAATGTTGAATAAATTCAAATATACATAATTAGAAGTTGTTATAACACATAATTTTCATAGCTGCTACAATTGCAGCAATTGCCATTGCTACAATAATTGCTATAAATACCCTGGGTTGGTTTTAATGTGATCAACCAAGTCAAGTTAGATCCTTTGTATTTTTGATGCTTGTGTCTAAGTGTGCAGGAGCTTAAGAGCATAAGAAGTCAAGCAAAAGATGCAACAGACGAGAAGGAAAGCACGGGGAAGGGAACTAACGGGCTTGATGCATCCGATGGATGCAAAGACTGTGAAAGAGTACATCAGTGAACGAGAAAGGTGTGCACGACATCCGATGGATGAGAAACCGAGGAAGCCTGTTTGAGGTGATGGCTAGAGTCGGATTTGAGTGAGCCTAACTCTGGTTGGCCGAAAATCATCCAAGCGAACAAGGACAGAGAAAAGCCAACATGAATGTTGACTTTGACCAAAAGGTCAATTGAGGCTAAGTTTTGCGCATATGCGAAACTAAGGCACGTCAGCTAATACTAAAGGGGCCTCAGGTTGGAACTGAGGTATATCGGGTCGAAACTGAGGTGTCTCGGGTCGGAACTAAGACGCCTCAGATCGAAAAAGATCAACAGTTACCATTAACATCGTGGATAAAATCTTATCCAATTGAATCGTCTCGGATTATAACTGAGGCACCTCAGTGCCACATTGGCATAATGGTAACATATGTTTTCAGGCTATAAATAGACCTCTAGAGCTAGGAGAAAAGCACAACAACTAGTAATCAATTTCCGTTTTTTGAGTTTTCAAGAGTTTGTAAGAGACTTCTTTGCCTACACTAAAGGAGATATTTGTAGTGGAGCTTTTCAACTATCTTGGATTAGCAAGCACCCTAGTTACAACCAAGTAAATCCTAGTGCCCCTTTATTTTTTGTTGTTGATTTATTTACTATTAATTGCTTAACTAATTAATCATCTTTGCCAAGATATTGTAAAATATCTAGTTTTAATTTGTAGGGTTATTCACCCCTCTAGCCGGCCTGCACGAGACCTATAGTTGTTAGTATTGTAAAACATAATTTATGGATATGTTTTATTTTTTTGTTTATGTAGGGCCACGACAGAGCCAATATGGTCTAATGGAACGTTTATATTGAATAGGCAATCTTTCATGACTTTTTTTGATTGGACCGTACTCATAGATGGAGATCCCATAAATTCATATTTTGCAATCATTGTAGAGGAAGCCAAAACATCTAGCATATCATATTATTCATCTATATTTTTTGTTGCTGGTTTAATTGTAAGTATAATACCAACTGCTACTACCAAGTTTTTTTCTCTATATATTTATTGTTGCTAGTTCTATTGAGTAAAATTGATGTTTGAGAGCATGAATATAATTGGGAGAATTAGATAAACACATAGGAGCATATGCTAATTCGAGATAGTTTATTCCATCAATTGCTTTGGGACAAAACTGGCTGATGGACCAAACGGTCTTGGATTAGCACGAAACTAGCTCCTATATATTCGCCTACTTCTCTTAATTATATGCATACCTTCAAACGTCATTAATTTGACAGGAATTAAATTTTTTAAACAATGATTTTTTAAACATGAATTAGATTTTTTGAGTATATTCGTATTTAAAAAAATTACTGTTCTCAATATTTGAGTCAAATTAATGTTTGAGGGCATAGATATAATCAGAAGAATTAGACAAATATAGAGGAGCTAGTTTCATGTTAATCCGAGGTTATTTGATCCATCAGCCAATTTTATCCAAAATCGACTGATGGACCAAACGGCCTCAAAACTAGCGCCTATGTATTTGTCTAATTCTCCTAATTATATCTATGACCTCAAATATCAATTTAACTCAATATATTGAGAGTAGTGATATTTTTAATACAAATTAAATTTTTTGAACATATTCGTGTTAAAAAAATTCACTGCTTTTAATATATTAGGTCAAATTAATGTTTGAGGGTATAGACATAATCAGGAGAACTACTCAAACACATAGGAACTAGTTTCATATCCATCCGAGATCGTTTGGTCCATCAACCGATTTGATCCAAAATCAACTATAATAAAAAAAACTAAATAAGTTGACTGATTTATTCAAATTTTCAAATAGTATGAAATCAATTCAACTGATAAAAAAATCAGTCGACTATTTTAGAAAGTGGGTACGTGATTTGGTTATTTTGAAACTTACGTACACAAATTGGTAATTTTAGAAACCTTTCTTTGTGGTTCGGTAAAAATTTGTTTTATTTTTTGGTGTGCAATCTGGGTGGAGGCACAGTCGTGGCATGGCTATGGCACAACAGTGTCTAGAAGAGGCACGACCGTGCCTCCCCAAGACATGGTTTTCAGGAGCTGATGTCTGAAGGAAAGTTGTAGATCTTGAAGTCTTCTTCAATTTATTATAAATAACATCCTGAAACCCCAACCGAGCAAGAAGTTATAGTCGTTTCAAAATCGATGTACAGTGCAGTTTGGGTGTGCCACTTCACATGGTCATGTTTAGGGGAGGCACGGTCATGTGGCTCTTTTTAGCATGGTTAGATATTGTTTTCATGGGTTGAGGTCTGAAGCAAAGTTGTATATCTTGAAGTCATCTTTATTTTGATATAAATAACAACCCAAAACTCTAACCGAACAAGAATTATGGCCATTTTAAAATTGATTTGTAGTGTAGTCTGGGTGTGTCACTTCACACAGCCATATCTTGCTGACTTCTCATCCAAACTTGCTCTATTTTGTTCTGAAAACCTACCTATCAATGAAAATGAACATAGAGAAGTTCTCTGAACCAAGACAGTAAAGATAGCAAAAATCATAGAGAAATAGGGTGTGATAAAGCAGATCATGCTCATGAAATAGAAGTAGATATGAGTCAAACAATACATGGAACCATATATAATCTATGCACATCAATCACAATATAAGGGGGTGTTTGGTATAAATTTGGCAATGGGAATGGTAATGGGTTTGATTGAGGGGTTTATGGGTTTGGTGATAACCTAGTGGGGGGTGGGTTATGAAATCAAGGGTATCATATCCTTATTTTGATTCCGATTCCCGTATACCAAGCATCATCAATGGGAATGAAATAGATTTCATTCTCATTCCCACCTTTCAAACCCGCTTACCAAGCGCCCCCTAAGTTATTTAACTACATGTGATCAAACTAGCAGTTATTACAATAACATCTTAATATCAATTATTTGATTATAATAAGGAAGGATCATAAAGTACATTGATAACTTTCATTTTATTGATTAAATTAGGCCCTCAAATCCATGTTTTGATACATTTTCATATGCATAAGTTTGCATTTATATGAGGTTTCATGGATTGTCTCCATTTTAGCTTAAAATTCAATTCTTTCTATATTTAAGTTGTTTTGGCACTAAAATTGAATATCATTTTGTAGGTTTCAAATGATCATAAACCTGGATCAGAATGGGTCAAACTTGAGTCAGAATTGGACCTGGATCAAAGGGATCAAGCATCGGATTAACATGGGCCGTCCATTCAAGAGAACAGTTAAATCTAAGCCATCCGCCAACTTCTGGTCGATCCAAGCTCAAGATAGACATAATCAAGTTCATGGATCAAGATCTGAAAGTTTGGGCTAGATCAGAGTTAATTCAGCCGTTGGATCAAGTACTAGAGGATCTAGGTCGTCCATTCAAGAGAAGGGAGGATCTGAGCCATCCGCCACAGATCTGATTGATCCGAGCTAAGGAGCAGCAGACCAGAGCCCTTGATCAAGATCTAGAAGGTTTGGCTCAGATCTGACTTGATCTGACCGTTGGATGAGATCGGAGCAATCACAGCCGTCCAAATTCAAAGGCAATTAGTTAAAACAGAAATTCCCTCCGCTGGGTTGGGGGGTCGCGAATTCTCTGCTCCAGTTCTTGAGTGTTCTTCTTTGTTTCTTCTCCATTGTTGCACGCGGCCACTCCAGATCTAGAATTTTTCCAGATTTCGAGTCAATTAGGGTCTAGTCTCCGGGAGGTTTGTGTTCGAATCTGTTGTTGCCAGTTCCGGTGAGGGTCTCGCCGAGCTCTGCATCGCCCGAATCAATCTCCGCGTGATCGCTGTCTTCACCGATCGGGATCTATCAAAGTATTCAGAGGGGTTCTCTGAACTGCACTGAAGGGTTCTGAGCCAGAGTTGCAACCAGCTGATCGAGTGGAAGAACCAAATCCGACACAATCGATCGAAGAAGCTTGATCTTGCAGACTCGCGATCTAAGGGGTTCTTAGATCGATTCTTGTGTGACGGCAAGAAGCGAATCCTGGTGAAGAGTCTGATCTGGAGTCATTAATTGCTAGTTTTCATTCCTGAATCTTGTTTCTGAATACTTGCCGAGTTGTTTCCATCGTATCGTTTCTGTACTCATCAGCGTTTCAGCTACTGATCGGACATTCGACCGATCCAGATAGATACTGATCGGTCTGTCGACCGATCAGGTGACCTTAGTTTTGAATTGGCCCTATTTTTAAGCAGTCATTGTGTAATGCATTAATTCCATTTCGATTCTGCAATTTAGTTCAGATTAATCGTTTGCTTGATTTCGATATTAGTTAAGTTCTGCAACTTTATAGTTTCAAATTAAATTGTTCAAGTTCTTAGTGGGCTTAGTTCAATTTTTGCAAATACATAGTTCAACTCCACTTAGTTAAGCCAATTCCATTTCAAATTTTACTTCCATTCTTACTTGCAAAACAAAACCCCTATTTTTTCTCGAAAACCCAAATCATTTGATGACAAATAACTTTCAAGCTTGATTCAAACGCTCACAACTAGTCCTTGGAAAAAAAATACGACCTGAGGCCCCTATTCTACATTTAATCTTGCTAGCAAGGGTTTTCAGTTATAAATTCTAAATTTGAGGCTCACTTGTGACACCTATTCGAGACCCATCAAATTTTTGTCACCGTTGCCGGGGAACCTAGTTGAGTTTGTTTGATTTTAGCTTGTGTGCTTAATTTCATATCCTGTGATCCATTTGTGTGCTTATCTCTATATTTTGTGATCCATTTTATTTGTTTCATTCTTCTGTATATATTTGCTGCGATTTTTGTATTTATGTATGACCAGATCTGCAGGTGGTATTCTTGAAGAATTTGATCCTGAAATTAAAAGATCTTTCAGAGCAAGAAGGAACCAAATCAGTGTTTCAGAGGCTATTGATATTCTTCCTACTCAGTCTATTGCTATTCATTCAGTTGATCCTATGGCAGACCATCGAAAAACTATGAAGGAACTAGCAGCACCAGATGATGCTTTTCAGTACTCCTGCATTGCCTATCCAGAGCTCACTGGAGATTTTGAGTTAAGATCAGAACTCATCCATTTATTGCCCAAATTTCAAGGTCAGTCTGGGGAGGATCCCAACAGACACTTACATGAGTTTCACGTAGTTTGCTCCACCATGAAACCTCAGGGGATTTCAGAAGAAGATATCAAGCTGAGGGCATTCCCATTTTCCCTGACTGAAGGATTGATTTTATTACCTACCTACTGGGCACGTTTCTAGCTGGATTTCTATGAAGAAAGCATTTTTGGAGAAGTACTTCCCAGCATCTAGAATAGCAATCATCAGAAAGAGTATATGTGGCATACAAGAAGGAGTGGGAGAGACTCTGTATGATTATTGGGAAAGGTTCAACAAACTTTGCTCTAGTTGCCCACAGCATCAGATCAGTGAGCAGCTACTTATTCAGTACTTCTATGAGGGTCTACTCCAGATGGATAGGATTATGATAGACGCTGCAGCAGGAGGATCCCTAGTGAACAAAACACCAGACCAAGCTAGGGAGTTGATTTCAAACATGGCAGAGAACTCACAACAGTTTGGGAGTAGAGCTTTGTCCACCAGAGGAGTAAATGAGGTCCAGATGGCTTCTAATGAACAAAGGGATATCAGGAATTCTTTGGTAGAGCTTACATCATTAGTGAAGCAAATGACTCTAAACAATGTGACCTAAAATCAGAGCTTTTTAGTACCTCCACCTTCAAGCCAAGTGATGAGGTTGTGCAGTATTTGCTCAAGCCAAGAATATAATTCGGATTCATGTCCTAACCTCCAACAAGATGAGACACTAGCGGCATTGACCAAAGGACAATTTCAAGCCAAAAACAACCCCTACTCATCTACCTATAATCCGGGTTGGAAGGATCATCCAAACTTAAAGTATGGCAACTCTTTTTATCAGCAAAACCCATCACAACAGCCCTATCAACAGCCCCAACCGAATTTCCAGCAAAATCAACAAGGGCAGCCCCAATTTCAGCCATTTCAGCAACAATTTCAGCCATTTCAACAACCCTATCAACAAAATTAGCCACCTTTCCAAGGGAATCAGCAAGGGTTCCAAGGTAATCTGAATTATCAGCAAGGAAATCAGTTTTCTCAGCAAGGTTTCCAGCCATTCAATTAAAGTTTTCAGCCCTCAAATCAGAATTTCCAGCCCACTCAATTTCAGCCCTCACCACAACAATTTCAACCTCAACCTTAGAATTTTCAGAGCTACAATTCTCAACAATTTCAAAAAAGTTTCTAGCCTAATTCTCAGCAATTTACACAGCTATTTCAACCCTATAACCAGCCCCAACAACCCTACTTTCAAGGTTCACAGCAAGTTCCACAATTTCAGCAACCTCAACCTTCATTTCAAAGTCAATCAAAGTCTCATACTAACCAAGAAGGCTATGGAGGTTCTAGTGGGGGAAATGCGCAACAACAAAGGCTAGAGGAAATATTACAACAACTTTTGCAACAACAAGGCCAACAAAGAATGATCCCACCTTACAAAACATTGAGAGACAAATTGGACAATTGGCTAGTGGGATGAACCAAATGCAAGCCCAAGGATCAACTCAACTACCTTCTCAAGCTACTCCTAATCCAAAGGGAAACGTTAGTGTCATTACTTTGAGGAGTGGGAAGGTGACTTCAACTTCAAATGCTCCAAGGGCTGAATTTTCAGAAAACAGGACAGCACCTACATTTCCAGCCCCAAACAGCCCTGAAAAGACTCCAAATTCAGTTGGTTTCAACCCTAGTCCAAGCCTAACTCCTTCTTCAAGTAATCCTATGATTTTGGTGGAAAATGAAGGAGAAATCAGTGGAAAAGGGGAGTTTACAGTAGCTACTTCAGTTGGGAATTCAGTTCAGATTTCAGCCCCTCAAATTTCGGCTCAAGAGGAAGAATTAAGGGTTCCTTTGCCATTCCCTCAGTGCAAAACTCAAGCCAAAAAGCAAGTGGAAGAGGAGAAAGCTAAGGAATACAATGAGCTTGTGAAGTTGTTTAGTAAGGTGGAGATTAATGTACCCATGTTGACTATGATAAAATAGATTCCTAAGTATACAAAATTCCTCAAAGATTTATGTGTTCACAAGAAGAAGTTGAAGGAGAATGAGTTGGTCAGCTTGGGGAAAAATGTTTCAGCACTTATCCACTCCATCCCTCAGAAGTGTGATGACCCAGGGTTTTTACTGTGTCTTGTGAGATAGGGAGGACCATGTTTCATGATGTCATGTTGGACTTAGGAGCCTCCATCAATGTGATGCCCAGATCAGTTTTCCAGTTGCTTGGTATTGGTCCGCTACAGCCTACTGTAGTGGTGATTCAGTTGGCAGACAGGAGTCAGACCCACCCAGCCGGTATTATTGAAGATGTGTTGGTAAAGGTGAAGGAGCTGATCTTTCCTACGGATTTCTACATTTTGGACATGGAGGGGGACTACTTAGCACACAGATCTCCACTCATTCTAGGGAGGCCATTTCTGAAGACTACGCGGACAAAGATCGATGTTTATGCTGGCACACTATCTATGGAAATAGGAGACACAGTAGTCCAATTCAGCATTTTTGATGTCATGAAGCACCCAAGAGAGGACCACTTTATTATGAGCATTGGCATTCTAGAGGAGTTGGATGATGCAGATATATTGGCTGAGGGAGTTTCACTTGTCAGTTCAGAGGAGGCTGAGGGTGTACTTGCTATTGAGGAGGACATTTCAGAGGTTATTTCAGACTTACTTCCAGCTGAAGAGGATTTTCTAGGTGTAGGGGATTGCTCAGAGCCCCAGGGATCACCTACTTCTATTGATGTTGCAGAGGCCTCAGAGTACAGGTGTGAGAGTGTAGGGGATTGCACTGAGCTCCAAGGATCACCCATACCTACTGAGCAGGCCTAGATTGAGCTTAAGCCACTACCAGATCACTTGAAATATGTTTTTCTAGGAGAGGAGCAGAATTTTCCTATCATTATTGCTCAGCACTTGGAATCAGAGTAGGAAGAGAAGTTATTGCAAGTCCTGAGGCAGCACAAGAAAGCCATTGGGTGGACTTTATCAGATATACCAGGTATTAGCCCAGCTATCTGCATGCACAGGATATTTTTGGAAGAAAATGTCAAACCAATTAGGCAACCACAAAGGAGACTTAATCGACTCATTTTGGATGTTGTTATGAAAGAGGTGACTCGACTTCTACAGGCAGGTATCATTTACCCTATTTCTGATAGTCAGTGGGTTAGCCCTATCCATGTGGTGTCTAAGAAATTTGGAGTTACAGTGGTGGAAAATGCAAGTAATGAGTTAGTGCCCACCAGAGTTAAAAATTCATGGAGAGTATGCATTGACTACAGGAAGCTAAATCACGTCACGAGGAAAGACCACTTCCCTTTACCTTTTATTGATCAGATGCTTGAGAGGCTGGCAGGGAAGTCCCATTACTGCTTCTTGGATGGGTACTCAGGATATTTCCAGATTTGCATAGACCCAGAGGATCAAGAGAAGACTACCTTCACTTGTCCTTTCGGCACATTTGCCTACAGACGGATGTCATTTGGACTCTACAACGCTCCAGGAACTTTCCAGCGGTGCATGGTAAGTATATTTGGTGAGTTATTAGAGCATTGCATGGAGATATTTATGGATGATTTTTCAGTTTTTGGCACGCCATTTGATTCATGTTTAGATAATTTGTCTAGGGTTTTACACAGATGCATTGAGACTAACCTTGTGCTTAATTTTGAAAAATGTCACTTTATGGTAGAGCATGGTATTGTATTAGGTCATATAGTCTCTAGGAGAGGTATTGAGGTAGATCCTGCAAAAATTCAGTGTTATATCTTCTTTATCTTACCCCGTATGCGTACGAGATGTTCGTGCCTTTCTTGGACATGCAGGATTCTACCATAAATTCATTAGAGACATCAGCAATATTGCTCGGCCCTTGACAAGACTGTTGCAAAAAGATGTCGAATTTTGTTTTGATGATAAGTGCAAAGAAGCTTTTCACAGACTCAGGGAGGCTCTTACCTCAGCTCCTATCATTAGACCACCTGATTAGAATTTGCCATTTGAACTAATGTGTGATGCATCTAACTTTGCTGTAGGAGCTGTTCTAGCATAGAGGGTGGATGGAGCATCTCATGTCATATGCTATGCCTCCAAGACCCTAGATGCCGCCCAAGCCAATTACACCACCACTGAAAAGGAGCTTCTTGCCATTGTTTTTGCTTTAGACCGATTTAGATCTTATTTATTGTGCTCACATGTCATTGTTTTCTCTGATCATGCAGCTCTCAAGTACCTTTTAAAGAAGCCAGATGCTAAGCCTAGGCTCATCAGATGGATGCTTCTACTCCAAGAATTTGACTTGGAAATCAGAGATAGGAGTGACAAAGAAAATTTGGTTGCAGATCACTTGAGCAGAATTGAGGGAGATGGATCTTCTACCACCATTGATGATGACTTTAGAGATAAGCACCTTTTTGTGATATATGGTGAGTCACCTTGGTATGCAGACCTTGTTAACTTTTTAGTAGCACATGTTTTTCCTACACATTTTTCTAAGGCTCAAAAACATAAACTCAAAAGTGATGCAAAATTCTATGTGTGGGATGACCCGTATTTATGGAAATTTTGTAATGATCAAATAATTAGAAGATACATACCTGACCATGAGTTTTGTTCAGTACTTACTTTTTGCCATTCATCAGCATGTAGGGGACACTTTGGACCACAAAGAACAGCTAGAAAAGTTTTAAAGTGTGGATTGTACTGGCCCACCTTATTTCATGATGCATACTTGTTTTACAAAAATTGTGATAGATGTCAGAGAACTGGGAACATAGGAGCTAGAAATGAGATGCCCCAACAGACTATGCTTTTCTGTGAGATTTTTGATGTTTGGGGAATAGATTTTATGGGACCTTTTCCTGCATCCTGTGGTTATCTGTATATTTTACTTGCTGTAGATTATGTTTCTAAATGGGTGGAGGTCATTCCCTCCAGGACTGATGACTCTTGTGTTGTTGTTAGTTCTGTCAGGTCACACATCTTTTGTAGGTTTGGAATTCCCAGGGCTATCATAAGTGACCAAGGATCTCATTTTTGCAATAAACACATAAAGGCCCTACTTAGTAAGTATGGGGTTGTACACAAGGTGTCTACTTCCTATCATCCCCAAACAAATGGCCAAGCTGAAATCTCAAATAGAGAAATCAAAGCAATTTTTGGAAAAGACCATTGGGCCTAATAGAAAAGATTGGAGCAAGAGGCTAGATGATGCACTATGGGCCTATAGAATGGCATACAAAACATCAATTAGAATGTCTCCTTACCGCTTAGTGTATGGAAAAGCTTGCCATCTACCCGTGGAGATAGAGCACAAAGCATATTGGGCGGTGAAGGCTTGCAACTTTGATGCTACTAAGGTGGGAGAAGAGAGAAAACTTCAACTTCAAGAACTTGAGAAAATAAGACTAGAAGCATTTGAGAACTCAAGAATTTATAAGGAAAAGACCAAGAACTTCCATGACAAACATATCATGAGAAAAGAATTCCAAATTGGCGACAAGGTCTTATTGTACAATTCAAGGCTCAAGTTGATTAAGGGTAAGTTGAGGTCAAGATGGGAAGGTCCATTTCTTGTAACTAACATTTTTCCGTATGGTGTATTTGAAATTAAAGATGAGGCTAATAATATTGTTTGGAGAGTCAATGGCCACCTGCTCAAGAAGTACTTTGAAGAATTAAATGAGCTAGAGGTGGATGGATTGGACATCAAAGACGCTATCTACCCAACATAAAGGGGAGTTTTCTTTTCTTGCACTTTTATTTCATTGTAAATACCATTTTATCATTTTCAAGTAGTTGAATCTTTCTTTTACAATGAATTTTTGTTAATAAAGATTTAGGTAGTGTAGGATGAATAAAGAGTTATTATAGATACCATTTTATCATTTTGGCACCCTATTTCTTGCATGATTAGGAATAAGTGTATCCCTCTAGGTTTTCCCTATATCATTTTAGAGTCTCTTGAAAGCAAATTAAATTTGGTTGTTAAAACTTAGGATTTGAGTCAATGGATGAAAATTCTTGGTTGCTTGAGTACTACTTGGTTATGGACTCTAGAGTGACGACTTGAGATGAATTCTTTTTACCTAGTGAGGTCTTGGCTTTATTGTTGAGATACACACATGTGATTGTACTCTAGAACTTGCTTAGGTTCTTTCAAAATCATATTTCTATGATTGGACAACATTTATAGAGGTGAAACACTTAGTGTACCTTTTTCATATAAACTCTTGCAACATTGCTTGTTGGTCTTCTTTGTATTCTATTTTCCTTCTCCATTTTTTGCTCATAACTATTTCTCTCGATGGATTTGGTTACTTAAGATTTTTCTTGATGTTACTTTGTCCGATACGGACAAAAGTTTAAGTGGGGGAGGTGGCTAGAGCTTGAAAAAGTTGTTAAAAGCAGTGATAATTTGAAAATTTTGGAAATTTTGGAAGTCTCTTTTGGTTGAATCATAGTGATAAGAGTTTTGAATGACTTGGAGAGGTGAATAGTATGAGGGATGTGATGTAAAAAATAGAAAAAAAATGGAATGAAGAGTTTCAAGAAAGAGTTGCAAGATGGAGTGGTGTATCAAGAAAGAGTTGCAAGAATTGGGGAGTGAAATTTACATGTGCAATACATAGATTCTTGAATATGATTTGACATTTCAAATTCTATTGACATGAGGGAATTCCAAAAGGGAAAGGAGGTAGTCTACACAAGAAGGTTACAATTGAATTTGATTTGGTGTTTCAATGCTTAAAGTGGTACCTGTTGGAACCCAGATGGTTAGAGAGGGGGGGTGAATATAGCCAATCACTTAGACCTTGGCACAAATCGAATTTCTGCACTCAAACTTATCAATAGCACAGCGGAAGAAATAATCACAGAGTAAGCAGAAAACAGAAAACGAAAGCAAAGTAGACACACTAGCAATATCGCTAATAAGGAGGGTTTACAAGGTTCGGGAATAACTTGCCCCTACTCCTTGGCGTGCCCTTAAGGTGGGCGATCCCTTGATCGTCGGCAGATCAAGCCCCGGTTATCACCGGATAGAAAGCAACCTCCTTCTCGTGGAGAAACCTCTCCACAGCGTTTCAATCACAGATTGAAGTTTAAGCACAAAGAAACAACAAGAAGGATCTTACTCAAACACTTAGCAAGGACAAGAACACAGCAAGCTTTCCTGAGCTCTACCCAGCGGCGATCTCACGCAAGAAACCCTTCCTCGTGTCTTCCCGCTGTCGGACTCCAAGCCTCTTGATCTCTCCTTCAAGCGCTCAAGTAATGGATGATTGCTTCTCGATTGCAGTAGCTTGCTCAAGGTGATGAAAACTTCAGAACGCACAAGCTAGATGTGGAGAGCACACAGGCGCAGCAAGAACTTAGTTCGCGAACTCTAGAACTCTGCTTCAACGAAGCCTTCTTCCGCCCTTTTGTTTCTCCACTCAGCACTAGGTGACAGCATCTCCTGCAGCCTCCAGCTGCTTCTCTGCCAACGCCAGCTACCACTGAGCCCTTCCTGGACTTCCTGAGCTCCCCTCAGCCAAGCTCCAGTCAACAGCTCCAGTCTGCAGCTCCGGCTATTGCAACCTGAGATGGAAAACGGACAAACCTGCTCCAAGGAAAGCCTCCATTGACTTCTCCTTGAGTGTTTGAATCCTCCCCTGTCACCTGCAGCTTAATCAGAGTGTTAGAGCAGCATATCAAACATCATATCATGTATCAGATGTTAAGCGTAGAGAATCGGATACGTTCAGACGCGATCAGAGCGTCTGACAGTTCAATTTGAATTAAAGTGATCGGTCACCGGACTGATCAGAGAGCCTCCTGATCGGTCACCAGACCGATCAGGCTGGGTCCAGACCGATCAGGCTCCGTCCTGATAGGTCCCCAACGCTTGATTAGAAATTGTGATTTCTTTGGGACTCACCTGGACCGATCACCAGACCGATCCTAGGTTGTGGATCGATCACCCGACCGATCCACCCCTTTATCGGGCGATTTCTGAGTTTCGCAGTCCATACCCCTTGATCGATCACAGGACCGATCAGGAAACCTCCTGATCGGTCACCAGACCGATCAGGTAGTGACCAGACCGATCAGGCTCCGTCCAGATTGATCATAGTGAGGAACCTGCGATGCTGGATCATTCTCCAGAACGATCTGCACAGTGATCCTGATAGGTCACCAGACCGATCAGGAGCAGTTCAGCAAGGGAACTCAACCTCACTGTTTGCTCCCTGATCGGTCACCAGACCGATCAGGAGCAAAGCAATGGGTGAAACGCATACTCCCTGATCGGTTACCAGACCGATCCACGAAGGAGCACCATGCCAACTCCCTGATCGGTCACCAGACCGATCCAGGGGCTCTAACCTAGCCCTCCAAGTTATGGTTTCATCCACCTTAGCCCTCCAAGCTAAGGATTTTTCACCTAACCCTCCAAGTTGGGAATTTGCACCTAACCCTCCAAGTTAGGACTTTTCATCTAGCCCTCCAAGCTAGGACTTTTCACCCAACTCTTCCGGATTAGGACTTTCCAAACCTAGCCCTCCAAGCTAGGACCTGACCCTCCAAGCCAGGACTTTTTCACCTAATTCTCCAAGATGGGAATTTGCACCTAACCCTCCAAGTTAGGACTTTTCACCTAGCCCTCCAAGCTAGGACTTTTCACCACCTCTTCCGAATTAGGACTTTTCACACACCTAGCCCTCCAGGCTAGGATTTTCAACACCTAACCCTCCAGGTTAGGATTTTCCAACACCTAGCCCTCCAAGCTAGGATTTTCCATACCATGCCTGATCCCCGATCAGGACTTAATCATAATCAATAATCATCCACCTAAACTAAAATCAGTGTCAACACCAAAACAACAATCAGGGCCAGACTGCATCAACAATCTCCCCCTTTTTGTTATTTGCAACCCGATTTTAAGTTTAGGGATTCTCAATCAAGTTTTTCAAATTTAGAATTATAGGGGAATCCAGATCCTTCCCCTACAACATGATCATCCTAAACTTAACCAACCAACACTCTCCCCCTTTGTCGAACACCGAAAAGGGGTCTAGAAGGGCTGTTAAGTTTAAACCATACTCCTTCTCAACCCTAGGGGTATCCCAAAACAACAAAGGTTTGATTTTTGATAAGCATATGAATACATATGACAAAAAGATATAGGCTTGACAAAATAAGCATATGTATCATATGAGCATGGCATCATAAGCAGAATCATGGTAGTGTAACAAATATGCAGATAGTACTCATCATAGCATCAACAAGAAGCATACAAAAGTAGAATAGACATGCATCAAAGTCAGAAAGAGCAAGTCATAAAACATCCAAAGAAAAACACGATGCAAGACACATGCATCAAAATCCAGATACGTGTGGCATAAGACTACAATAAGCATGTCATGGGGCATACAGCCCAAAAGTCACACAGACCAAAACCGGTCAAGTACACAGATCATGAGAAGAGGCAGCAGACATCCAATGCTCAAACGTCAGCGAGGGGGGGGGGTCATCATCGTGCATGAGGTCATCCACCGTGGCATCAGCAGACCCTGGTGCACCACTGCCTGAAGGGGCATCCCCTGGAAATGTATGGCGGCGCCACCCTGCGTACCAAGTCTGCTGCAATGCCTGGACTCCAGAGACAGTAGACTCTACGTCGGTCAATCGGCGATCAAAGGAACGGAAGTCCGAGTGGGTCTCCTCTCGATAGAGCTCCCTCAAATGAATATCCTCCTGGAGGGTCCGATCTAGCTCGGAGATCTGCCATCGTAGATCTGGGTCAAGCTCATAGTCATACTCGGCGTCAGCAGCAGGAGCCTCATGAAGTGCAACAGCCTCGGGTGGTGCCTGAAAATGTGGTGCTCCGCCAGGTAGGTCACCAAGTCCTCTCCCATCCTTCTATACCAAGGCCCCATCGCGCTCTCGAATAATAATGTCGGACTTGGCAAAAGCGCGTCGACCCAGCCGACAATCCTGCTTGACCATAGGCACGGTCCTGCCCTTGGTGACATCAACACCAACTGACATAAGCCAGTCAGTGATGACATGACCAAATGGCATGTAGACCGTGCAACGGCTCGGCTCACGATAGGACAGGATGGACTGGAAGATGCTCTCCATGATATCGAAGTCCATCTGGCGGTGCATGTCGTAGAGCATAAGACAGTGATAGGGTCGGATCTCGGTCAACAGCTTTGAGGTGATGGGCAAGATGTAATTTGTGATTATCTTGAAAAGGATGTAGTCAACTGGAGCAAGTCGTAGGGCTGCAAAAGTAGGAAAATCTGGACCCAATTCATCAAGACCGACCGGGCGGGGATGACCAAAGAAGTGTTGATAGATAGCATCAGGAGTAGTGTCTGCAAACGGGGCCAGTAAAGGATCAGGAAGCTCAGGGTAGATCGAATACAGATTTGGTGATCGTCGACCACCCAAATATTCTGCCAAAATCTCGTAAGAAAAATCAAGGTTCCTCTTGGCGACTTGAGTGGTGAACTCGAAGCCTCCTTGAGGTCCCTGCTGAAGATTGTTATAGAACTCTGAGACTAGGTCGTAATTGATGGTCCGTTCCAAGGAAAGAAGGAAGCCCAGGTTGTAAAACATGACTATGTCCATGACCGATGGACAATGTTCAGTCAGAAAAGGGATATCAATGGATCGGCAGGATAATAATTTAAAAGTCCTCGACTGGAAGGCCTGTTCACAGGCCGCGTTTGGGAACCGGGAGCTAGAAGAAGGCTGAGGCCTTCTGGAGGGCGCAGATGCAGAAGGGGTTTTCCCTCTTGCACTGCCCTCAGCAACTTCTTTACCCTTAGAAGACTTTCTAAAGATTGGAATAGACAAATATGATCAAGGTAAGGTTAAACCCAATCAGAGAACGTGATCAAGACACAATGATTAACAGAACACAGTTGGATCAAGGAACCAAGATAGAGTGATAATCATAAAGTGAAGCATTTGATCAAGAGGGTCACGGCCAAATCAAGAGATCACAGCACAAAGCCAAGAACAAACACCAAAACATGATTAGCTTCATATACATATAATCCATGAACAGAGTCATAAAGGAAACTAAATCAAAAACTCACTTTGGTGCCATGGAAGTTAGTTTGAAAGGATCGCAAAAACTGGAAGAAGAACTTGCGCAGGAGAAGCTCTCGGCGCAAGACAGAGACGCAGAAAACTTGGAGCAAGTAGAGAACTCGCAGAGAACAAGGAAACGCCCGTAGAGACCTTCGCAAGAACTCGCACGCATGAGAAAGAGGGAGACGCAGGAACACTCTCGCTCAGGATGAAGAGGCGCAAGTGGGAGGTTTCGGCGCTAGGGTTCGGCAATGTGAGGTTTTTCGCGAAGTTAATCGGTTGGTGGATCGGTCCACCAACCGCAATTTAATGCTATAGAACGGATCACCATTCGATCTGATAGCGCCCAGACCGATCAGGTGATGGCCTGATCGGACTGAACCGGGCCTGATCGGTCGGGTGACCAATCAGGCGCGCTCCTGATCGATCGGCTGACCGATCAGGACACGAACAGTAGGATTCGGAGAGAAACCTATGAGCCCCATGATCGGTCTGTGGACCGATCACCATAGGGTGCCAGATCGGTCCGGGGACCGATCCAAGCTGGCTCAGTAAGGTTGATCAGAATTTCGTAAAGTTACTGATGCCCCTCTAATCGGTCTGTGAACCGATCGTTACAGGGTGGAGCCAGATCGGTCCGGGGACCGATCAGCCTTATGCCTGATCGGTCCAATAACCGATCAGGGTTCCTGAAACTCCCAGATTCGATCTGAAACTTTCAGTTTCAGATTTTTGGAATTTTTCCAACGAGATCTGATGAAGTTTATCGAACTTGGACATGATCTCATGACTAAAATTGATCCCTGAACAAGGATCAAAAGTCCTTATAGGTTCAACAATCACTTTGATCCATCCAAATGGAGTCAAACTCAATCAACAATCATTCAAGCAATTTCAACTAAGTTTGTATGAAATTCAGGTTTCCAATCAAGTTTCCTTGATTGGAATGTCCAAGTATGATCATGGAGCCAAATACTCATGTGTTATGCATTGGTTTTCCCCACACTTGGTCACCGAAGTGATTATTATCTCGTCAACTTAATTTCTCAAGGGATGCAATGACATTTTGAGAAATTTAGTTGATCCTAACATCTCACCCCATATCTAGCAAACAAAAACATTTTGTTAAACCTTATAGTTTGTGTGAGATGTCCCCAAAGTTACCCAATTGTTTTCCAACAATTCGAAATAATCATGAAGGGTTTTGTATGCATTTAGGAAAACTATAAAGCGCGACACATTCCCAACTCCCGTCTTAGGAAAATAAATTCATTTTCGGGGAGTGGTTTAGTGAAAATGTCAGCTAGGTTTGATTTAGACTCTACATATGAGAGTACAATTTCTCCCCTAGCCACATGATCTCTAATGAAGTGGTGACGCACTTCAATATGTTTAGTCCTAGAATGATGGACTGGATTCTTGGTTAGGTTAATTGTGCTAATGTTATCACATAACACTTGCACACCCTTGTAACTCAATCCATAGTCCTCTAAAGTATGTATCATCCACAACAATTGCGATACGCTCTCTCCCATGGCGATATATTCTGCCACGGTCGTGGAGAGAGCAACACAATGTTGCTTCCGACTTGACCAACTAACTAAGGATGATCCTAGGAATTGACAGCCCCCACTTGTGCTTTTCCGATCCAACTTACATCCAGCGTAGTCAGAATCCGTATAGCCAATTAAATCAAATGATTCGGTACGGGGGTACCATAGACCGACTCCAATTGTGCCTTTCAGATACCTCAAAATTCGCTTAACAGCGATTAAGTGAGATTCGTTGGCACAAACTTGGTACCTAGCGCACATACCCACAGTAAAAAGAATATCCGGTCGACTAGCTGTGAGGTATAGCAAACTACCTATCATGCTTCGATATTGAGTCAAATCAACGGGTTTACCACTCTCATCATTGTCTAATCTTGTGTTTGTGGCCATGGGAGTGGTTACCTCTTTTGAATCACTCATATTAAATTTTCGAAGCATTTCTTGTGTATACTTTGATTGGTGCACGTGGATACCATCGCGAGTTTGCTTGATTTCAAGTCTAAGGAAGAAAGTCAACTCTCCCACTAGACTCATTTCAAACTCACTCTCCATGTGTTCAATGAATTCATTTAAATAGCCCTTATTGTTTGAGCCATAAATTATGTCATCGACATATACTTGGGCTACAAAAATATCATCACCATCTCTTCGTAGAAATAGTGTAGGGTCTATTTGGCCTCTAACGAAGCCCTTCTCAATTAAGAATGTCGACAACCGCTCATACCAAGCCCGGGGTGCCTGTTTAAGGCCATAGAGTGCCTTTTTGAGCTTGAACACATGGTTTGGAAATTCGGAATTCTCAAACCCCGGAGGTTGTTCGACATAGACCTCTTCTCTAATCAAACCATTTAGAAAGGCCGATTTAACATCCATTTGGTATAATTTGAAGCGACGATGTGCTGTAAATGCAAGCATCAATCGAATGGACTCTAATGGTGCCACGGGAGCATAGGTCTCATCATAATCAAGGCCTTCAACTTGACTATAGCCCTTGGCTACCAAGCGTGCCTTGTTTCTAATGATTTCTCCCTTATGGTTCAATTTGTTTTTGAAGACCCATTTGGTTCCAATGATGGTGGTCTTCTTGGGTCTAGGGACTAAGTCCCAAACTTGACTTCTTTCAAATTGACCTAGTTCATCTTGCATTGCAATGATCCAATCGGGATCATTTAATGCTTCATCAATTTTTCTAGGTTCAATTTCGGAAATTAGGGCACCTTCATTAGCCTCATTCCGGAAGAATGATCTAGTTGGATGTCTCCAACAATTTGGTCTTGGGGATGACTAGAGGCTAATCTAGTTTGCCTTGGTGTTGGTGGTGCTTCGTGAATAGGCTCACTAGACACAAGTTCAGCCTCAGGATTCGGCTGATCTATGGATTGTCTAGGCTCACCGTCATCGGATTCATCACCATCAACAACATTTGGACTTTCATTCAAACTTAGTCTCCTAAGTTCGAATTGGACTTCATCTTCTGGTTGACCATTGACTTTTGGAATTTCTTTAAAGACAACATCAGAAGATTCTTCAACTAGTCTAGACTTCTTATTGTAGACTCGATAGGCTTTGCTAACGAGGGAGTACCCGACTAGTATCCCTTCATCAGCCTTTGCCGTGAACTTTCCAAGATGATCCTTGGTGTTTAGGATGAACACCTTACAACCAAACACCCGAAGGTGTTTAACTGTGGGTGGTTTCCCAAACCAAAGCTCATGGAGAGTCTTCCCTAAAAACCTATGAATGAGGACCCGGTTTTGCACATAGCAAGCTGTATTTACAGCTTCGGCCCACAAGTAACTCGGGAGTGAGTACTCATTAAGCATGCTTCGTGCAGCCTCTTATAGAACACGGTTCTTCCTCTCTATAACACCATTTTGTTGTGGTGTTCTAGGAGTAGAGAACTCATGTCTATAACCCCTATCTTGACAAAATTCCAAAAACCTTTGATTTTGAAAATCACCTCCATGATCACTTCTAATTGTCTTAATAGTTAATGATTTCTCATTTTCAACTTTTCTACAAAAAGAAATGAAAACATCTAAGGTTTGGTCCTTAAATTTTAAAAAGTAAGTCCATGTATATCTAGTAAAGTCATTAATGATCACAAAGCAATATCTATTTCCATTCAATGATATGATAGTACTACAATCAAATAGATCCATGTGAAGTAAATCTAATGCAGTAGAAGTACTTACAGTGCTTTTACCTTTATGTGCAGATTTTGTTTGTTTACCCATTTGACATGCATCACAAAGTTTATCTTTCTCATACTTGATGCTTGGTAAACCACGAACCAATCCCTTGTTGACCAACTTCCGGATGTTCTTCATGTTCACATGTGCTAGCCTCCGGTGCCAAAGGGTGGACTCTTCTTCTTTTGACATGAAACACTTAGCAGAAACATTAGTAGCACTTTTAAATGAAACCTGATAAATATTGTCTACTCTTGTTCCTACTAGTATCGTGTCCAAGGTGTCATGTTGTCTAACTAGACATTGACTTGGTTGGAAATCAATTGTGTAACCCGTGTCACACAATTGACTCACACTTAGGAGATTAAATTTCATCCCTTGACTAGAAGGACATTTGAAATTCTAAGACATTCGGATATTTGAATGTCTCCTATTCCTATGACCTTAAGACTACCATTGTTACCAAATAAAACATTACCTCTACTTTTCTTGTGAAGTGTGGTAAACAATGATCTATCCCCGGTCATGTATTTGGAGCATCCACTATCAACGAACCAAGTTGATAGATGCTCCCCCTCAATCATAACCTACACAATTCGAAAAATAGAAGTTTTAGGTACCCAAACCTTGGGACCTAAAGTATCAACTAAACATGACTTAGGCACCCATGCCTTGACAACTTTCTTTTGAGTCTTGGGTGTTCCTAGATTGTCTCATATCAGTTCTAGACATCAAGACACAAATGAGGGTTCTTTGGGACGGTAACCAATACCGCCTATTGTAGACTGCCCTTTGGGCATTCAAGATCATATCTAGGGTTTTAGAGCTAGTTGAGAACTTCCCAAGAATACTCTTGAGCTCTCAACTTCACTCTTTAATGATTGTTTTCTTCTACTAGTAACTCATCATGCAAATCATCTACTTCCTCAACCCTAGAGGATTTCAAGTTTTCAACTTCAAGTTTCAATGATTTAATTTCATCTTCTAACAATTCAACATGCAAATCATCAATGTTATCATCTCTAGATAATCTCAATTGATCAATTTCTAATTGCAAAGCTTTAACCTTATTTTTTTGACTTCTTAAGCATACTAGTTAAACATGCAATTGCTCTATAACACTTTTCAAGCTCGGAGAAGTTACCTCTTCATCATCCGAAGATGATGAAGTCGCGTTTGATGAGTTGGAAGATTCATCACTGCTCTCTTGATCTCCCAATGCCATGAGTGACACATGCCTTGTGCTCTCTCCTCCTTCTCTTCATCGGATGAGCTAGAGGATGACTCATCCCAATGGCCTTCAAGGCCTTCTTCTTCTTCTTCTGAATTTTCTTCTTTCTTTTGGATTTCTCCTCCTTCTTCTTTAGCTTTGGGCATTCATTCTTGAAATGCCCTTTCCTACCACACTCAAAGCAAGAGGCATTAGTCTTATCAAGTTTAGCTTCCTAGAGTTACCTCTACTCTTGAAGCGTCGACCCCTTCTCATCATTCTTCTCACAAAATTCGCCATTTCGGAGGAAGAAGAGCCGCTGCCATCTTCCTCGGAATCGGACTCGGATTCGGAAGAGGATGAAGATGAAGAGACCTCCTTCTCCTTCTTCTTCTCCTTCTTCTTCTTGTTTGACCGGTCCCCTGCAACTAACGCAATCCCCTTCTCCTTGGGGCCTTTGTTAGTCATTTCATGCAATTCCATCTCACAAAATAGATCATCTAACTTTACAATGGATAGATACTTGGAAACATTGTAGGCATCCACCATGGATGACCACAAAGCATTCCTTGGAAAGGCTTTCAAGACATACCTCACAAGGTCGTGATTCTCGACCTTTTCATCAATCGAATGAAGCCCATTGAGGACTTCCTTGAACCGGCTATGAAGCTCACTTACAGACTCATTCTCCTTCATGGAGAGATTTTGGAGTTGATTGAGGAACAAGTCCCTCTTTGCGATTCTTGAGTCTCGGGTGCCCTCGTGAAGCTCAATGAGTTTGTTCCACAAGTCCTTTGCACTTGTGAAAGGACCAACCTTGATGAGTTGGTCTTTGTTCATGCGCATTGTAGAGTGACAACCGCCTTCGCGTCGGCTTCACTTTCCGAGTTTGTTCGGCAGTCCACCGCCATGATTCGAGTTCTTTGCCTTCATCATCCTTAGGAGGGGTGAATCCCTCCTTCACCGCGAACCAAGTATTGATGTCCATCTTCAAGTAATATTCCATCTTTGATCTCCAATATTGAAATCAGCGCCATCAAAGAAGGAGGTCGGGTGGTGGAAAGCCTTCTCTCAACGCCATCTTGTTGATAACTCTCGGATGTTAAGCCGTGAACAGAGCCCCAAGCTCTGATACCACTTGTTGGAACCCGGATGGCTAGAGAGGGGGGGTGAATATAGCCAATCACTTGACCTTTGCACAAATCGAATTTCTGCACTCAAACTTATCAGTAGCACAGCGGAAGAAATAACACAGAGTAAGCAAAAACAGAAAACGAAAGCAAAAACACACTAGCAAGATCGCTAACAAGGAGGGTTTACAAGGTTCGGGGATAACTTGCCCCTACTCCTTGGCGTGCCCTTAAGGTGGGCGATCCCTTGATCGTCGGCAGATCAAGCCCCGGTTATCACCGGATAGAAAGCAACCTCCTTCTCGGTGGAGAAACCTCTCCACAGCGTTTCAATCACAGATTTAAGTTTAAGCACAAAGAAACAACAAGAAGGATCTTACTCAACACTTAGCAAGGACAAGAACACAGCAAGCTTTCCTGAGCTCCACCCAGCGGCGATCTCACGCAAGAAACCCTTCCTCGTGTCTTCCCGCTGTCGGACTCCAAGCCTCTTGTTCTCTCCTTCAAGCGCTCAAGTAATGGATGATTGCTTCTCGATTGCAGTAGCTTGCTCAAGGTGATGAA
>JAGFNQ010003899.1:0-53537 GCA_024364735.1 Boesenbergia rotunda
GCAATCCATAAATTTTTTTCGGGTAAAATTTCCTAAACTCCCCACTTACCAAGTCAACTTTGCATGCAATCCCCACACAAATATTTCTTTACATGCAGTCCCTGATGGGATGTTTGGTGAGTATTATTTGAAAAAAATTGAGTATAAAAGTTAGAAAATTGAGTATGTAAGGTTGCATCCACCACATCAATAACCCATGTATTCCATTTTCACTCTTTTATACTCAAGTTTCACTCTTTTATACTCAGTTTTCACTGATGTATACTTAATTTTCACTCTTTTATATTCAAATCCATCATGGAGTAAAAACAAAGAAAAATTTGTGTGGGGAGTGTATGCAAAGATCAAAGGACTATTGGGGAGTTTATGACAATTTACCGAATTTTTGTCCCCTTGACACAATTAAAGACAAATTCAAATTACAATTTGGAATTGGAAGAAAATTGGAATCAAATCTTCACCGTACACGTGGATCACTTATTTTCAAATCGAACAAACTACACAACGCCCCTCAAATCTTCAAGCTCAGCGAGTGCTTCAGGCTGCCCACGTGCAAAACATGTGCCCCCAATGCCACCTTCCTCTCCCCAACCTCGTCCGTCAAGCTCAAGTCTCGGCAGACGTCCACCGGAAAAACCACCTCCGCCTCCGCGCGAGGCTGCAGATACACCTTCTCGAACCCCAACAAGTGTTTCATTGGCGCGTTGTGCACCCGCGGGGGCGTCGAGAAAAGGAACACGGTGTGGCTGCCGGAGGCACCGCCGGCATTGCGCACCCGCAGGCGCAGGTCGAATGAGAGCCCGGAGCAGCCAGATTCTGAGAGAGGGAGGGAATGGCAGCGCTGGTAGCGGCAGGGATGATTGTCGTCAAGTGGGATGGAGACGAGCTTGGGGGCGGTGACGAGGTGGTGGGTGTAGTCGGTGTAGCTGAGACCGTCGCCAAAGTTGTATACGGTCTCGCCGGTGTAGAAGCGATAAGTTCGTCCGGGGTATCCGGTCGATGGGTCGGGCCTCATCCGCATGTCGGTCATGTCGACGGAGTCGGCGAAGGACTCGGGGTACCACGTCACCGGCAGCCGCCCACCTGCAGAGCGTTTATATCAATTTTTTTCCCCTCGCCGATCAATTTGAAATTTTGAGTTCTACTGAGAAAACTGAGGATTTATTTTTTACATGGATTGAAGTATCCAAAGAGCACGTCGGCTATGGCCGCACCGCCGGCTTCGCCGGGGTACCCCACCCACAGAATGGCGGGGATGTTATCGTTGTTCTTAGCGAAAGTGATATCAAACGGGCCACCGGACATGATTACGAGGACCACCGGGCCCTTGGCCGCCTTGGCCACTGCCGTGATTAGCGCCGTCTGCTGCCCAGGGAGGAGGAGGTTCACCCTGTCAAAGCTCTCCCTCTCTATTGACTGGTCGGCTCCGACGACCAAGACGGTGGCGTCCGCCGCTGAGGCGGCAGCGACGGCGGCGTCCAACTGGAGGGAGTTGCCGGAGCAACCCACGTTGGTGCACCCCGGGGCGTAGACAGTCTTGACGATGGCTGAGAGACCTTGGAGCGGACTCGTGTACTTGCACGGTGTGCCTGAAACATATTAACAGTATTAGAAGAAACAGAGCAAGCTTTTGTTTCGGGGCCTAAAACAGAGCATCCATTTACCCTCGTAGTTTCCGATCATGGTGAAGGTGGCATTGGCGTTGGGCCCGATCACCGCCAACGATTTAATGGCCTTGGACTCAAGAGGGAGGTGTCCATGGTCGTTCTTGAGGAGGACGATGCCCTGCCGTGCGGCTTCGCGTGCGAGCTCCTGGTTCGCGGCCGTGCACACGTCGCCAGGGCCGAGGCCACCATAGGGAAGCTTTCGAGGATCGCCGTCAAAGAAACGAAGCCGCATTAAGACGGCGAAGTTGTTGGTGATGGCCCTGTCAACGTCCTCCTCCGCCAGCTTCCCGCCCTGGATGGCGGCCAAGGTGTGGCTGCCCAAGAACGACCCACAGTTGAGATCAAGCCCTGTAGAGATCAATTATCAGAGCGAAGATCATAAGTGGTTATTTTCAAATCTCCAAGAAATATCTTAACCTGCTTTGATTGTAATGGCTGCAGCATCCTCTGGAGTCTTGGTGTAGTGCTGGTGATAGTAAAGCTCATTCACTGAATCACAATCTGTGACAATGTATCTGTAATTTTGAGTTCAGCATCAAAAGAAGATTCAAGAAGAGAATTAATTAAGAGGAGGATTAGCAATTAGATGAGACCCATTGAGGTTCCATTCTCCTCTGATGGTTCCAGCAAGGAGGTCAGGATCAGCACAAGTAGGCACTCCATTGACTTGGTTGTAGGAGCACATAACACTGGCCACATTCCCATCGATCACACAGCTCTTGAATGGTGGTTGGAAGGTATCATCCATGTCTTGCTTCGTGACCTATAAACAGAGATGCATGATGTCTGATTGTTCAGAACCTGCTTCACATTGTACTCGAGATTGTAGTTACCTTTGCGTTGAAAGTGTAGCGTTGGATGCCTTTCCAGTTATCGACGTCGTAGGCAGTGTAATGCTTGCAGCAAGCAGCAACCTTGAGCTTGTCAGGGTCATCCGCTTCCTGCAAGCCCTTGACATAACCAGCGGCATATTTACTGGCCAGCAAAGGATCCTCCCCGGGGGTCTCCTGCCCTCTTCCCCATCTCGGATCTCTGAAGATGTTGATGTTCGGGCTCCAATATGTGAGCCCTGCGAGACCTACATTGTGCATTGCCCTGGCCTCAGTCGATACCACCTGAAACACATCGATACTTTCAGATCGATGCATCTAATTAAACCACTCTAATTAAGCACCGTTGCATTAATTGTATAAAAATCATCTCACCTTTCCGATGGCTTGGAAGAGGGAAGTGTTGAAGGAGGCGGCGGTGGTGATGACCTGGGGGAAGCTGGTGGCGCCAGGGACGAGGGAGGAGAAGTGCGTACCGGGGCCAACGTAGGACACGCCGTGCAAGGCCTCGGACCACCACTCATAGCTCGGGATTCCCAGCCGCGCCACCGCCGTCGCCTTGTTCACCAAGTTGCCGATTTTCTCCGGCAGCGTCAGCCGGCTGACCAAATCCTTGACCCTCTCGGCCGTCCCCAGCGAGGTGTTGCAGAACGGGAAGGTGGCCAGGGTCGGGTCCGACGTCACGTCGCAGGCGAAGAGTGGGGTTTGGGCGGCCACGCCATTGGAGGTGGAGCGAAGGAAGCAGGCAGCGCAGAACAGAGTTATCAAAAGACGGGATTTTGATGGCTCGCCCATCGTTCTCCCGACGTCAATGTCCGCCTTCCAGCACCACCACCACCACCTTCTCCTCAACTCCTCCTCTTCCTCTTTTCGCTGTATATATCCCTCACTTTTTTCTCGTCGAGGTGGGTGGGGATGGTGCAGTTTGTTTGGAAGCGAAGTGGCCGCCCGTGAGCGAGGTAGCTCCACCGATGTCGACCGCGTGAATGTTTTGGATGGATCATGAATGGCGGATTTATTCTTCCGATGACGATCTCTTGGCTAAATGGGGCGAGACGCGGATGCAAATAAGAATTATTTTTCATTGTTTTTGTAAAGAATTTTTATTAGCCTCTGAAATTATTTTTCAAAACGATAAATCTCAAAATAAACAGGTTTTTAAAACTATAAAATGATGGATTTAAAAACTATAAAATAAAATGATATTCGCTGAACCAAAAGGCCAATTAAAATAACAGAAGAACAGCGGATATGCCAAGACAACCAACTATTGAGATCAGTAGCAGCCATGCAACACATGCAGTGAGCCGGCAGCCTCCCATGCAGAATGGCAGTAGGTTACAGACGACCTGTGACTATCCTCTAAAAATTTATCTTTATGAACAAAAGTTATTAATTCACCATGATTGTACTTATAACGTGTATACAGTGAGGACTTCTGGTACGCCTATGAATAATGATGGTCTCAGAAAGAAACGAAAAATGATAACAAACATAATTTTAAAAGGCTTTTAAGGCTAAATTTTAACTTATAATTGGTTTGAAACCTTGCGTTGTAGACAAATCAGTAAAACTGGTCCGCGTGTGTCGATTAAATAGGGCATGGCGCATGCTCGTACATCGATTAAATTGAGGCGGCGTAGAAAACATGATCGGTGCATTTATTATCTATTAGTGCAGGAGATCATGGGGAAAAAAATGTTGATTAAATAATTGACGAATCTGCTCATAAATATTTCTCATAGATTATTAAACTAGGTTTGGTAGAGATTAATATAATCAAGTCTGTAATATAATCAAATTTGTAATGTAATATAATGTAATCTTAATTACATTATTATGTTTGGTAATAAGTTGTATGTAATTTTTGATAACCATTACAAGTTGAATTCCTTTGTTTGGTGAGGGGTAATCCATCCTGTAATGTAATCAAGATTGACGACCGACGACCGCCGCCGGCCGGCCGCTGACCATCGATCGACCGGCGACCGTCGGCGACCGGCCGCCGCCGCCGGCCGGCGACCGGCCGCCGCCGCCGGCCGGCGACCGGCCGCCGCCGCCGGCCGGCGACCGGCGATCGCCGCCGGCGACCGGCGATCGCCGCCGGCGACCGGCGATCGCCGCCGGCGACCGGCGATCGCCGCCGGCGACCGGCGACCGCCGCCGGCGACCGGCGACCGCCGCCGGCGACCGGCGACCGACGACCGTCGCCGCCCGGCCGACGACTTTACAAGCTGTAATGTAATCCAGATTACAAAGGTTTTGTTTTGTAATCCAGATTACAAATCATCAACCTCTTTTGTAATCGAGATTACATTACAATTTTAAAATTATTATAAACAAAGGAATTCAACTTGTAATATAATCTTGATTACATTATAGGGTGGATTACACCCTACCAAACGCAGCCTTAGTGATGGGGTTGAGCATCCTAAAGTTGATACATTAAACTGAAAAGTTATGTGTCGAGGCCCACCAAGCCCGAACGCTTAGCTCGGACTCTTGAGACCATCTCGGGAAGATAGACTCCCGAGGTCAGGCCGGGCGGTAAACTCCCGAGACTACCTCGGGAGGGCAGATCTCTGAGATCAACTCGGGATAATATACACTCGAGACCTCCTTGTGAAGACAGACTTCCAAAGCCCTCCAGAGAGAGAATATCCTGAGACCCTCTCGGAAGAGTGGAGCCCAAGGGTCAATGAACTCGATAGCTCGACTTCAAATAGTCGTTCTTCTTTTCGGATCAGGAAAGTCGTCGGATAGTTATTATCTATCACATACGATAATTAAGGTCTTAATAATCGCTGCAGCCGTTACCCAAAAGTTATCGTGTAACTAATGAATAAGGAACGTGGAGAAGAACGTGGAAGATACATGTAATCAATCCCTCGAGTATATAAGGCACTTGGACATGCAGGTAAAAGGGGTATACTCTCTAAACTCACAACTATTCTTCTTCCTCGCTGTCCTTTTGCAAGTAATCGAAGTCTGACTTGAGCGTCGAAGTGGGCTCTGTTGGAAAACCTCCGGTGTGTTCCCATTAATGGTCGTGTTGATCTCAAAGGGCACGGTCTACTTCTCTTAGTCGTCATCCTCGTGGGCTGGACTCCGGTGACTCATCATCCACGTCGATTCCTTCCAGATCAAGTTTGGCGACGTCTGTGAAAATCTACTAAATCAAAGTACCAAAAGGAACACAGTGATGACCGAACCAGAGGGACAACCCATCATCTTGACGAAAGAGGAGTTGGATCGCTTGGTCGCCAAGCCGTCAAGAGTGCGCTCGAACAACACCAAATTAAGCAAGTCGCACCACGTCGAGCGACCTCGGGGCAAGGGGAGATCCCCAGAATCTCCACCTCGCACCACCACAACCGAAGATCTGTCTCGCCACCGGTGGGACGCGAAGTGACAACTCCAACGCACCAGCGAGATTCCATGGGAGATCTGGAGAAGGCTAACTCCGTCGCTTCCAGCATCCTAAGGCAGGAAGAAGGACTGGGGAAGATGGAGGGGCCCAAGACTTTCCAGAAGGCACCCTTCACCCCTTTCTCACTTGACATCATAGAAGATCCCATGTCGAGGCAGTTTCGTAGTCCTGGCATCGCTGACTACGATGGGAAGACGGATCCAGAAGATCACATATGCAAATTCGAGAACGCGGCTTTCTTGCACTAGTACACAGATGGTGTCAAGTGCCGAGTATTCTTGAACACTTTATCGGGGGCCGCTCAGAGATGGTTCCAAAGGCTGCCCCAGGGTTCTATCAATTCTTTCTTGGAGTTTAGAACCGCGTTCCTGCATCACTTCGCCAGTAGCCGTCGATATCAGAAGACGACGTTAAATCTGCTCACCCTCAAACAGAAGGCGAAGGAACTACTGAAGGATTATATCCAGTAGTTCAACCGAGTGGCGCAAGATGTGTCAACCGCAACATCGGAGATCCTTGTCAGCGCCTTCACGCAGGAACTCTCCGAGGGTGACTTCTTCCGGTCACTAGTGAAGAAGCTGCCAACCAGGTTCGACGACTTGCTGGGGCGTTCCGTTAAGCACATCAACGTTGAAGAAGTGCAGCACGCTCGCCGCAAGGAACCAACTAGAGCCCTTATGCAAACCGTGGTACGGTCCGAGAGAAGGGAACCACCAGCACCGGCCCAGGCGAAAGATCTTCATTTTGGGAAAGACCACTGGGCTGGTAAAAGAAGGCTGGTAGAGACAGTCGACACCTAGGAACCGGAGCAACCAAAAAAGTACTGCGACTTCCACGGTAGTACGGTACACTCTACAGAGGAATGTCATGCCATGAAGAAAAGGTTGTCTTCTCTGAGGAAGTAGATGCCAAACCTCGGAAGTGATGGAAGAAAGCGGGGTACCGCCGGAGATCCCCTCGGCGGAGCCTTTCTCCACGCAGACAGCAGTCGGGAGAGGAGGGAACCCGGTGGCTATCTCGGTCACGTTCCAGGGGAAGGAGTTGTGAGAGGGCACCCCGTCACTCTCTCTCACCCGAACGAGACCCCAAGAAGGGCAAGACTCCTATGCATGGTCCTCCTTTGGGCAATATGGGAGTGATCTCCGGAGGTCCTACCGGAGGAGACTCTCATCGGGCAAGGAAGGCTCACACTCATCGCCTAGAGAACTATGCCATCAGGACAAGCAGTAGTCAGCGCCAGGGCCCTGTCATCTCATTCGGCCCAGACGACCTAAAGGATGTAGAGGCCCCTCACGAGGATGTCCTTGTAATTCTTGCATGCATAGCAAATTATGAAGTTAAGCGTGTCTTCGTGGATACAGATAGTTATGTGAACATCCTGTACAAGGCGGCCTTAGACCAGATGCAGATCGATGAGGATGAGTTGCGTCCGGTCTCTACTCCACTCTTCGGGTTCACCAGATACCGAGTGCAGCCAATAGGGCAAATCTTCCTATCCCTGTCATTGGGAGATGACACGCTGGAGAGGACAAGGAGGACTTCTTTCCTAGTCGTGGATGCCCTCTCATCCTACAACGCCATTCTGGGACACCCAACATTCAACGTATTCCAGGCGGTGGTCTCAGTTTACCACCAAAAGATCAAGTTCCCGGTGGGCGAGCAGGTGGTCGAGGTCAAGGGGGATCAACTAGCTTCCCGGCGATGCTACAACGGGGAGTTTAGGTCTGAAGCCCGCAAGAACTCGAAGGTTGATCAAGCTTTACAAATTGACCTCGCCACCCCTCGAGAGGAGGAAGGACCCAAAGAAGAATGAAGGGAGGTCGAAAGCGAAGAGATCCAGATCTACCCTCAACAGACGCAGGGGGGGTCACAAGGATTGCTGCCAACCTCACACCGGAGCTGAGGAGTCGACTGATCGATTGTTTGCAAAACCATCAGGACATGTTTTCGTGGGCTACCATGGAGATCAAGGGAGCCCCCCCCAGCCATGGTCACACATCGCTTGTATGTGACCCCTGAAGCTCGACCGGTGAAGCAAAGGCGAAGACATTTCGCGCCTGAGCAGGATAAGGTTATCAGAGAGGAGGTCACCAAGTTATTGAGGGCTGGGCACGTAAGAGAAGTTCAGTTCTCGACTTGGTTAGCAAATGTAGTACTTGTCCCTAAGACGGGGGTAAATGGCGGGTCTGTATTGATTTTAGATATTTGAATAAAGTCTGCCCTAAAGATTGCTACCCCTTGTCTCGGATAGACCAGCTAGTGGATACTACTTCCGGTTGCGATTTTATTTTGATGTTGGATGCTTACCAGGGATATCACCAAGTCCCTCTCGCTCCTGAAGACTAAGAGAAAGTCAGTTTCGTGACAACAGATGAGACTTATTGCTATAACGTCATATCGTTTGGGTTACGTAACGCTGGAGTGACCTATCAGCGGATGATGGATAATGTCTTTCGACATCAGATAGGGAGGAACATCGAAGTATATGTGGACGACATCCTGGTCAAGAGCGACGAGGGGAAAGGCATGATCGCCGACCTGGAAAAGACGTTTGCCGCCCTGAGGGCCAACAAGCTAAAGCTAAACCCTGCTAAATGTCTGTTCGGGGTGAAGAGTGGCAGGTTCTTAGGGTCTATGGTGACGGAGAGGGGAATTGAGGCTAATTCAGAAAAAGTAAAGGTCATTCTAGACATGCCATCTCCTCGGAACTTCAAGGAGATACAACAGCTGAATGGCAGAATTACAGCCCTATCTAGGTTCATCTCTAAGTCTGTCGATAGGACCCTGCCCTTCTTCAAGATTTTGAGAAAGACAGTCAAGTTCGACTGGGACGACCAGTGTGAGAAGGTGTTTGCAGATCTTAAAGCCTGGCTGAGCTCTCCTTCCTTTAGAAGCAAGTAGAAGGGGAGACATTATTCGTCTACCTGTCCGCAGCTGAGCATGCGGTGGGCTCCACGCTCATCCGAGAAGAAGGCACTGTGTAATATCCAATCTACTTCTTCGGACACCTCCTGAAGGACGTAGAGACACGATACACTATGATGGAGAAGTTGATGTTGGGACCTTGACGTTCGGCTAGAGGGGTGAATAGTCGATCACCCACTTTAATCGCGGTTCTCTTTCTACACGTTGTTAGTGCGCAAGCAGAATAACAAATAATAAACCTAACAACTAAGAAGACAAACTGATTTATGTGGTTCTGAGATAAGGCTCCTACTCCACGGCTGTCCGTAAGCTGGACGATCCCGATCCGTCGGTGGATGAGTCCCTGGAAGACCTCCGGCTAGCTCTTGTCGCTCCTTGTGGGTAGAGAAACCTCGCCACAAACTCCTGACAACACCTGAGCACTAGGAGACTACTAATAAGCTTTAACCAAGCTTATTTCGTGGAGAACTCTCAGCTAAAACCGAGCTCTCTTAAATAGAGCTCTTGGCTGAAATGACCGTTACCAGTCGACTGGTCCAACTTAGATTCGAACGTTACAACCCAACGTTTGAATTCCTGCCACCATCAGTCAATTGATCCTAGGATCAATCGACTAATATTTCTGTGCATTTCATCAGTCGACTGATCCAAGTATTAGACGATTGGTCCATCCCTAAACCTAGGGTTTCCCTTCCCGAGTATAATTCTCTCAGCACTCGGACCCTCACGACTCAGCTGACCCTTCATCCAACAGCCTCGACCTGTTGCCTTCAAGCCTTCTTTGACTTTGGCTCTCGTCCCTCGGATGCATGCAAGCCCACGACTCGTCTCCCCATGTCATCCTTCACGTATGCCTCGAAGTGCGCTTCCCTCGGCTCATCGTTCCTGCTTTGTCCACGGTTCCTCGGATGCATACAAGCCCACGGCTTGTCTCCTCACACCATCCTTCACCGGACCCGAAGCCGTTCAGCTAAGTTCATGTGTATCCTGCAAAACCTGTACACTCAAATACACATATCAAATACAAGGGTGAACCTAACTTAAACCCTTTGCCCAAACATCAAAACACATGGTCACTCTGGACCAGAGATTACTCTAACAGTTGACCTATGCTCTGGTATTAATGACCTGAAGGCTCCGGCCATACTTCTTTGCATATTCTGTTGTAGTTCGCACCAATAGCCCGCTCGGACGAGTCCTCACTAATCCGGAAGCTTCGGGTTGGCTGATCAAATAGACTGCAGAGTTGAGCGAGTATGAGATTGAGCACCAGCCTCGTACTATCATCAAGGCACAAGCTCTTTCAGATTTCATGCTCGAAGCTGTTCCTGTGCTAGAAGCCGAAGGAGTTTGGAAGATCTATGTCGATGGGTCATCCAACAGCAAGCACAGTGGAGTCGGGGTGCTAATGCCCCCCCCCCCCCGACGAGATACGTTGCATTTATCTATCCGGCTCCACTTCCGAGCCACCAGCAATAAAGCTGATTACGAGGCGATCCTAGAACAGTTACAAGTAGCCAAGCACGTGGCAGCTGCTCGAGTCATCCTGCATTCAGACTCCCAGCTCGTTGCTTAGCAAATAAAGAGCGACTTCAAAATAAAGTGTGAGTGCCTACAAAGGTATATAGCCATATATGAGCAACTGAGATCCTCTTTTACAGAGGTTATTCTGCAGAAGATCTCCTGAGCGGACAATGTCAAGGCAGACGAGCTAGTCAAGTTGGCTAGCTCCATTTCTACATGGAAGTTAGATGAGCCCAGTACCACTGAAGGGATGGTGGCTCAGATCGAAGAATAAGCTGGTGGCATTATATTAACTATTTGGAGAGAGCCCTATGTGGAGTTCCTACGCAGTAGGAATATGCCGACTGATGATAAAGGAGGTCAACTCTTTTGCCATCGGGCTTCTAGATTTATGCTGATTGGAGATCAATTATACAAGATAGTGTTCACCTGGCCATTACTCAAGTGTGTCGGGCTGGAACTCTCACCTCTATTCATATCCATGCCAAGAACTCCTCAAGACGACTTCGAAAGTCATGAGTTCCATCTTCGCAAAAGGTACTAGCCTTGTGTATGAAGATGAGTCAATCTGAGAGAGGGATCTTGGCTCGATTCGAGTCCGACGATCAAACCAACTAGACGATAGGAGATGAGATAAAAAATAGTGACAATTGCTATTGTTTGTGGGTTTCCTCGCTGCTGCCAGTAGCGCAGCCGATGACAAGAGGTTCTAAAGGTTGACAAGGGACCTCCAATGGAAGGCCAGCTATGGCAAGCCCTTGCAGCGGTGCAAGGGTTGGGTGGCGACGACGGCGCACCCAAGGCAGCATCACGTCGATGTTGTTCATGCACGTTCGAGAGGTAGTCTACAGCCGGAGCACTCGAGCTTCCGTGTCCTTCTAGCTAGCTGGGGATGCTAGCCAAAGGGGTGGTGGGCGGCGGCAGCTTGGGCGGTAGTGGCGGAGATAGAGGAAAAGAGAAGAAGGGTTTTGATTAGGTTGATCAAAAAGTTAAAATTCCTATCCTATCTATATCAATATATAGGTCTAATAAGTTAGAGGTGCAAGTCCAAAACCTGTATTGGATAACCTAAAATGTTAAATCTGACTATTTTAACTTAGCCTGGAAAATTTTTCGAAAAAAATTTAGGGATTTCGAGACCCAAACTGAAGCTATAGGGTTAAACCGCATTGAACCCTAAGTTTGAGGGCCTAGAATTTAATAAAAACCCCAAATACTAAGGACTAAATGGCGTAAAACCCCAAGCCTAAGGGCTTAGAGTGAATTGATAGCTTTTGAGGGTTTAAAACGCAAAATGGCCACCCTCACTTATACCTCTCGCCCTCTTCCCTATTGCGTCACAAATCTCGCCTTCTTCCATTCTCCCTTTCGCCACCCAGCACCCGAAACCAACCCGCAACCTCCACTTGATCCATGACACCAAGTCTCCTACCTGACGAGCTCAACGTCGGCGACACCTCTACCTCTTCTTGAGTGATTCGACGCCCACACAAATCCTTTCGAAGGATGCTTTGGGCTGCTTTATGGGGTGTAGTTCTGGGGCGGTCGTGTCAGCCTAGAGCAAGGATTGCGATCTCCGATTCCCAGTAAAGATTAGGTAAGAGCTGGGTGTTTTGATTGATCACTTCTATCTCCCTAGTTTTTTTTTCTTGATTTCTCTCTTGGATCATGAAGTATGTGCCAATTTCTGATCCGTTTGTGTGTGATGTTGCCGCCCTAGCATAGTGATGGTGGGAGTCAAGGAAGACGACCACCGGTAGCACCTCAGTGACTGTGAGCTCTGATTTCGCTAGATCCAAGTAGGGAGGCCTCACCAGCGCAACCAAGGTAAGGATAGTGCTTACTAGGTTGAAATTTGTGATATGGAGGCCTAGATTTCCATTCGATTAGTAGCTATAAATTGGTTGTGTGTTTTCTCTGAATTGGAATGGGATCTTGATTTCAATTGTGGTGTTGGAGATGAGTTTATGTGGAATGAATGGATTTCTGCTCTGTGACAGGGCTTCCGGGTGGGTTGTGGCTGTGTGGGACAAGGGTTGGTGTCTTGATCCGGCAGCTAATGGATAGGTAATCCCTGTGGTAAGTTCTGATTAAATTTTGTATGAGCAATGGGATGTGAATGCTGGACTTTGGTTGATCCCTTTTCATATACTGAGTTTTTGGCAGTAGATACTTGTAGGTTTTGTGGACTACCTGCTATTTTGGGAACCTACTGTGAGTAGTGTTTGATCCATAGATGATTTTGGTAATCAATTTGTAGAAATTGGAATCAAACTTAATCAGAATTGCGTAGTGCATCTATTGGATCTATTTGGACTTGATTTTGATAGAACTTGATACCATTAGAAGGATTGATTGGGTTGAGACTAGGTCTAATTTGAGATTTAAACCTCATAATCTAAGCTAGATGAACTGGAGATCGAAATAACCTAAAATGAACCTAATCTTAAATTACGCGGGGTAATTAAAAATCTTTTATTTAATTAGATGTAATTAAATGAAATGGGAATGATTAGGTTAACCCTAATATGATTTAGGAATTTATTAGCTATTTACCATTTTATGTGATAGTTATTTAAATATGTCATTTGATACAGGGACTTGATTTGGATTATTGTGGTGGATTATTGGCGGGTGGTTCTCTTGTCATTTAATATGGAATTCTTCCATTTGAAGGCGGGTACTTCTTTCTTGTATCTGTAGTTCCACTTTACCTTTATGTATGACTATTTATTATTTATGCAGTAGGTTTTATTTACCTTAATTCTGTTACCGTTTGTTAACCTGCTTGATACTTATGCTTGATCTTGGATATGATCTAGATTTCCTTCTATACAGTCTCGTTTATTGTTATCTGATTTTGTATAGCATCCGTATTAGCATGAGTATGTAGATATAGGATAGCATGTCACTGTATGGTTGCATTGATTGATTCTAATTATACTTGCATGTGTATTTAGATATATTATGATTGGGTTATGATACATGTTTACGATCTGTGCATGTTATGTTGAGTTATGTGTCGATGACTTGGTAGGGGTTGCATGTGTTAGAGTCATGCACAATCCCTGCATCATTGCATGTTGGCGATTAGTGACTCTTTTGTGGATGAGCCTATCATCTTTCGACACATGATATGCACACATGGACACTCATGGGTTAGTGGATACCGTTGGGTGTATGCATTTGCTCTGTACTGCTCCTCTCTACCGCTCATGGATAGTAATTTCGAAGCATGGTAGTAGACAGGGATCCCTTCTCTTCCCATAGACCAGAGAAGATGAGAGAGATATCTCCCCATATATACATAAGGTGGAGTGAGAGCTCGACCATCATCCTGTCCACTCGGTCACTCAAAAGTATTGATGGCAGAGTACGGACAGTGTCTCGATGGCTGGATTGGTGTTAGGGGTGACCATGACATTGCATCATGTGGTTTGATGACCCTGCACTTGCTCGTATGATACGAGTCCTTTTTATGATCAGGATAGACTGATTTCTGGTATGTACATTCAGTTGTTACTTTCAGTTATGCATATTCCAATATACCTATGAAACTGTATCCTGTTGTTTCTGTATAGTTTATTTAGCTACTTTTTCTGTCATGTATATCTTTCTCTATACCTATAGAGGCCACTTGGACTCACCACCCGTCACAATATTTTTGTTTTCAGGTTAATAGGTCTGGAGGAGTCCAGTTGCCAGTCCCGGATCCTCACGACTCCATTTGATGGGTGCTTCCTCATGTTCCGTTTTCTTTTTATAGCATGTTCTATACTTTGTATTCATTTATATATCATGAACTTGTATTTGTGATTCATTCGTGTGGTATTATATTTTTTTGAGTCCTCTGTTAGACTTTGTGTTGTGGTTTTGCTGCACATCTGTCCTGGGGGCAGCTCAGGTGAGTTTTACGATTTTCCTTACTGTGATGTCTTTATTTCCTTATGATATATATCTGTTTTGAGGCCAGAGGCCATTTATATGAATGGGTGTTTGTGTGTATGTGTAAATTGTCCGCCGGACAGGGGAGATGCTGCCTGATTTTATATTGGATTAGAGGCTTCGTTGGTCTCGGGGCGTGACATACAACCTTTACCATTAGCTTTAAATTTGACTCAATACCAAGTTAGCTCACAACCAAACCTCTTGGTTCAATAACCAAACTTTTTTAATTAAAATCAAACCAATTTGATTTATAATTAAACCAAAGAGTATTCAGTTGGTGCAGAAAGCACCCAAGTCGAACCTGGGTTTTGATAATGGCAAAATGGTTCAAAAGTTAAGTCTTATTTGTTATCTAACATGATACCCAAGTGTGCAGGGTAAAAAGTCCTAGCGAAGGACTGCTAGGCACTGGCGAAGGAATGCCAGGGTAAAAAGTCCTAGCGAAGGACTGCTAGACACTGGCGAAGGAATGCCAGGGTACTGAAGACCTAGCGAAGGAATGCTAGGCACCGGGCGAAGGACAGCTTGGTATCCAAGACCTGGCGAAGGACCGCTAGGCAAAATTCCAACCGGAGGAGCCGGTTGGCATCAGGTACATTCTCCCGAGAGGAGTAGGTGAGGACGCGTTCCCCGTCGAGGGAACAGTAGGCGTCGGTTCGACCTAGGGTTCCATTTTGGAGACCCAAAGTCAGAACCAAGACAGCTAAGGCTGTATAAACTAACATCTTATTGTTTTATGTTGTTTTGGACTAACCCTGGATGCAGGACCGAAGGAATGAGTGTCTGCAGCTCAGAAAGCCTCAAAGGAGTGAGGCAAAGGCTGAGTAGGGTGCCTGGAGTGTCCCGGGCGTCCCCAAGGTGAACACAAATAGTTGAAGCAAAGGAACTGCGTCTGCAGCTCATGGGCAGGGCGCTCCCGTGCTCCCGGGCGCCCCCGCTGCTCCCGGGCGCCCCGGATGGTCCGGGCGCCCCCAGGTGAAGCTAACGAAGCGGATCCCATCGAAGCCAAAGCATAAGAAGAGACCCGGTCAACCCGGGCGCCCCCGTCAAAGCCTGATCCCGAGTTTTAAGGGATCAGAGCTGACCGAGACGGAAGCGGATCGGCTGACACGTGGGGGGGGGGGGCGCCCCTGACGTCCCGGGCGCCCCCAAGGGCTATAAATAGGCCCTCGACCCCAAGGCTTCGAACAATAATTCATCAACGCAATCACGCTCTTCTGCTCCCGCGCTCTGCTCCGGAAACCTCTCGACTCAAGACTCAAGCGCCGACGACGTCCCGTTGCTCCGAAAATTCAATCTACATCGGACGTCGGTAAAAGAAGAGTTACTTTTAAGTTTACTATACTGCTTTTGTAATATCTCTCTGTAAACGTTTTGCGCACTTATAGAATTGCCAGCAGAAAACGGTCAACGATCGTGGGCCTTGGAGTAGGTGTCGACCTAGGCTTCGAACCAAGTAAAACCACCTGTGTTCGCGATTGATTTTATTCCGCTGCGTACTTGCTCTAGTTTTCATCCGAAAAACGTTTAACTATATTCACCCCCCTCTATCGTTTCTCTCGATCCAACAAGTGGTATCAGAGCGGGGAAATTCAAATTTGGTGCAACCACTAGTTTGAAAATTTTTCGGATTTGTTTAAAAATTTTTTTAATATTTTTTTCGTTCGAAATTCTTTTAATATTTTTTTCCGTTCGAAATTCTTCTAATATTTCTTTTTCGTTCGAAATTCTTCTAATATTTCTTTTTCGTTCGAATTTCTTCTCGTTGATCGAGGCTGGTGCAACACCCCTCGACAAATTTTTTTTCTTTATCCCGCACTACTAATCCAAGAACAAGTCTTGGGATATTTTTTTTGTCTAGTTTTTATTTCAGATAAAATGGTCATGCAAGAAGGCTTCAGCACCGCAAGACCACCTCTCTTCAGTGGAGAAGACTTCTCCTACTGGAAGAGCAGAATGGAGGTCCACCTGAAAACTCAGGTGGACATGTGAATAATCATCCAGTCCAGACTGGAGATTCCGAGAAATGCTGAAGGAGTACCTCAAAGCTACATAGAGTGGGACACCGCTCTGAAACGGAAAATTGAAGCGGATGCAAAGGCGACCTAGACCCTTCAATGCGGCTTAACAAAAGAGGAGCTGAACCGGGTGGGCCCTTTCAACAGTGCCAAGGAGCTGTGGGGAAAGCTGATCAAGCTGCACGAAGGTACATCAGACACTCGGATTAGCAAAAGAGATCTGCTCCTGAACAAACTGTATACCATCAAAATGACCGACAACGAAATAGCAGCTCAGCTTCACGCCCGAATTCAAGAACTAATGAATGGTCTACACACCATTAGTCACAAGGTTGAAAATCGTGACCTAATAAGGTATGCTTTAAATGCTTTCCCAAAAAACACCTTGTGGGCATCTATGGTAGATGCATATAAGGTTTCAAGGGATCTTTCGAAAATAAAATTAGATGAATTGTTCTCTGAATTAGAATTGCATGAACAGACTAACTGCAATCTGGCCGAGAAAGGTATTGCCTTTATTGCAGGTAAAACTGGAAGGACAACTAAGAAGAAGCCTCAACCTGAACCCGAGTCTAACTCAGACTCAGACTCAGAAGACGAAGAAGGAGATCGACCTAAGCTGGTCCGACTGGCCCGAAACTACTACAAAGAATTGAAGAACCAAACCAACAAACGGAAAGTCAGCCGAAGAAGGGATGAACCAGCTGAACCCGCAAACGAAAAGAACAAGCCCAACGTGACCTGCTACAAGTGCAAAAAGAAGGGTCACTACAAAACGGAGTGTCCGAACCTAAAGGAAACCAAGAAGAATAGACGGAAGAAGGCACTTCAAGCAATGTGGGACGAGTCCTCCTCCGAAGAAGAAGATGAGGTCCCACAGTCGAACCTACTAGCACTAACAGCCTCAGAAGAAGTCGAGACCGAGTCAGAATCAAAACAGGACGACGGCAGACTGACCTTTTCAGAAGATGGCGAAATCAAGGTAAGTGGATTTACTAGAAGTCAATTAAACGAGTTAATATCTTATCTTTCTCGAGATTTGGCGAAAGCTAAACTCCGAGTCGAATCCCTTCGACAGGAAGTAAAACTCCTGAAAGAGGGAGCTGACTCTAAACCCTTAACTGAGAAGGTTCAAGAAGGAACCTCTACTCAAGTTGAAAAACTTGAGAAAGAGAACTCCTCCCTGAAAACTCAGGTTAAGGATCTTAGATCAGCTTTAGAACGATTCACTTCTGGTTCCAAGGGTCTTGACATGATTCTTGGAAAACAGAAATTAGTTCTAAATCGATCCGGACTTGGCTATAGAACCAAATCTAGACAAAGATCCTACTTTGCTGTACTGAATCAGTCCAGAAATAAAGTTCAGGCATGGGTACCTAAACTGTACCTGAACAAACCAACTGGATCAAATCAGTATTGGATCCCCAAGGACAAGATTCACATCTTGCCTAACCATTATCGTGGCTTTAGTCCAGGGGGAGCCAAATTAAAAACTATATTTATTGTTAGATAGAACTTAATTCTTGATTGTAATTTGCTTGACTGATTGTTTATTTAATTTTTGCAATTTACCATGCTTAGACTTAGGAATGGTTAGTTTAAGGACTAAACAAACTTAACTGAAACTTGACAACATAGTATTGGGTGGAGGTGAGATGATAGTACGTTAGGGAAACCAATTCTAATAAGGTCAAGTATACTTGGACTCTTTAGACTGGTGAAACTAGCCGAAGCTACCGATCCAAGACCCAAACTAGTTAGACCAGAATTTTTCAAAGATTAATTTTGAAAATGAAATTTCATTAAAAAACTTTGTCAAGGAAAGGGTTGATGATCCAATAAGGCTACGGCCAAAGAAGGCCTAGTGCCTCGCCAAGACCTGGAAGCCAATTTTTGAAATTCAAATTCAAATTATTCTTTGTCAAATTCAAATCTAACACAAATTTTCAGTTACTTATAGATTTAAACATTCTTTTCAAAATAAATTTAATTGTTTTCAAAATTAATTCAAGTTTTTCAAAATAAATCATCATTTTTCAAAATAATTTTACCTACCAAAACCTGTCTCACAAAACCTATAAGGCTAACGTGATTGAAAATCCTAGATTGGGTGAGACAGTAAAATTAAACTCAATTGAAATTCCTTTAATATATTGTGGTTTAATCCTGTAGTTCAGGACGTAGTCAAACCATGGTCAACCTAGTCAAACCATGTCAACGTAGTCAAACCATGGTCAACGCAGTCAAATCATAGTCAAAGCAGTCAAATCACTTCAAACCATGGTCAAACCAATTAAAACATGGTCAAACCAATTAAACTATGGTTAAATGATCACAAAACATCAAAACATCACTTCCCACATCATCCAGGCGCCCGTGACTCCTCGGGCGCCCCCCCCCCATGACTTTATCTTCTCTCAAGGCAAAAAGCTGCCTTTAATCCCTTGGTCAGGACGCCCGAAACCACGCGGGCACCCCCATCGCAGTCAATGCAGCAAAAGCTGCAAAATCAGCCTGACCAGGGCGCCCGAGCCACTCCGGGCGCCCCCAACCAGCCCCAGTCTCTGCCATGGCAGAGACCACTGTCCCATGCGCTCGGGAGCTCCCGGGCGCCCCCAATAACCTGCCTATAAAAAAGCATCCGAACCCCCTCTTCTTCCCACACCAAAAACCATCCTCCTTCCTCCCTTCCTTCCTTCCAAGAAGATCAAGTGACACTTGTGCTTCCTCAATCTCAACCATGCCTCCCCGGTATGATTTGTTTTATGCATTTAGAATTACTTTCCTAATTGCTTTTGCATTTAGAATTATTTTCTTAATTCATTTCTTATAAATGCATGTCTCTCAACTTAGAAAACGCCGAGCAAACCAAACGAACCCCGGCACCGAACCGAGTCCCGACCCTAGGTTCCCGACTCTAGAACTGTGTAATAAGTTCGCTCGAACAACTTACAAGCCTATTAAAACAAGCTATCTTAATAGACATTTCTTTACCCAATCATGTCCGTTAGCCATGAATGTTATAAACTTCTATCAATTAGATAATCTAGTATTCTGCACTCATGCCATTAACATATCCTTATGTGCAGAATTTTATAATAACATAGTTCGACAAAACGATCTCATATTTGTCACTACTGTTCAAGGGATACCCTTGTCGATCACTCCTACCTTGCTAAACCGATTCTTTGGACTACGACCCTCCCAGTCCACCTTTTGTTGCTATCCACCTAGGAATCCTCCATTTGATCCTCCCTACTCTCACATTACTTTAGACACTCTTCACTCCTATTTCTATAGGGAAGCTAGACTCCCCGCAGATAGACGATTCCAGTCTGTTGACCTTCAGGCACAGGACTATGCCCTATACAGAGTCCTAGTCCGCTGTATCTTACCACTCTCCACTATAGATGTTGCGACCATGCGACCTTTTCATGCCTTCCTTCTGTATGCCTTGATCCATCACCTTGACATTGACATTGGGCTACACATGTTTCATACTATTCTGCATGCGTCCAGTGTTACGACCCAGGGACAAGTGCGCACTGCATTCTGCCACATCATCACCTCCCTCCTTCATCACCGCGGTCGTGACATTACCGTGGGTGAAATAACTGTGATGACCAATTTTGATGAGATAGGATTTAGGAACTTCTCTTTAGCTGGTCTAGAGGTATCGGCCACCGGAGTTTTGAGTTGGAGACGACAGCAAGCCGGGGCTCCGATCGACTCAGACGAGGAGGTAGACGTTGACGTTGCTGATCTCGCAGCAGAGATGCGGGACCATATAGATCAGCCTCCACCACCGACCATCGACCAGCGCTTCACACAGATGCAGACGGAGATCCACAGTCTCCGAGAGGAGGTCGAGGCCTATCACATCGAGCAGATGGACGCTCGTAGAGCCGATCGAGAGGTGGCCGATGCACGATACATTGAGATGATGGCACTATTTCGATCATGGCAGCCTGACTCATCTGACCACCCTGGCCCTTCTTCATAGTTAGACTATTTCAGCATTGTACTAAGTAACTAAAACTTGACTCATGTTTGACTCTACTGGACCTCTGTTTGACCAGTTAACCTATTTTGTTTGACTACTTATTTGACTTGAGTATCTGATCTTTACTGTGCTTGGTAGAATAGGTTTATTTTTTTTGGTTTTCTTACTACTTTACTCATTTCAAAATCAGTTTTAAAGCAGTGTTTAAATGCTTTCAAAATCAGCTTTTACTTAGTTTTGAAAAGGTTTGAAAAATAAGATTTTCGACTTAGTTTTATTTTAAAACACCCCCTTCAAAACTAGGGCTTTTTCGCAAATGGACTTAGCCTAGGCCCTAACCCTAGAACTACATGCACCTATAGATTTAGAAGCCAGCATCTCACAAGCACCTTATGGTACTTTTGATTGATAACCTAGAATGGGTTGAGATGCTTAGGTCTTTGCCTTAATTCAAGATGCTTTAAGTCAATGCATCTACAGTAATTGGGGCACTAAATACAACTTACACAGTAATTAAGTTAAGTGTCAAGTTTAAAAAATCTAACTTGAACAGACACTTAACTTGACTAACCCTAGTGAAAACTACTGTTTATAACAGTTAGTAAGTAACTAATTAGGTTAGACAGGTCCCTAAAAGAGGAAATTGAAACTGATTTGATTTAATTCTCATTATGAATTGGTTCAGTACAGCAAGTTATTTCCCTTATGCAATTTAATTATTCTGTTTCTGCTGTATTTATTTGTGTTTGATATATGGCAAAGGGGGAGAAATAGGAAAGGAGAGAGTTTAAAATTTTTTTCTCTAACTCAAACTCTATCCTTTATTCAAAAAGTACTTAATTAAATTTTTATTCTCTAACTCAAACTCTATCACTAAATTTTTCAAAAGTACTAAACCTTTTCTACGTACTTAAGTTTTTTAAAACTTTTCTAAGTACTTAAGTTTTTTAAAATTTTCTAAGTACTTAAGTTTTTTTTTTAACTTTTCTACTCCTAAGTACTTAAGTTTTTTCAAATTTCACTAAGTACTTTAAAACTTAAAGTTTTCAAAACTTCTTTGAGTACCTTAAACTTAAGGCGTCAAAATCTTCCTTAGTACTCAAACATAAGTTTTTCAGAATCCTTCTTAAGTTTTCTAAGTATTTAAACTTAAAATATTCTACAAGTTCTCCAAAATAGACAACCAAAATTATTTTCTGTTGAAAATTATTCTAAGTAAAAATCCATCCTTAAACTTAGAATTTATTTTCAAAAACCCCATGATGTTTTGAAAAAATCTAGAGGGAGATTCCTTCCAGGGGGAGGGAACAAAATTTAATTTTTACTTGCTCTGATTAACTTAACGTTTTGAACCAGGGTTGCCATAAATCAAAAAGGGGGAGATTGTTGGTGTAGAAAGCACCCAAGTCGAACCTGGGTTTTGATAATGGCAAAAGGGTTCAAAAGTTAAGTCTTATTTGTTATCTAACATGCTACTCAAGTGTGCAGGGTAAAAAGTCCTAGCGAAGGACTGCTAGGCACTGGCGAAAGAATGCCAGGGTACTGAAGACCTAGCGAAGGAATGCTAGGTACCGGGCGAAGGACAGCTTGGTATCCAAGACCTGGCGAAGGACCGCTAGGCAAAAGTCCAACCGGAGGAGCTGGTTGGCATCAGGTACATTCTCCCGAGAGGAGTAGGTGAGGACGCGTTCCCCGTCGAGGGAACAGTAGGCGTCGGTTCGACCTAGGGTTCCATTTTGGAGACCCAAAGTCAGAACCAAGACAGCTAAGGCTGTATAAACTAACATCTTATTGTTTTATGTTGTTTTGGACTAACCCTGGATGCAGGACCGAAGGAACGAGTGTCTGCAGCTCAGAAATCCTCAAAGGAGTGAGGCAAAGGCTGAGTAGGGCGCCTGGAGTGTCCCGGGCGCCCCCAAGGTGAACACAAATAGTTGAAGCAAAGGAACTGCGTCTGCAGCTCATGGGCGGGGCGCCGCCGTGCTCCCGGGCGCCCCGGATGGTCCGGGCGCCCCCAGGTGAAGCTAATGAAGCAGATCCCATCGAAGCCAACGGATAAGAAGAGACCCGGTCAACCCGGGCGCCCCTAGTGTTCAGGGCGCCCCCGTCAAAGCCTGATCCCGAGTTTTAAGGGATCAGAGCTGACCGAGACGGAAGCGGATCGGCTGACACGTAGGGGGCGTCCCCGACGTCCCGAGCGCCCCTAGGGGCTATAAATAGGCCCTCGACCCCAAGGCTTCGAACAACAATTCATTTAACGCAATCACGCTCTTCTGCTCCCGCGCTCTGCTCCGGAAACCTCCCGACTCGAGACTCAAGCGCCGACGACGTCCCGTTGCTCCGAAAATTCAATCTACATCGGACGTCGGTAAAAGAAGAGTTACTTTTAAGTTTACTATACTGCTTTTGTAATATCTCTCTGTAAACGTTTTGCGCACTTATAGAATTGCCCGCAGAAAATGGTCAACGACCGTGGGCCTTGGAGTAGGAGTCGACCTAGGCTCCGAACCAAGTAAAACCACCAGTGTTCGCGATTGATTTTATTCCGTTGCGTACTTGCTCTAGTTTTCATCCGAAAAGCGTTTAACGATATTCACCCCCCCCTCTATCGTTTCTCTCGATCCAACATATTCAACCCGTCTTTAAAAGATGTGGCTCATCCGCACTTCTATTGTGACAACATATCTTTCATATTTGCCCTTTGTCTAGTCCAACCAAATTTAATCTCTCTCGATCTGAGAATATAATTTTCAAACTCATTTTAAGTCTTTCGAATAAACTCGTAATGTGTGTGACCCAATAGGTTCTCGATTATGTTGGTCGTTCATAATTAACCATTAATTATGGATCAATCATAAAAGGTGCCAAGTAGTCCATCATGACCCCCAATTGATTGAAAAATTATACGATTGATTCCAGAATCACTTTTGAACCTTTAAGCAGCTACAATGAGTTGTGTTGGTCCCGGTACCCGGCTAGAGGGGCTGAATAGCCCTATAAATAAGTTAGCCAAAAATATCTCTTGCCTTTTGCACTTATCAAAGATAAAAAAAAAATTAAACAGTTAAAATAAAAATCAATAGCATAAAAGAAAGAGATTGAGATTTACTTAGTTTGGAACCAGGGAGGTTGTTAATCAAAGGTAAAGAAATCTCTACTAAAATCTCCTTCATTATAGGCAGAGAAGCCTCTTACAATCTCTGAAAAGCTTACAATAGAATAGGATAATGAAATATAATTGTTGTTTTTAATTCTTAGCTTTAGAATCTATTTATAGCTCAACAGTCAAAGTAACTGTTTGCTAACATGACACTTAGGGCGCCTCAGTTGAGACTCAGGCGCTCTCAATGGATAAAATTTATTTACGCAGCAATGGTAGCCTAATGGCTACTATTCACTTCCAGGGCACCCTTCAAGGCGCCTCAGTTCACAACCAGGGTGCCTTCTAGGTCGCCTCACTTCTGAACCAGGGTGCCCACTAGGGTGCCTCAATTCTGTTTTTCTGCACAAGCACTTCTGAACACCTAAGGTTCCCTCAATCACAAGTGAGGTGTCTCGAGTCTTCAAGATCAACCTCTAAGTTGATCTTTTTTGCTCCCGCTCGCTTGGATGATGCTCCAGTCGTCCGGAGTTGAGCTCACCCAAACCCAACTTCGACCTTCTCCTCGAATGGACTTCCTCCTCGACTTCTCATTCCTCAGACGTCGCATATTTCTTTCTCATCCATCGGTGTACTCTTCCTCTGCTTCTCGTCCCTCGGATGCATCGAGCTTGCTGACTCTCTTCCCGTGCTATCCTTCTCGCTCGCTGCATCTACCGGTCGACTTCTTGTGCTCCTAAGATCTTGCTCACTTAGACACAAAAATTAAACATAATAGGACCTAACTTGACTCAGCTGACAACATCAAAACTAACCCAGGTACTTACAATTCATGTCTCGTTCCTTTCACTAGTCTTATACCCACTTGGTTCAGAACATAATATGTGTTTGTCTTCATTAGACTAACTACTATAAGTATCCCGGGTTGGTTTTGTTGTGACCAACCGAGTCAAGTTAGGTCCTATTTAATTTGATACCTTGTGTCTAATTGTATAGGAACTTAGGAACATAAGAAATTGAGCGGAAGATGCAACGAACAAGAAGGATGACACAGAAAGAGAATCGACAAGCTTGGTGCATCCGAGGGATGAGGAGCTGCGGAAGAAGTACACTAGTGGAGCAAGAAGGGCGTGTACGACGTCCGAGGGATGAGAACCCGGGGAGGAAACCTGCACGAGGAGAAAGTTAGAGTTGGGTTCAGGTGAGCTCAACTCTGGATACCCGGAACATCACCTAAGCGAGCGGGATCGAAAAGATCAACTTAGAAGCTAATCTTGAAGAATTGAGGTGCCTCAATTGTGACTGAGGGCGCTTCAATGGTCCAAATTTGAATCTGTCGCCAAGCAAGAATTGAGGCTCCTTAGTTGTGACTTAAGGGTGTCTCGGATAAACAGTGCCTGAAGCGCCCTGGGTCGTAATTGAGGCGCCCAATTACACAGTACCGTCAAAGAGACGTTGTTGTGTGGATAAATTCTTATCCAACTGAGGTGTCCTGGATCTAAATTGAAGTGCCCTAAGTATCATGTCAGCAAATGGTCACTTTGACCAACGGATTATAAATAACCTCTAGAGCTAGGAGTAAAAAAAATAACAACTATAATTCATTTTCTATACTCCTATATGAGTTTTCAAAGTCTGAATAAGACTACTCCACCTTTAACAAAGGAGATTTTAGTTGAGCTTCAACTGCCTTGGATTAACAACCACTTAGGTTGTAACCAAGTAACTCTTTGTGTCTCTTACTTAATTTTTATGTTGTTTATTTTTGTTAATTAATTTGTATTGTCCTTGCTAAGCAAAAGCAAGAAAATTACCTAACTTATTTTTCAGGGTTATTCACCCCCTCTAGCCCAGCCTATTCGGTCCTACAACTACTTTACACTTAGCCCAAGTATTATTACTTACTCATCTTGTAGATTCAAATTATTCGCACATATATCCAAGAGTACAATACTCTTAACATGTGATGCTTTGACCAAAGACTTTGTGTAACAATCATGACAAGTGTCCATAGGGTATATGTCTCCTCGTATGAAGCTGTGAATTCTCTGTGGCTATCCAAACACCTTCAGATACTTCGGCTTATGCCTAATCATCCCCGGGTCACATCTCCAAGGAGATGCTTGTTTAAGATGTTAAAGTATAAGTCTTCATGACCAAGGTGACTTAGATACCTCAAGTCGAAGAAAATTCATACTTAAACTGCAATGAGATCTTCATTGACATATTTATGTATAGAGAGAATCATATGAAGTCTCATAGCAGGTCACTCCAATGAATTAGTTACCATAACTAGCACCACGCTTAACTTTCTACAACCCAATGTCTCCAGTTAGTGAGGAATAGTTGCTTGGTTAGACCAAGGAGTATAATTCATGCAAGTCTTACAGAATCGATGATGTCCAAACACATCAATTTTTCAATTAAGAAATATTTCAATACATTCATAATTACATATATAGATATACTCATTAGTTGTGATCCAATCACAAGTTTTCTCATCCTATGAGTATTGCGGACATTCAACAAGTGAGTTTAAGATCCAATTATACACATAAAATATGTACACTCAAATAGTGAATTCTTAGTTATCTAATAGATAGTATATTTCATAAGGTGATTATCTTAGGACATCTCTCAAATACAATACTTAGTGTTCTTATAGATGTCGCCAATTTGTTCCTGCTTGAGTTCGTCGACGATCAAGCCACCAATGAGTTATCTTCTACATTAAAGAAGTCTTCGTATGCTGGAAGGAATGCCAGTTGCCAGGGAATTCTGTGAAGCCTAAGAGAAAGAAAGATAGAAGGAAATGGTGAGAATGAAGGCCGGAGTGACACGACTTAGCCACTCTGATGCTCAAGTCAAGTCTCGACTGGAGAAAATAGAGGAGAAGAATAGTAGACGATTAATTAAAAACATATATATATATGCGTGTAAATGTGTGCTCCTTTTATAACACTGTTGTAGTAAGAACATTACTTCTTTTCTTATTAATTGGATGTCACATCCTAGTAGGCAAAATGTCATATATTGAAGCTCAAATGCTCATACTTTTAACATTTTCTGATTTCAAATGCCCTTCAAACTGGAAAAAAAATTGTTAACAATATAGATCATTTTTATCTTCTATAAGATTGCATAATTGGATGTACTGCATCAAAGTCTCACTTCACTACTTCCATATACTGCATCAAAGTCTCAAGATCCTTATTACATATCATGAAGTTACAAAAAAGTACATATCACCAACAGTCTCAAAACACACTTCACCAACAAAGTCTCAAAACACCATTACATTACATCTACTGAAATGCATTAACTATCAAGTTCGATCATTCCCAATCAAAGATTATGAAGCACATGTAGTTGATTTTGTCTTCAAAACAAGCCTCGAATTTTCATGGCATTGGTTTGAGTGACTCTTCTTTCTTTGATCATCTAACGATGCTCTGAGTCTAAAAACAATCACAAAAAATTTTCCCCTTTCACGAAGATAGGATTTTGTACAAATATGGCCAGAGTGACATAGAAAAAAAATAATCAAAAGAATATATCAATTATATTGTATTTATTTAGTATATATCAATTACATTTTATTAACTTACATTCACAGTGGTCGAGCTCGCTCCAGCTCCAGTTGATCTCCCTCCTGCTCCATTTTGCCCACCACTAACCGACCTTTTCATCTATGTAAAGCAAAATAACAAGTGAAATAAGATTGGTCTTAATTGATACACATTTTCTTTCCAAAAGCCATTCTCGTTATCATCAAAGTAAAACAACAACTAAAATAACATTAAAGATTGAAACCAAGAATAAAATTCGAATATCAAAACTCTTACAATTTATTATACAAAAGTTATAACTAATATACCTGTAATTTTTTCCTTTTAATTTGGCTTGAATTTGTTTGGCTTTGTTGTGTTGGATGTTCTTGCACAGTCTCCCTAGGTTCTTTGCATGCCCTCTAGTTATGGCCAAATTCTCCATACTTTTTGCATTTATTATTTCTTGTTGCGTAAATGTGTTTTGCTAGAATTAGAAGGTCCATCTCTTTCTCTCCTTCGCAATTTAGCAGGTCTTCCCATTTTCTCTTTAAATACCGAAGGTAGCGGAGATGACAATGAACATTCAGGCCATAAATCAGGGCCAATGATTCGCAAAATAGATTTCTCGTTTCATTTCTTATATGTCTCAACCCCATTATAGGAATGCACGTTATCATGTGAATCTTGATACTTGTACCAAATTGCACATACCACATGTTGGCAAGCAATGCCAGTCAAGTCCTATCTCTTACAACTACATGAATTTGCACCAAAGTCGACTGTGTGTTGACCAGATGGTCCATTGACCTAGCAATGCCTATGATTAGCTTGTATCAGACTATATATGTTGTGATGTGTCATTGCAATTTTGTGCCAAAACCTTTTTAATTTTTGGCCAAATCTTGTGGTCCCATTTCTCTGCCTTTTCTCTGTTAAGCTGAAAATGAACCATAAGCAAACTTCTTATAGCTTAAACATCGAAATAATTGGCTTCTCTGTGGCCTCTAAGATAAAACTATTGAAGCACTCACACATATAATTCAAAAGTGCATCACATTTGGGGGTTGTGGTAAAATGTGACTTGGACGACCGTTCCTCAGGTTTCTTAGCCAACCACTCATACACTTTCACATCAATTTATTTCATCTCATCCATCCTTTGATGAAATTCTACCATTTTTGTTGCTTTAGTTGTTGCCCAAAGTAAATTTCTAATAGACATATCTGGAAACTATCCTTTTTCATGTTAGTATGAAAATGCCTAACACAAAAGTGATTCTCAGCAGCATGAAACAAACTTTCAAATGTTGGAATTAGACCCTTTTGTTTGTCTAACATGAACATCCATCCATGTCCATCTCTAAAGCCTATATCAGTGCCCAACAACTCTAGAAATCACATCCAACTGTCTTTTGTTTCTCTTTCAACCAAGGCATAGCAAATAGGGAAGATATTATTGTTGGGATCTAGTCCAATTGCTACTAACAATTGTCCACCATTCTTACTTTTAAGAAAGCATCCATCAACACCAACAAGAGATCTATATACTTTCTTAAATCCTTCTTTGCATGCAGAAAAACAAACGTACATACGTTGAAACCTTGGACCATCTTCATCCTTGATCAATTTTAAAATGACTGTGGCACTTGGATCTACCCTCATCACCTCTGCAAAATAATAATTTTGGATCCTGCTAAATTGTTGCCTAATAGACCCCTAAACTATTTCAAGCGCTTTCTTCTTAGCCAAATAAGTTATTTTCCTCTAAACACTCAATCTTAAGTTGTCAAAAATCTCATCTTTGAAAGTTATAGTCCCCAAATTTGAGTTTGATTTAAACTTGTTGACAAAAGTCTTTCCCAGCCAAGTTGAGGTTGCAATTCTATTACCATTATCCCAAAAATGATTGTTGTGGCTCGATTGAAAAGTCTTTATCTGCCAACAACTATCATGACTCATTAGCAACACATGAATCACCCAATCACAACTTTCATTTTGCACTTTCCCTGCAACCTCTTCTTATCGACTTTAACGAACCTAACAGTCCTTCCTCATTTGATGCAATGACTTTGCAAACTTAGCTTCATCTCTTGAGCTAAAAATCATACCAACCTGCAAGCCAGAGTTTTCTACATCCTTAATGGGGTTAAACAAAGAAAATCTCTAGGCTTCTCAATTATCATCATCAAAACCCACATCACTAATCAATTCATCAATATCAACACAATTAGTATCGTCTTCTACATTCTGTAAAAATATTGATATACTTAGTACCCATTAAGGATTAACAACTTAAAAATTGGTTAATGTAAGACTTATATAAAATTAACCACCATGTTACATGTTGTTTATTACATTACTTAAATAACTTGTGTAAACAATCCTCAAAAAAGAAATGCAAAAAACCAACCTACATTCTAAATAAAACCTCATTTCGAAGTAGTGCATTATCAATAGTCGCTCTATTGTCCAGTATAAAATTCTATCATCTTCTTTAAACTCATACCCATTGTCATAAAAATCTTTATCGTCAACATCATCTGATCGACTTCCATCAACATCCGATTCAATTCTAATCTCATCTGATTCACTGTCTGGTTGAATTTCTCCATTAACCGTCATCCGAGTGCAGTGAGGAATCATCACCCTTGACGTCTTCATCACCAGGAGTGATGATTCAGAGGATTTGGAAAGTAGGGTTGCGAGCGGGATCCCATTGCGTGTTCATGGTGTCGTCACCTATGTGTAGAGAGGAATCATCACCCTTGACTTCTTCACCGCCAGGAGTAAGGATTTGAGAATTAGGGTTGTATGCAGTTGAGGATTTTTAAGTAGGGTGTGTTGATCTCACATGAGTGGAATCCCATCCCGTTGCGAGCAATAGGTTTTAAGGTGGAATTGGGTCACATTTATCTCACATGAAAAAGATTATGTTATAGATAAGGAAGAGTTTACGTTGGGGATATATTTGAAATACTTTATAAAACATGCGAGACATAAATGATTCCAAAAAATTTTTAGGGACACAATCTGGACTCGATTAAAATATTAGGGATATTTTAATGAATTTTCCCCCTCCTTGGCATCCCATAGTCCAAATTGTTGGATCGAAGAAAACGATAGGGGGGGTGAATATCGTTGTAAAATTTTTTGGAGTAGTAGAGTAAATGCGCAGCAGAAAATGACAAAATACACAAGAACACAAGTCATTTTTTACTTGGTTCGGAGTCGCGGTCGACTCCTACTCCAAGGCTCATGGTCCTTGGCCGTTTACTTTGGGCAATTCTATATTCGATAAAGTGTTTACAAGATGATAGTACAGATATAGAATTGAAAATTTAAATCACAACACTTTCGTAAATTGAAATTTTACCGACGCCCGAGGTGGATCGAATTCCGGAGCAGAGGGTAGTCATCGGCGCTGGAATCTTGAAATCGAACTTTGCCAAGGCGCAGCGCTTGAGCGAAAGTGTCTGGAGAGTTGAGAGCAATTGATGTCGAAGCCTTGGGGGTGCACCCCCTTTTATAGTGCTCATACGAGCGCCTATGACGATGGGGGCGCCTAATACGTGGCCTTCCCTGTGCGAATCCTTATCCGCAGGCTCGGTCATCACTTATCCATCTCCACTTGGGCGCCTGAGCTTATGGGGGCGCCCGTGATCTCACGGGCGCCTGAACTGCTTTAGTTCAGAGGCTTCGCGGTTGTGTTTTGGATTTTGCCTTCACACTTGGGCGCCCGTATCCATATGGGCGCCTGAGCCCATTCGGGCGCCTGAGTCCATCCGGGCGCCTAGGCCCAGTGAAGCACCTCACTTGCAGACGACCAGTCCTTCAATCCTGCAACTCAGGTTAGTTCCAAAACATAACAAACAAATGTGTTAACCATTAGTTACAGTCGTAGCTGTCTTGGTTCTGACTTCGAGTCTCCCAAATGGAACCCTAGGTCGAACCGACGCCTACTGTTCCCTCGACGGGGAACGCGTCCTCACCTACTCCTCTAAGGAGAGTTTACCTTTCACCAACCGGCTCCTCCGGTTGGACTTTTGCCCAATCCACCTGATCAGGTCTTCGTGCCCAACTTCCGATCAGGTCTTCTTGCCCAACTTCCGGTCAGGTCTTCGGTGCCCAGCCCCTTGCCAGGACTTCTTGCCCAGTCCTCGACCAGGACTTCATTGCCCGATTTCCGGTCAGGTCTTCTTACCCAGTCCTTGACCATGACTTCTTTGCCTATCCCTTTGCTAGGACTTCTTGCCTAGTGTACCTAGGACTTTTCCTTCACACTCAGTAAACATGTTAGATCACAATAACACTTTAACATCTGAACCCTTTGCCATTATCAAAACCCAGGTTTGACTTAGGTGCTGCCTGCACCAACACAAATTATCTTAGATCTAGATGGAGAGTCCAGATCGCTCAAATCTGGATGGATTTAGATTAAACAACGTGCATTTTTTCACGCTGTTAATAATATTTATTGACAACATGCATTTTTAATAGTGTGATCTACTAGCAGTTAATATTAAATTTTAACATTGCACTCTTTATGTCATAAAAAAATTTATTGACAATGTATTTGGTGGTAAAAAATGATTCGCTCGCTCCCAGTGTCAGTGATCTGTTTGTCGGCAAGAGGGGGGTGAATTGCCCCTGCAAATATAAACTTGTCTTTTGTCTTGCTTAAACAAAGATCAAGATTAGTTTCACAAATAACATAAATAGATTAATAACATTAAAACAATAAACAAAAGAAAAAGAGACAACTAATTCACTTGATTTGTAACTAGGAAGGTTGCTAATCCAAGGCAAAATAAAGTTCAATCTCGTGATTAACTCCTTGGGGGCAAAGAAGCCTCTTTACATAATGAAGAACTCAAGAAAATAGTAGAAATTTAGAAAGAAATTCGTGTACAAAATGAATGGTTGAATGTAACTAAGCTCTGGGGGTCTATTTATAGCCCCAGTCAAGTCTATCCGATCGCTAACGTGGCCCTACACAAGCGCTCGAGTGCATAGGGGCACCTAACATGTGGCTTAGGGGTTATCTAATTCATAACATTCATGATCCTGTCGACAAGAGGAGAGGGCTCTCACTTAGATGACTTGGTCGGGTCGAGACGACTCAAGTTGCGGCAGCGTGTGAGTCAAGGTTGGGCTCAAGGGTTAGCAGGACAGGGTTAAGTAGGAGTCGGACCAAAACGAGAACACAAGAGGTGGAGAAGAAAATTGTAGCAGCCCTGTTGATGCAGTCTGGCCCTGATTGTTGTTTTGGTGTTGACACCGATTTTAGTTTAGGTTGATTATGATTCTGATTATGATGATGATTAAGTCCTGATCAGTGATTAGGCACGGGTTGATTGAAATCCTAACCTGGAGGGTTAGGTGTGAGAAATCCCGGTGAGTGAAGCCGGGTCTTGGTGAGTGAAGCCAGGTGTTGGAAATCCCGGTGAGTGAAGTCGGGTCCTGGTGAGTGAAGCCAGGTGTTGGAAATCCCGGTGAGTGAAGCCGGGTCCTGGTGAGTGAAGCCAGGTATTGAAAAGTCTTAATTCGGAAGAGGTGGGTGAAAAGTCCTAGCTTGGAGGGCTAGGTGAAAAGTCCTAGCTTGGAGGGCTAGGTGAAAAGTCCTAACTTGGAGGGTTAGGTGAAAAGTCCCATCTTGGAGAGTTAGGTGAAAAAGTCCTGGCTTGGAGAGTCAGGTCCTAGCTTGGAGGGCTAGGTTTGGAAAGTCCTAATCCGGAAGAGTTGGGTGAAAAGTCCTAGCTTGGAGGGCTAGGTGAAAAGTCTTAACTTGGAGGGTTAGGTGCAAATTCCCAACTTGGAGGGTTATGTGAAAAATCCTTAGCTTGGAGGGCTAAGGTGGATGAAATCCTAGCTTGGAGGGCTAGGTTGGAGCCCCTGGATCGGTCTGGTGACCGATCAGGGAGATTGGCACAGTGCTCCTTCGTGGATCGGTCTGGTGACCGATCCAGCGATGACTGATCGGTCTGGTGACCGATCAGGGAGTATGTGTTTCACTCACTGCACAGCTCCTGATCGGTCTGGTGACCGATCAGGGAGCTTACAGTGAGTTGAGTTCCCCTGCTGATCTGCTCCTGATGGATCTGGTGACCGATCAAGGATACTATTCAGATCGGACTGGTGAACGATCATTTGTCGCAAGGTTCTCACTATGACCGATCAGGATGACTCCTGATCGGTCAGGAAGCTGCCTGATTGGTCTGGTGACCGATCAGGCAGGAGCGTGATTGGTCTGGTGACCGATCAGGCAGGAGCCTGATTGGTCTGGGGACCAATCAGGAGTGTGCAGAAGATTGCTGGATCGGTCTGGTGACCGATCAGGGTCCTCCCTGATCGGTCTGGCGACCGATCAGGAGCAGAACTTTAATTCAAATACGTTGTCAAAAGTCTGTTTTCACTGCCGATTCTCTACTACTTGCTAATTTCTTTTTGATATGCATTGCTAAGCCTCTGTTGGAGTGTGCAGGTGATAGCAGGTGATTCAAACACTCAAGGAGGGTTAATGGGAGGCTTTCCTTGGAGCAGGTTTGGATCTATTGTGTTTTCAGGTCTCAACAGTGTCTGGCGCAACTGGCAACTGACGAAGGCGCGGCTGGCAACTGACGGAGGCTCAGCTGGAGGAGTGTCCAGTGGACTGAGTGCTCAGAGAGGTCAGTGGGTCAGGGTGTGAGTCAGTGGTGCTGATGGAGTTGGCGACGTTGAGCAGGAGCTTAAGAGACAAAGCTGGATGCAGAGGAGCGGAGGCGAACAAGACAGAAACTTAGGAAGTTTGGCTGGGTTGTGTTCGTGCTCTCTGTTACTTTGTGCTTGAGCGATCTTGTTACATCTTTGTGAGATTGTCTTCTCGAGTGTCTCTGTGCTTAACTTGTATCTTCTTGAGATCACTTGTGGAGAGGTTTCTCCACCGAGAAGGAGGCTGCTACTATCCGGAGTTCACCGGGGCTTGATCTGCCGACGATCAAGGGATCGCCCACCTCACGGGCACGCCAAGGAGTAGGGGCAAGTTATCCCCGAACCTTGTATATCGAGGTGTTAGCGTCGGTTTGCTTTCCCTTTGTGTTTTGCTTGCTGTTCTTTATTTCTGCTTCTGTGTTTTTGTTTCCGCTGCTACTAATCTGATCACGCAGAAGTATCAAAGAGCAAGAAATTGTGTCTGGCTATATTCACCCCCCCTCTCTAGCCATCCGGATTCCAACAAGTGGTATCAGAGCTTGGGGCTCTGTTCACGGCTTAACATCCGAGAGTTATCAACAAGATGGCTGGAAGAGAAGGAATGAGCACAAACCGACCTCCATTCCTCGACGACACTGATTTTTCATGTTGGAAGTTAAGAATGGAGTTTTACTTAAAGACAAACATGAGTTTGTGGTTCGCTGTCAAGGAGGGGTTTTCCCTTCCAAAGGATAATGAAGGAAAGGAGCTTGAGTTTTCCAAGTGGTCGGCTGAGCAAATCCGGAAGGGTGAAGCAAATGCCAAAGCTGTGGTCACCTTACAATGTGGGATGACCAAAGAGCAATTGATCAAGATTGGTCCCTTCACCTCTGCCAGAGACTTGTGGAACAAACTCCTTGAGCTCCATGAAGGAACTCAAGACACCTGGGCAGCCAAGAAGGATCTCCTTCACAGCCAACTCCAGAACTTGACAATGGGAGAAAATGAAACTGTAAGTATGCTTCATTGTCGATTCAAAGAAGTATTGAATGGTCTCCACTCCATTGGTGAAGAGGTAGAAAACCGAGACCTAGTGAGGTATATCCTTAAGTCATTTCCTAGGAATGCCTTGTGGTCATCCATGGTGGATGCTTACAAGGTTTCCAAGGACTTATCTTTTGTTAAGTTAGAGGATTTCTTTTGTGAGATGGAATTACATGAGATCTCTAACCAAAGTTCCAAAGAGAAAGGGATTGCTTTAGTGGCAGGTGACAACAAGAAGAAGAAGGAGGAGAAGAACACTCACTGTCACATGGCATTCATGGCACTAGAGGACTCGAGAGAAGAAAGTGATAACGAATCAAGCTCCTCAACTGCGCCTTCATCATCTTCGGATAATGAAGAGGTAATCTCTCCCGAGTTGGATAAGTGCTATAGAGCTATCGCATGTTTAACCAAATTGTTAAAGAAATCTAAGAATAAGGTTAAGTCATTAAAGTTGGAAGTAAAAGAATTAAAATCCTCTAAGGTTGAGGATATTAATGACTTCCATAATGAATCCCTTGAGAATGAGAATAAGATCTTGAAGGGTGAAATTGAAAATCTCAAGATTGTTCTTGAGAAATTTTCAACAAGCTCCAAAACCCTAGGCATGATCTTGAACTCCCAAAAAGCGGTTTACAACAAGGCCGGTATAGGTTACCGACCTAAAGAACCGACCTTTGTGTCATTAATGTCTAGAACACATTTTAGATCATCAAATGTTCCTAGGGTTAAAAAGAAAATGACTAAGGCATGGGTGCCAAGGTTTTTGATTGAAGGTTCTTTAGGTCCCAAAATTTGGGTACCTAAAACCTCTATCTTTAGAATTGTATGAGCATTATTTGAGGAGGAGCATCTATCAACATGGGAGGTTGATATTTGGTGCTCCAAACCCATGACCAAAGGCAAAATTGTCATTCACATGGATGGTTATGGAAAATTCAAATTAAATGTTTTGAGCTCCATTGTTTTAGATCTTATGACAATATAATCCCTTGGCTAGTGATTTTTATGGTATTCATGTGTTAAAATACTTAGTCATGGTATAATCTACTTTAGTGTTTAAGTTCTTCCATGATCAAGTATGCCATGATTTTCTTGTATGTATTATGCCAACATGAAGAACACATGGTTTGTGAAAATCACTATGAAAATCTCACAATACATGATTAGACAAAGAACATGAGTTTAAGGCCTAGGCTTAAGCTTTTCTTACTATTTTGGAGATGAATCTAGATGAGTATGCCATGACTTTGATGTTTGGATGATTAACATTAATCTATGACATGTCCATTTTGATTAAAAACAATATGAACACATAGCTTAAATTGATCATGATGTGAAATAAGCATGTTTTGGAATTTTGATCATCCATTGGAATTGGCACAAACCTAATTTTGGTTAAGAACAACATGATCACATAGATTATGATGCTTTAAGTTCCATGACTTGTTTGATTTCCCACTGATCATGCTTGGAATATACTTATCATGACTTGATACAAATCTGTTTTGAAGTATCCAACTTAGATTTTGGGAACCTGATCATGCTTTGATACAAACATGTTTTGATATTCAATTTCATGCTTAGAAAATACTGATCATGCTCTAACACAAATCATGACATATATTTTGATTAAGGGAACCCTTAGAATCAAATGGATTACCTCTATGCTTTGACACAAATCATGATAATTATTTTAGTTTGGGAAATACTTTTTGGTTAAAAGAAACCCTTTAGGATCAATGGGATTGAATCTAATTGAATTAGGATTTCTGAAATCTCGTTTCTGAAACTGTACAGTGAAACAAATCTATTTCTGAAACTGATCAGTTTCAGAAAACATACTGTATCAGACCTGATCGGTCCACCAACCGATCAGGACTCACCCTGATCGGTCTGGTGACCGATCAGGAATCATACTGATCGGTCCGGTGACCGATCAGATCAACAATGATCAGTTGTATCAGACCACTCCTCAGACCAATCCCCCTTCATCAATTTTGATGAAGTATCAATATAACTGAGTAGTAGGATGATGGTTAAGATAATTGGAACAAAACCTAATACTGATTTGATACAAACCTATGTTGGAATGTTCAAATTCTTAAGAAAGGGTTTGTTGAGTCATGACTCTTGTTCTTAATGTCGTGTTTCGGAAATTTTTCAGAAATAACGAATCTCAATAGAGTCTACATCCCTATTGTGGAATGCAAATTGTTAATGTAGTCTGATCAGGAATGTATCAGAGTTTCAGGAATTTTTCTGAAATCTGATCATTCCCCAGACTAACAAGATATCCTTCTGTATCACGTAATCAACAGACCTGGTTGGTCACGGAGACCAATCAGGACCATGTTTCAGATACAGTTGCATTCCTTACTCGTCCTATGAAGCATATAAGTATTTGACCATGATATACTTATGTATATATCTTCACATGGAAATCCAAGTGTTAATGCAGTCCGATCTTGAACAAATCAGAATTACATAAATTTTTCTGAAAATTGATCGTTCATAGATAAATCAGAAATTTTTCTGTATCGATCATCAGTCTGATGGAACTGCGATAATTGTTGTCATATGATGCATATACATTGTTGCCATGATACATTTATGGTATATGCCTCTCGTATGCAATTCAAAAATTATCCTTTGATTATTTTGGGGGGAGACCCTTGATTGAGGGGGAGTTATGTTCAAACTTAATAATCATACCCTTTTCGATGTTTGACAAAGGGGGAGAGAATGACTGATTAAGTTTATGGTTATTATAGGGGAAGGATCATGATTCCCTTATGAGGATTGAATTGAGTGATACCTAAACTTAAATCGGGTTGTCAAACAATAAAAAGGGGGAGATTGTTGATGCAGTCTGGCCCTGATTGTTGTTTTGGTGTTGACACCGATTTTAGTTTAGGTTGATTATGATTCTGATTATGAGATCAGTGATTAGGCACGGATTGATTGAAATCCTAACCCGGATGGTTAGGTGTGAGAAATCCCTATGAGTGAAGTCGGGTCCTGGTGAGTGAAGCCAGGTATTGGAAATCCCTGTGAGTGAAGTCGGGTCCTGGTGAGTGAAGCCAGGTGTTGGAAATCCCGGTGAGTGAAGCCGGGTCCTGGTGAGTGAAGCCAGGTGTTGGAAATCTCGGTGAGTGAAGCCGGGTCCTGGTGAGTGAAGCCAGGTGTTGGAAATCTCGGTGAGTGAAGCCGGGTCCTGATGAGTGAAGCCAGGTGTTGAAAAGTCCTAATTCGGAAGAGGTGGGTGAAAAGTCCTAGCTTGGAGGGCTAGGTGAAAAGTCCTAGCTTGGAGGGTTAGGTGAAAAGTCCTAGCTTGGAGGGCTAGGTGAAAAGTCCTAACTTGGAGGGTTAGATGAAAAGTCCCATTTTGGAGAGTTAGGTGAAAAAGTCCTAGCTTGGAGGGTCATGTCCTAGCTTGGAGGGCTAGGTTTGGAAAGTCCTAATCCGGAAGAGTTGGATGAAAAGTCCTAGCTTGGAGGGCTAGGTGAAAAGTCCTAACTTGGAGGGTTAGGTGCAAATTCCCAACTTGGAGGGTTAGGTGAAAAATCCTTAGCTTAGAGGGCTAAGGTGGATGAAATCCTAGCTTGGAGGGCTAGGTTGGAGCCCCTGGATCGGTCTGGTGACCGATCAGGGAGATTGGCACGGTGCTCCTTCGTGGATCGGTCTGGTGACCGATCCAGCGATGACTGATCGGTCTGGTGACCGATCAGGGAGTATGTGTTTCACTCACTGCACAGCTCTTGATCGGTCTGGTGACCGATCAGGGAGCCCACAGTGAGTTGAGTTCCCCTACTGATCTGCTCCTGATCGGTCTGGTGACCGATCAGGGATACTATCCAGATCGGACTGGTGAACGATCATTTGTCGCAAGGTTCTCACTATGACCGATCAGGATGACTCCTGATCGGTCAGGAAGCTGCCTGATTGGTCTGGTGACCAATCAGGCAGGAGCCTGATTGGTCTGGGGACCAATCAGAAGTGTGCAGAAGACTGCTGGATCGATCTGGTCCCTGATCGGTCTGGTCCCTGATCGGTCTGGTCCCTGATCGGTCTAGCGACCGATAAGGAGCAGAACTTTAATTCAAATACGCTGTCAGAAGTCTGTTTTCACTGCCGATTCTCTGCTACTTGCTGATTTCTTTTTGATATGCATTGCTAAGCCTCTGTTGGAGTGTGCAGGTGATAGCAGGTGATTCAAACACTCAAGGAGGGTCAATGGGAGGCTTTCCTTGGAGTAGGTTTGGATCTATTGTGTTTTCAGGTCTCAACGGTGTTTGGCGCAACTGGTAACTGACGAAGGCGCGGCTGGCAACTGACGGAGGCTCAGCTGGAGGAGTGTCCAGTGGACTGAGTGCTCAGAGAGGTCAGTGGGTCAGGGTGTGAGTCAGTGGTGCTGATGGAGTTGGCGACGTTGAGCAGGAGCTTAAGAGACAAAGCTGGATGCAGAGGAGCGGAGGCGAACAAGACAGAAACTTGGGAAGTTTGGCTGGGTTGTGTTCGTGCTCTCTGTTACTTTGTGCTTGAGCGATCTTGTTACATCTTTGTGAGATTGTCTTCTCGAGTGTCTCTGTGCTTAACTTGTATCTTCTTGAGATCACTTGTGGAGAGGTTTCTCCACCGAGAAGGAGGCTGCTACTATCCGGAGTTCACCGGGGCTTGATCTGCCGACGATCAAAGGATCGCCCACCTCACGGGCACGCCAAGGAGTAGGGGCAAGTTATCCCCGAACCTTGTATATCGAGGTGTTAGCGTCGGTTTGCTTTCCCTTTGTGTTTTGCTTGCTGTTCTTTATTTCTGCTTCTGTGTTTTTGTTTCTGCTGCTATTAATCTGATCACGCAGAAGTATCAAAGAGCAAGAAATTGTGTATGGCTATATTCACCCCACCCCCCTCTCTAGCCATCCGGGTTCCAACAAGCCCCCCCCCTCTCTGAAGCACCAAGGGGCTTTATATAGGGGAGGAGGAGGCCCCCTGTCTTGTCAAGGCTGTCATGTCTCATTAAAAACCTACCAGCTGACAGACTGATCTTTTGGCAGCCTTAGTCACTCTGTGGGTCTGTCACAGCCGCCTAGAGGTCTATCCAAGATGTCACTTCTATCCTCATTAATGTCTGATGCTCTGACAAGTCATGATTATGGCAGGTGTCTTTTCCTTATAATGGGAAATTTGGGAGATCTCATTGTTGTTGGAAGCCTGATAATAGTTAACCAATTTAGGCAGTGTGGTCACTCGATCACTCGGGCTTGTCCTGTCGGGCAGCTATGAGCCTATCAAAGTCTGGCCGACCGAATAAAGGTGGTCGGTCAGATAAGCTAGGCTTCTCGGCTATCCATGTCTTTGGAATGGACCCATCGCCCAAGGAGGTCCGACTATTCCTATTATGTAATGGGACGATCTGCCGACTGGGTGGGTCCGATCGGCCGAGTCCGACTGGTTGATCGGGTAGATTTAACCAAATAGTCGAACCCAGATCGAGAGTCGTCCGAAGCAGAGGGTAAGTGATTTTATTCGACCCGGTGATCGATTCTCCGGTCAAGCATGTCCGGCCTCGATCGTCTGCCCGAAGCTCGACTACGCCTTTTCCAAAGAGAGCCACATTTTCTATTAAGTCAACTGGAGACTCTTGGCCGGACTATGCGGACCGGACCCATCCGACCGGCCGGCTGTCACTGACTGAACCACATTCGTATGACTTCGAACTATGATTCATCAGGCTAGGGGGACACCTATCGCGCTCGAGTGTATTTGCCCGACCGGGCTTCCTTCCGACCGGGCTTCTTACTGACCCAGATCAATATCCGGTTGGGTTGTCTTAACTTCCCGACCGGATCAATTTGCGAACGGCTAGGTGTGGATGAATTATAGCTTCTCGGGCGTTTGTATGCACTTGAAGACGGATATGATACTCTATATTTTTTAGGTGTGTATTTCTTACTTGATTCCTATATATTCATTTACCTTAAATGTATGGTTGTTTCATTATCTGAGTAGGTTGTTTTATCTTAAATCTATTCTCCTTGTTTTCCTGCTTGATACTTATTCTTGCTTGACCTTTGAGTAATGATTCAAAATATTCAGTTATACAGTCTCATCTCTTGACTTCTGATCTAAAGTGTATCGTGTGTACGCGTGTACTGTAGAATAATCATTTGACCTATCTAGGGTTTGGTTGACATTACATAAACCCTACCTAGTAGATCAGTGCATGTTTATTTACCTTGGTGTTGATTGTGTTTTCGTATTGTATTGTTTGCTTGGTTTTGTTTTGATTAAGGTTGTGCATATTAGTGATATGTATCATAGCATTGTTTGCAGGTCGACGACCACTGGCTCCCTCGTGGTTGAGACGGGTCGTCGGGTATATTTTTTCTGTTGTGTTATGCTCAGTTGGAGTTGTGTGCAAACAGTTGATACTCCCTAGGTGTTTGGAGTCCTCACAGGTATTTTAGGATTTAAAGCCACAGGTGTTATGACTTTTCATTCAGGGTCACAGGTATTGTGGTGTATTTGCATAGCCCCAGGTTTTGGAGCTTATATCTTGTCCACTCAACCTACCCAATGTAACAGTGGTTGGTGTGTGTATAGTACAGGTCATGACATCATGCGCATATTATGCATTGTGCATTTGCTTGTGTTTGTTGTACTTATTTGAGCTATGATTGTTGCATTTGATTTACATGCATATATGGTTATGATTTGCATTTATTATATAATCTGTATCTGTTCGATAGTATTAGCAGTTTATTGAGGTATTAGGGGGATTTCCGATCTTGTCCCTACGTGTTACATGATTTTCAAGTATGTTTTATTTGTACAAATGCATTTGTTTTATCTTCTTTATTCTAGAGACTGTATACCTTTGATTTTCTATATGTTTGTTATACCATTTTTATATACCATGTATTTATCTGTTCTTATACCCACAGAGTTCCACCCAGAACTCACCACCCCTCGTTCTTCTTTTTGTTTCAGGTAGTTGATAGCGGTGTCTGTTTGTCGCCAGGAGAGGATCCAATTGTCAGTCTCCCTGTTTGAGTATTTATATTGTCTTCGTACCTTTCTAGTCTTCTTATCGTATTGATGTCGTTTTAGTTTGAATTTCGTTTCGGATGATATTTGACTTCCTTTGGACGTGTATTTATCTACTATCGTTGGATTTCGGATCATTGTGTTTTTAGTTTACGGAGGATTATTTGTTATGTTTATCCTTTATTAAGCAAGTTATTATCTGCGTGGTTGTGTTGTGTGAATGTCAACCGAGTGTGATTGAGCTTATTTTTAATGAGTGGAGATATGTATGTATAAGTTTCAGATTGTCCGTCGTACAGGGGAAATATTGTCCGATTTTCGAGTGAGCACGGGTCTCTGGGGACGTGACACGTCCGCTCCCTTCCCGTGTCATCTTTCTCGACCGCTGCGTCTTCCGCTCAACTTATTGCGGCCCTAAGCTCCTGCACACTTAGACACAAGGATCAAACATAACAGAACCTAACTTGACTCGGTTGACCATATCAAAACTTACCTGAGATACTTACACCCAGTGCCCCTACCAACCCCTCCCAGGGTCAAACGGAGGAGGTAAATCACGGGAGCAAACACCTGGCTTCACCATGATTTGACCCCATACCTAATGGTAGTAACACCTCATGCGCTACCATTAGTTCATCCCGTGGGAACTACTGACAGTGTACTTTTTTCTACATGTCATCGTGTGTATAAACATAATACTATTCACAACACACTTGATTGGGGGTGCTGTAAAAACTATTATTAATGGTACGCTCTAACCATGTATCGTTAATGACGCTATGCAGAAAGTCAAATTTATTGTAGTGAGGGAGCGTTTGATCAATAGAACCGAGCAGGGAAGGAGCTAAGTATTCGGTCGATAGAGCTAAGCTGACCGAATAGGGTCTTGGGTTGAAGGAGTTGAGTCGACTGAGCAGGGCAGTCAGATCGATGAAATCAATTACGATCGAATTGGTGGAACTGATCTGACTGAGCCGATTGGTGGTGTGGCTCGTCCAAAATAGACCGAATATATATCATCTTCCTTAATTTATATTTTGTGTTTACCCGGTTGATAGAGTTGCGACGAATTGGATCAGGCATAATCAATCAGATAGGCTTATTTCTCGTCATGCATAGGAAGTCATGTTGGCTGTTAAAATAGGTCGACCTAGCTGGAACGAGAACCAATTGATCCTCATTAGTCTATTTTCATGTCATTTTCTGTTTCGGGCCTGTGTAACCAGGTCAACGGATAATCAACCTTGGGTTCGGATCTATAAACGGTTTAATCAGGGGCGGAGCCACACCTGGGCTAAGGTGGGCTCCAGCCCCACCCACTATATATATATATATATATATATATATATTTTCCCTCACACAAAATTAATTTATTCTCTCTGTCTCCCCTCTCTCTCGTCCATTTTCGAAGAAACGACCAACCCTTCACCGTCGCCCACCGGCAACGGCAAAAGCCGCCACCCCGAACAAAATTATAACCGGTGAGGGATAGGTGAACCCGTCGCAACCGTCAACATTGCAAGAGAGAATCGGCCGTCAAAAGAGGATTGGCAAGCGAGGATAGGAGTGTGCGTCGGCCGCCGTCGGTGGCCGCGACGATGAAGGATTGGTCGTTTCTTCAAAAATGGACAAGAGGGGGAGGCGGAGAGAATAAATTAATTTTATAAAATTATCTTTTTTTAAAAAAGTGATTTATTTGAGGAAAAATTGAATTTTGAAAAATAAAATAAAAACCAAAACGTATGTAGCGCATAGGAGTGTTTTGTCTAGTAGCGTTCAATATCAAAACTATATATATATATATATATATATATATATATATATATATATATATATATATATATATATATATATATATATAGGAATGCTCAGGTGTGGACCGTGGGGTACGGACCGCGTGCGGACGGCCGATCAGGGACGATCGATCAGGGACTTCCCTGATCGGTCACGCACGGCACGCACGGCGAGTGCCGCTCCCGTGTCGATCGGAACCATCGGCCCCCGAACAAAACTATAACCCAGGGAGTGAGCGATGAACGCTAGGGGGTACGGTGAACCCGTCGGGACGGTCCCAAGCCCCCGGTGGCCGATCAGGTAGGGATGGCAATGGGTTGGGTTCGGGTCGGATTCTATATCCTTCGTACCCATACCCATCGGGTATCGGATATCCATCGGGTATACCCATACCCATTAAAGGATCGGATATCTTATATACTAATAATTTTTTTCTTTCTATCCAACTATATCATTGAACAAAAGTACATTATAATTAACATTAAAGTTAAAAAAATATATATCTATAATTTTAAAAATAGATTAAGCATATATATAATCTATTTCTAATTTTAATACCAACTATTAGTAGGTTTTGGGGAAAAAATCTTTAATGTATATATGTATTTTTTATTTAATCGGGTATTCGGGTCGGATATCGGGTATTGGTAGTCCCTCCATATCCTCCTCCATTCGGGTCGGATATCGGATTCTCCGTCAGATTCGGGTGAAATTGTCATCCCTACGATCAGGCCATTGCCTGATTGGTCACTGTGACCAATTAGGTAAGTGACCGATCAGGCATTGTGGAGCTGTGGTTCGCACGCGATCCGCAGAAGATCAAAAACTTATATATATATATATATATATATATATATATATATATATATATATATATATATATATATATATATATATATATATATATATATATATATATATCCCACTAAAACATAATTCAACCCAATCTTTTTCAATTATAAAATTTGATTAAATCAAAATCAACTTAAAATTTTTAATTAAATAAAAAATATATATATTACCAATTAGGGCAAGTTGAAAAACTTTAATCAAAATCACCGATTAACTCCCCATCGCACACATCTGTTGCACGCCGCACGCCGTCATTTTTTGTTCTTTTTCACAGCCACAGGTAAGATAGAAAAGATTTCAATTTTTATTATAATATCTTCAATCATAGTTAGTCCTATCTAACTTGAAAGTCTGGCTACGCCCTGGGTTTAATATATTATTTGACTAGTTGAATTATTGACATGTTTCATGCCAGTGCTTTCATTTGCCATGCACAATTCCACAACATAGCTAAAGAACAAAAGGTATCTTCCCAAGAGAAAAGGAGGAGCGAGTCAAGCACATCCTGTAACCTTCCCAAAACGTAGTTCACGGGCTACGATTCTCTGCTTAACGAACAACGTCTCCTGTTTTCAAGTCCTTAAAGTCATCACGCAGACAAAAGGACAAAATTACACACTCACCAACCATGAATAAAATTTTTGTCTATATATATATATATATATATATATAAAAGAATACTATGCTGCGAATCGCTTACTGCGGAACCGATCAACCAAGTGCTTAATCGGTTAGGGACTTGCCTGATCGATCAGGAAAGTCCTGATCGGTCAGGCAAGTGCCTGACCGATCAAGCACTTGCCTGATCAGTCAGGCAAGTGCTTCACCGATCAGGACCTGCCTGATCGGTCCCCTTGACCGATCAGTGGCGTTTGATCGGTCCTCAACCGTTGAGCCGTCGACGGGTTCACCGTTATCCCTGGAGTTACCGCGCCGACGAATTCACCGTACCCCTTAGGGTTCACCGCACCCCCCCCCCCGGATTATAGTTTTGTTCGAGGGGCAGCGGCCGAAGGCCGCCGTTGGTGTCGAGAAGTCACCGGCCAGGGAGGGAAGTCCGCGACCGATTAGGGAAGTCCCAGGCTCGATCCGCAGGCTTGATCCGCACGGGTCCACAGCGCACGATCTGCATCATAACATTCTTCGAGATATATATATATATATATATATATATATATATATATATATATATATATATATATATATATATATATATAAAGTGAAGTTAATCATGGCGCATGGAAAATTGGTTGTGCACAAACAATCAAGGTCCAAAATTAATCAAGGTTGCTAATCAAGCCTAGCATATACACGTTGGTAAAAATGTAATTCATTCATCTCCAGTGCACGATTAATCCATCCCAGAATCAACACGAAGGAGATAAATCACGGAGGTTACTAACTCGGATACTATGATTAATCCGTGGGAAAGGTGGTCACATTGGCTTTGCCAGATTTTAACTCCCATACCTCATGTTGGCAACACCCACGCACTAACCATTAGTCCATCTCGTGGGTACAAGCCTATCAAAAAGGCGAAACGCTCGCCCCCAGCGCCCCCACCAGCCCGCCCCAGGACCAACACGGAGGAGGTAAATCACGGTTATCACTGGTGTGGTGAGACGCCTGGGGTCGAAGGAATTAATGCCAGCAGACTAGGGTTTTATCCCCGTGCGCAACTGGCGACACTCGAACTTGTGACCTCGACCAAATCGACCAGGCGCCTTACCATCCGATCCAGCCCGTGGAGGCCCGTGGGTACAAGCCTAGCATACACACACACGAGAGAGAGAGAGAGAGAGAGAGAGAGAGGGGAGGGGGGAAATGATTTTTTAAAAAACTTAAATATTAGTGTAGATCAATTTTTATCGTCCAAAAATTTAAATTTTGAATTTAAGGAGTTGAAATAAATTTAAATTTAAAAATTTTGATCATCACCCTTGGTTTTATTTAAAACAATAATTTGTCAATTTCTAAAATTTATCAATTAGACTTAAAGTAAAAAAAATTATTTATGATTTCACTCATAATATTTAACATTCTTACCTATGAGATCTTTATTGTGAAATAAATAACTATCCTAATCAACAACCTAATAAAATAAAATATATATCTTATAACTCTTCTTTAATTAATAAAACATGAAAAAAATAATTTATTTCTTCATTACTTTTTAAAAAAATAGAGAAGAGAAGTTAAAAAGAAGAGTTTTACCTTGTTAATTAGCAACCTTGATTAATTTTGGTGAGCTCGGTAATGACACAAACAAAACAAGGCAAGGTAAAACATTATTATTCTTGTGATATCAATAAAACACTTAAAAATACGAAAAGAGGAAGAAAATACGAGAGTTGATCTTATTGTTGGAAGAGGCAATAGTTGATGTTGCATTTCTTACTTGTTAGAGAAAGGAAAATAAAAGAGAAATCTTGTGCTTGAGAAGAGGAGGGAAAAAATTATAGGTTTACTGTGTCGTTGGAGAAAAGAAGGAGAAGAAACAAATGAGGAAGAAAAGAAAGAAAAAAATAAAAGAGAGAAATGGACGAAGAGATAACATTTGGTACGGTAGGGTTGCAACGTATATGTAAGTACCTCGAATTAGTTTTGATGTAATTAACTAAGTCAAATTAAGTTCTGATTATTTTTTATTCTTATGTTTAAGTGTACGGAAGCTTAGGAGCACAAAAAGTAGTGCGAGAGACACAATGAGTGAGAAGGATGGAACAGGAAATGGAGTCGATGGGTTTGGTGCATCCGAGGGATGAAGATGTTGCGGAAGAGTATATCGGTGGACAAGAAGGACATGCACGACATCTGAGGGACGAGAAGCTAGAGAGAAAGCTCATTCAAAGAAAAGGTCGAAATTGGATTCGGATGAGCTCAACTTTGAATGACCAAAAATCACCCAAGCAGACGAAGACGAAAGAATGCCAATGCGAGAGTTGACTTTAACCAAAAGGTCAACTAAGTGCCTCAAATGCCTCTCGAGGCACCTCAATTAACATGGATGAGTTTGTTGGATATGATTTTGATGCCATCGATCGTTGAAAGTCAAGTTTGACTTCAAAATCGAAATCTACGTTTTGCGTAGATAAATCTGGACTATTTATTTGCTCAAAACCGAATAAGGGTGAATGAGAAATTAATTGTTCAAGATACGCTCAATGGTGGCCGTCGGATCAAAGATCTGGACAGATCGTAAAAAGGTGCGATCTGGAGCGTCGGATCAAAGATTTGAATGTGAAGAGGGAGAATGGATCTGAGACGTCGAATTAAATGTTCTAATCTGACGGCCGAGATCAAGATGGATCTGAAGAGTTATAACTCTTCAGATCAAGGGACGAGATTAAAATCTCTTCAGATCTAACGAACCAGATTAAAAGTCATCTGAAGAGTTATAACTCTTCAGATCTAATGGCTGAGATCAGAACCCTTTAAAGGGTTATGAACTGATGGTTCGGATCAGTCCTCGCCAAGGGTCACTTGCCTCTTCACCTACTATATAAAGGATCCCTCCTTTGGAAATATTCATTCAATCATTCGAAGCATTCAAGCATTGCAATCTATAAGCATTTGCATTCCTCCCTCTTCTGCATCGAGAGTCCGAGAAGCCTACGGAAGGTTCGCCGGTCTCGGAATTTGAAGTGCTACTATTCCGAGACGACGTCGTTGTATCTTGGGAACGAATTGCTGCTATCCGTGAGCACCAGTAGCGGAGCAATATCGTTTTACGGAGATAGTGTCGAACACTAGCCTCGACGTAAACAAATTCAGTTTGCTACCTCCCGGAAGTTCCGACGGTCGAGTAAAATCGATTAAGTCAAATACCGCGAAGATTACAAAAAGATCACAGGACCGCCAACAGAGTTATGCGAAAAATAGAACCGAGACATTTCAGTTTGTAACCGAGGTGTCTCGGATCAGAACCTAGGTGCCTTGGGTCAGATTTTATCAAAAGCTCCATGGATAAAACTTATCCAACTGAGACACCTCAAATCATAACTGAAGCACTTCAATGCCACGTAAGCACCGCTGTAACAACTTGTTTTAGAGTATAAATATAATAGTGCCCTATAGCTAGGATTATTAAAACAACTAGTGTTTAATTTTCTAATTTATTTTTGAACTTTCAAGAGTCAGTAAGAGGCTTCTCCGCCTTACATGAAGAAGATATTTTCAGTACACTTTCACTGTCTTAGATTAACAATCATCCTAGTTGCAACCAAGTAATTCCTAATCTCTTACTTCATTTAATTTATGTTGTTTATTTTTGTTTTAACTGCTTAACTAATTATTTATCTTTGTTAAGCAAGTGTAAAATATCTAATTTATATTTGCAGGGTTATTCATCCTCCTCTAGCCGGCCTGCACGAGACCTACAGTATGTATGGAGAAAAGAGAGAGAGAAATTAAATAGAAGGTTTACTCAAAAAAAATATACTAATTCGTTTTAAACAATCAAACTCATTTAAACATTAAACTTGGTTGGACATAACTTGACCAAATCAACTTTAAATCAATCCCGATTTAAACCAACTTAAATCTTGATCTTCGTGGTTACCCATTAGATTTAGTTCTAACCTGATTTAATTTTAATTTAATGCTCTCACTTTGTGTCATACGATTTAATTTATCTATTTATTATTATATATATTTTATTTTTAAATTTTAATATTTTAACTCATAATATTTCCTAATAAAAAATGATACCAATGAATAACCTCTATATATATATATATATATATATATATAATATATATATTTGCGGCGGGGGGGGGCCTGCCAATCTGTCTCAGGACCAATACGAATGAGGTAAATTATGTGACTACTAGCTCAGATGTTGTAGTTTGCATGTGGAGAGAGCAGATAAACTGCTATATTAAATTTTTACTTCTAAATTTTAAGATGATAATACTCATATACTAATTATTAGTCCATTCCGTTAGGACGTTAAAATAAATATATAGAACATTCAATTGGTAACGCAATTATCGTATCCGTATCCATGCTTGATCAACTGATCAGCACGTGTTTACTGATATAATTTGACGATACATCGAACGAAGCGTAGTGGTTACTGATCTAATTTGACCTAACGATAACTACTTACTCTGCAGCTTAATCTAATGGAGAAACCAATTATATTCACCATCATGTTCATATTCAAAGGACGCATGCGTGCATGGTTGGTGGAAGTACCAACTATTAGGAAGATAGGTAGATAATTTTCTCCGAATCTCAGGAGAATTCGATATCGTATTCGAATGAAAACGGATACGAAGAGATTACTTAATATCTGATATCTAAAATGAATATTTGATTAACATATATATATATATATATATATATATATATATATATATATATATATATATATATATTAAAGATTTATATATATATATATATTAAAGATTTTTTTTCTAAAATTCATTAATAATTTATATTGATATTAGGAATATATTATGTAAATATTTAATATATTTTTAAAAGTATAGATATATATATTTTAAAATATGATATAATTTTAATGTAATTTTATTGAATGATATAGTTGAATAATTAAAAAAATATTATTAATATATAAGATATCCTATCTTTTAATGAGTATAAATATTTAATATTCGATAGATATGAACATAAAAGATATAGAATTCGATCCGATTTCGATCCAAAGACGATTCACTCACCTCCAGTGCCCCTCGCTAATCCGTTCAGAGCCAACACGAAAGAGATAAATCAGAGGGACTACTAGTCCAGATATTGTGGCTAGAACGTGGGGAGGACAGGTATACTGACTCTGTTAAATTTTAATTTCTAGATCTGATAACATTTACATATTAATTATTAATCTATCCCGTGGGATATAGTTTCTTTGTTACAGCTTCTGTTTTTTTGAGTGAGTTGATGGATTTTTTTTTATTGATGCGTTGTGAAAAAAGATTAAGAATTTATAGTACTCTAGATAGAGAGAAAAAAATCATAATAAATTTCATGTGAAATATTCCTACGAGATTAATATTTATATAGATACGCCAATCATAAGAGATTCACAGCTAGAAAAAAAAAAATGTAAAATATTAATTATCTTTAAAATAAAATAAAGACAACTGTCGCGCCGGGCATCTCGCAGCATGGCCACCGCCGCCCGCATTCCGCCGTCACGACAACTGTCGCTCCGTCATTTATTCGTGTAATTGGCGTCACCTGATTAAGAGCAAATTAGTCGATTAATTGTTCGATTCCATTCACACCTTGCTGTAATATTTGTTAAATCTTCGAATTCGAAGTGAAGAAATTTAAATGATCATTTAATACATACAATCGAAAAAAGAAAGAAATAAAGAGAAAAAAATCGTGGTCGGTGGTTTAAGGCCGACTAATCCGGGTCGGCTCGGACCGGGCGAGGAAGTCAACATTAGCAACGGCTGCTTGTCTCCCTCCCCTTCATCTCCACCTCACAACCAATTAATTAATCCGAGTATTTTATCAAAAAGCAGCCTTCATAATTTATATTTACCAAATAGGAGCAATTTTTGGTAAATACCAACTGCGAAGGGTGTGTTCGGTAAAATGCTCTTAAGCTAAATAAATAATTGGACTTAATTTAATCAATTAATTAAATTGGCGGTTGGTCCAATTGCCCTTTAAGTTAAAATCACCGGCTTCTTCCTCTCTTCAATAGCTAATTAATTGATTGATATGAAAATGGATTTATGTAGGCATGTGGCTTGTTGTTGACCATAAAATATAGTAGATCGAAGTTAATTCTAAGTGCTTTTATTTGATCATATCTAATTTTTTATTTCAAAACAATATAATAATAATGGCTGATATCAACGCTACAATATCCTCTACCTCAGCAAATTGACCCACCCATTTGTGCCTTCCCTTTCCTTCACCTTTTTCTTCTTCTGTTTTTTTTTTTCATCACTTTCAATCTTTCTAAGCCATGAATGCCGAATCAGGAACTTTTATTCTTCCTACCAAAAGCAAGGAACTTCACCATCAATTAGGTTCGGCAGCATGTAACCGGTCACGCATGCACCTCCTTCTGAACCTGTTAGTTCTGACCGATATTTTTGATGCAAGATCAATTCATGAAAACCTTCCGAGTTCTAATGAATCATAGCTTTTAACTCTAATATTAGAATAAGACATTACTTTGGTTTAAATCGAAATTTATTTAGAGATCTAAATTTGTTAATTATCGGTTGGAAGCCGTAACCGACCAAATTTCATCTTTTAAAAAAATATCGTTTAGGGTTTTTTCGAAAACTATGAACATTTTTTTATTATTATTTTGAGTATTTTTATTTTTTTTATGTTTAAGATATTTTTTTGATATTTTAGATATTTATGATGAGGGATTATCTTTGTTATTTGAATACAACTTCTATTTTTGATAAAATTCTAAAGACAACTATTTCTTTTTGTATTTGGATTTTTCTTCGTATTTTCTCCACAAATTCTCTTTCTTTCAACCTGTAAAATATCGCTATTTCATCTCGTCAATACCTTCACAAGATATGTGTGAATCTATAGTAGGATTCCTAGATGACCACCTCCTTCTCAACTAGCAGTGGATATTATTCCTGAAATACAGTAAAGGATAGTAATTAATTTAATTTCAAAAAAAAAAGAGTCCAGGACAAGCTAAACACAGTGTTTTCAATAAAAATGGAGTGAAAAAGAAATGGCTAGCTAGTTGTGGGACACGCTTTACATGGAGGCTTCTCTTGCAAGTGGCTTGAGCAACAAGGATATATCTATGTCACTGTGTTCCTAATTCTATATAAATCTTCCTCTTCCCTCTCTTCTCTTCTCTCTTCTTTCTTAATAATCTCCTCCACCAATTCATATCGATCATAGCATATATAGGGGAGAGTAGAGATCGATCTCCTTAACCTTGTAATTAATTGCTTGTTCTCGAGGTGCAACAATGGCGGAAGAGTGCATGGACTTGCCCCCGGGATTCAGATTCCACCCCACAGACGAAGAGATCGTCACCCACTACCTCACGCCGAAGATCCTCGACCACGCTTTCACTGCTAGAGCCATAGGAGAGGTGGACCTCAACAAGTGTGAGCCTTGGGATCTTCCAAGTACGTTTCTCGATCCCTACCTAGCTAGCTAGCTCCATAATCATGGAATTTTGTTTTCAGTTTGGTTGATCAGTAAATTAAAGCATGCAGGCAAGGCGAAGGTAGGGGAGAAGGAGATGTACTTCTACTGCCTCAAGGATAGGAAGTACCCTACAGGGATGAGGACCAACAGGGCCACCAAAGCTGGTTACTGGAAAGCCACAGGAAAAGATAAGGAAATTTACAGGGGCAAGGGAGTGCTCGTCGGCATGAAGAAGACCCTTGTCTTCTACAAAGGAAGAGCCCCCAAGGGCGAGAAGACCAACTGGATCATGCATGAGTTCAGGCTCGAAGAAGGCAAAAATTCCCTCCCCAGTAGTCTCCCCAAATCTGGACAGGTACAACATATATCCTAATTAATTCTACGCTAGAACTGATCAAATTGAAAATTTGCGTTGTGATTATTTGCAGCATGCGTGGGTTGTGTGCAAGGTGTTCCACAAGAAATCAGGGAAAAGTCCTACGCCAGATGGGATTTTGGAGTCTACTTCCTTGCCTCCCCTAATGGATGATCTCCCCAATTATCTCGACTACTCGAGCATGGTCAACATGCCGAGCTCAAGCTTCCTTGAGCAAGATCAAGCTGCTGCACTGTTTGATTTCAAAAGTTTCGACCAGAACCAGCAGATCTCGGTTAATTCTGCTCATGATCAGTTGAGCTTCCTGCACCACGATGACGAGGCAATGCTCAGGGCTTTGGCTCCCGGGAAACAGTTACAATGAGGAAGCTGCAGCAGCGTCCAGTGCCATCGTTGGGAAGCAGTACTGCAAGGTGGAGCAGTGCTCGAACCAATCCTTGGGCTGCCCTTCGCAGGATACCGGCCTCAGCACCGATCATAACACCACCGAGATCTCCTCCGTCTTGTCGCGCTGCGATTTCGACGACTGGACGAGCTATGGATTCTACAGTTGATCTTAGGGATTTGGTTGTGTTGATTCTACATGAGTACTATACCTGTATGCATGATACATATACTCTCACTTTGTAGATATAAA